>PVKB01000034.1:346729-774735 GCA_004027205.1 Ctenodactylus gundi
TATATATATATATATATATATATATATATATAACCACCAGATGTTTCATCTAATACTTTTAGTACTTCACTGGAAGGTGTGTGTGGGGGGGGGGGGAGGGAGTCTATGTTGTTCTGTAAAGCATTAATACTGTAAACCCAATCAAATATTCATTCAGTCATAGATATATGTCTTTTAACTACTACTATGTGGCTACTATGGTCCAAGGACTGTACCGGCCACCGAGTTTTGGCGGTGAGTCCAGCAAATGAAGCCAATAAAGCCTGTCTTCTCACATAGGGGAAGAAAGATAATATTCCACTGTAGAGGGCTGTGCGGAACCAGCTGAGGGCAGCGAAGGGAAAGCCCTGTGGAGAAGATTGTCGTGGAAAAAAAAGAACAGCGCTGCTACTCTGAGCTGGAGAAAGGAAATTCTGAATCAACACAAGGCCCGTGTGGCTGGAGGGGAGTGGTAAAGAAAGAAAAAAGTGGAGCAATGAAAGAGTAAAAGTTCTGAGAGTTAGAAAACTGCTCAATCACTTAGGACCTTGAAGGAAATTTGGTAGGAAATAGTAAAATTTTCTGAATACCTTGGGGAAATTTTAGAAAGTTTTAAACAGAAAGAAGCTGTGATGTGGCTTATATTTTATAAGAAGAGTTGTATTGCTCTTTGGAGCAGAGATTGTGGAAATAATGAGCTAGAACAAGTGTAAAATACTTATACAAATAATACAGCAGGAAGTAAAGAATAGATTAAAATTATAGCTACATTGCAGCAAAGGGGTTGGGGAAACTTTAAATATGAAAGATGTGGTTGGTTGTTCTCTACATTCCAGAAAGGAGCCTATGGCAAGAGAGGCAAAGACAACAGGCAAAACACTATGATTCACGCGGTGAAGTTTTAAGATGAACAAAAAATTCAATTTGGGAAGGAACGACATGGCTCCGCCACTGATTTAGAAAAAGGAGGATAAGGAAAGACAACCTAGCTAATTTTATAGTAAACTCTCAAGAACGTTCAAAAGTCTTCCTCTGTTGGCCCTCTTCTTCGCAAAATAGAAACAAATGTCTAGAAAGGGAAAAAAATGACAGGCATTGATGGCAGAAATGAAACGGAATAGAGTCACATAGAATGATTGGTGAGTACTATTAAGGGCCAGGGACAAATGGAACCAATGCATTTGTAATGGAAGATGGATTACTTTTTCATTTGTATACTGATTTATGTCCTTGTGTTTCTATTATTATGCTGGATCTTAAGATATTTTTATCAGATTTAAAAGTGTTTGACAGTTATGCCAAATGTCTTAGCTACTTTCTCATTTCTGTGACAGAATACGCAACATCCACAATTTAAGGAAAGAGAGATTTATGTAGCTCACAGGTTCATAATGTCTGTCTCACACACTGCTGGCAACAGTGAGGGCTCATGGAGACTGCAGAGCTGCTCGCCCCATTGCCACCAGAAGGCGGATCAAGCAGGGACAAAGTGAAGTCTGCACACTCGTTACGGTAGTGCTTTCCCAGGAGAAGACTGTAAGGATACTTCTTCCTTCACTTAGTTCAGAGTGGCCAGTTGCCTCCCCCAACCCACAGAGTGGGTACCCTCATTTCCTCGCCCACAAGTGAATAACATACACCTGAAATTTCTGCCTCGGGATCCCCGCCCCTGCCCCCACCGTGGCCAAAGTTGACACAATCTTTCCACATCAAACTCCAAGTATTTGCCTCTCCCTGCCAGCTCCTGCTTCGTAGTAACATGATAACATACAGTTCCACATACAGAAGGCTTTGGGGAGACACTCAAGCACCATAGCACTTAGGTGTCACTGTCGTGAGTCATACTACCTTAATCAGTTGGTTTACTTTTGGAAAACATGTTTTATTTAGATGTTTTTCTGATGAGGTAATGTGACAAATTCTGTTTATCTCAGCATCTTACTTTTGTCATAGGAAAGTGTTATTTGTAAGAAAAGGTATTGAACCTCAAGATACCACATCAATATTTTAATGAAAAACATTTTATAAATTATCACATTATACATAACCTATAGCTGATAAGTAACTGTGAGTGCCCAAATTTTAGATGAAATACATACAAAGCCTTCTAGGAGTAGATTAAATATTGCAGTGCAGATGGTACAATTAATGTCGAACATTGAATGAGCTACGCAGAGCCAGAAATAACCCTAAGATAGTGACAGTTCAAGAGTGCCAGTTAGCCCTATTTATAGCTGCACAGCTAAAAACACATAAACTATGGGAGGTGCTGAAATATCCATCAGTAGACCAATGGATAAAAATCGAGGTATCCGCACAAGGGAGTAGCACTCTGCCATGCAGCAGTTGACTTTGAGTCATCTGCAAGAAAACGGATATGGCTTGAGAACACAAAGCTTAGTGAGGTGAATCAGAGCCAGAGGATTAACTGTCAATGATTTCTCCAATAAGAGAAAGGGTTTGTAGAAAGGGCCAGGGGACAAGGGACAGGGTGGGAGAGCAGGAAGGGCGCAGGAGAGGAAGCAAAGGTGAAGTGGATGTGATAGGTATGTGCACAATTTCTCAAGTTTAGTATAACTATTGTATATCACAAATGAACATTAATAATGGTAAAAAGTAAAAAAAAAAAAAAGAGTCCTAATTAAAAGCAAGAACAACAACAAACCATACATGGCAGGTTATTCATTTTAGAGAAAAATAAAAGTGCTCTCACATTTCTTCCCTGACATTGGATTTTCATTAGGATAAAAAAGGGTGCACTGCAATCTTTAATGGAATAATGACTTTTGATTGAAAGATAACACCTTGTGACAGTATATTACATGTATGACATTTTTATTTTCGGAGCTTAAAAACCAAGTAGACATAACAATCTCTTGCCCAATTATGTTGGCATGAGTACTTCTTTCGGCATTGCTGTCTTAATGAGCTTAGTGTAGAAATCAAATAGTTGTTGATTCATTGGTTCCATACGTAGCTAAGCACCTCTCAGTATCAGGAACACTCTTCCCAGGCTTCTCATCCGCTGAATAGCTGCTGTTAGCATGAAGATTCCAAGAGCCGTCTCACTTCCGGATCATTTGGTGTGAGATGCTGCGTAGAGCGGGAGTGATGCCCTTTGCCTGGGGAGAACCAAATGATCCATGATAAAAAGATAACCCACGAGCAGAGATTCATTTCAGCAAAGCGTCAACGCAGGCGGGCCCCTGGGCACGTAGAGATCCTACTCGAGAGCTCATTCTGTGAATTCAAATTGGGATAGCTTTCCTGTCTGCCCGCCATCATCTTCTTGCAGCTTTAGATGTATGTGTAAAAGCTTTGGCATCCAGATACCGGCTTGGACCATGAAAGTGGCCACCCTCAGTGTGCACCTTCTGTGTGTTAAAGGCCAGAATTGACAATAATGTAATGGGCAAGAAAAGATGTCTCACATAGCCTCAGGATACCAGGTTTGCTCCTTCCTAACACAGAGAATAACAGAGAAAAGGGAAACTCAGTCTTGGTAGAATTACCTGCTAACTGACCTCAGTGAATAAGAAAGGGTCAAAGACTAGTGGCAGCTGTTCCGCTGGCCATTGAATTCTTGAAGAGGAAAAAGACACCCACCACACAGGAGGTCACCTTCCTCTGCACTTGGCCTCCAATCCTGACACACACAGCAACTGAAAAACCTGGGTGGGGTGTCTATCAGTACTAGTTACAGGAATTCCTTAGCATCTTCGGTCAAACTCTGCCATTGACCTACAAAAATTCAAGGTAAGCCTAGGCAATATTAACAACACATCTTTTTTTATTACCTTTTCATTTCTGAGAGAAAGTATGTTAATTTACAGACAAAAAGGAAGATTGACACAGAGATCAAAAGAAGTAACATTTATTTGGGAAACAGTTCCAATTCAGAACAAGCCTGAGAGTGTCCCCTAAGACAAGCACAGGAGAGATTGGATGGATGGAAACTGAAATGGCAGGCACATTCGGATTGGTTAGCTAATGTGTCTGCTGCTCCCAGCTGAGAGACGCTAAAAGCAGGAGACTACTGACCTTGGTTGTTTATCCCAGTCTGCAGCATTGTGGGTTTTGACCTTTTGCATGTGTGTACAATCCTCTTGTAATTTCCGGACCCTATTTTAGAAAGCTTCAGCCTTAGTTATTTTATTTTCTTTCGTAGTCATTATATTACCTTTTCTGTATGTTATAAATGTTCACACATGTTAAGTAGTTATGCATTCCACTCGTCTTTTTTTCCCAAATATATTTGCAAAACATAATGATTATAATGAGCTTGGGTATTTTGGGTATTTTATACATGTGTGTGTGCGTGCATATATGTGTGTTTGTAAACGTTTTGGCACCCAGATACCAGCTTGAACCATGAAGGTGGCCACTGTAGTATGCACCCTCTGTGTGTTAAAGGCCAGAATTAACCATAATGTAATGTAATGTAATGTAATGTAATGTAATATGATGTAATGCCTCAGCATTATAATTCTTTCCTCTTCTGTTGTTGGCCCACCCTTACACTCCCTCTCACCCTAACTCCCACTGTCACACTCACTGGTTCTATAAAATGCTTGCATCCTGGATTTCTCATGTTAGAAAAGCCACGTGAAAGTTAAACTTCTATATTTTATCTTATAGTCTCCAAACTTCAACAATGAATCTTAAATATTAAAGTCCAATATAACTTGTTCCATACTGAAATAAAACAACTTCTTTCCATTCTTCCTTCTTTCCTTCCTCCATCCTTCTTTTCTTTTATTCTTTTCACCATTTCTATAGCATAGTTACTGAAAAGATCAAAGAATATTGAGACAATATGAATATATTCCAAACCCAAAAAGCACATAACACTGAGAAACTCCGGTCAATAACATAGTTCTCAATTTATCAGGATAACACCATAGTTTTACTTGAAAATGCTGAAAAGGAATGCATATGCAAGGTATACTAGTGTTTAAATAATTTGAGTATTTGCACAAGACATTAGCAAAAAAAAAAACTTGCTCTTTCTAGTAAGATTTAGATTTCAGTTATCAACTTTAAATACAATTCCTTCATTCTTGTACCATCCCACACTACTATGATACAAGCTAACAATAATAATAATAATAATAAACTACAAAAAGAGAAAGATTGCAATAATTTAATATAAAAATATGCTTTATTCTTCAAACTCAGTTTCAGTCGCAGAGCCCCTGAAACTCTTCATTCTTTTGAATAAGGGACAGGATCTAGTATCTTTTGTTCTAACATTTGATGTTTAATCTTGACTCAGAAGAGAACACCCTAATCCTTTGAAATAGCTCAGGTAATAGGAGCATCTTTTACTCACTAAGGCGTCTATTAGTGGGTTTCTGAATGGAGGCTACCACACCATGCTTAGAAGCTGGAACCTTCATCCCCACTCCCATACTCCAGGAAAGGGAGGGTGTGTTAGCCAGATTTAGTAATGATCAACTATACTACTTGATCAAGACTATAAAATTCCTGAGCTATGGAAAGCAGAGAGTTTCCATGTCGGCAAACATATCTACCTCCTGGGAGCACAGTGCACTCAACTCCATGGGTACAAAGGCCTCTGCCCTGTAATCGTCCAGTCCTAAGTGTGTTTTCATGTATTAGTTCATCTGGATTCTGTGTCACATCTTTTGCTATGAACAAGCAAATACATGTAAACTGTTTTCTGAGTCTTGTGAACTGCCTTAGCAAACTAATACAATCCTGGGAGGTCGGGGGTGGGTAGTGCAAATCCCAAATTTTAGCTAGTAGTCAAGCCCAGGCTTGTGATTCCGCATGTAATGTGAGATGAAAAACAATTGGTCTTTCTTGTTTCACATAGAAGCCAATCAGAATCCAGATGTTTATTATGATAATTGATAAGGCTTGAATTGAAAATATCCCTCAATGTTCTCCTGTGTTCAGAGGTAGGGCTTTTTGATGATGATTGGACTGTGAGGACACCGTACTTGCCAATGGACAACTCCATTGACGGATGCTGTAGCTGGATGTGTTGTTAGAATGCTCAGCTTACTTGGAAGAGATTTCTTACCGAAGCATGATCCGGAAGGGTGTATGCGTGTCCCGGATCGTCTTTTCTCTCCTCCCACCTCCTCTTCCTTACTCCTTCTCCTTCCTGGCCTCTATGGATAAGCAGCCTTGCTCCACCACCCCCTTCTATCACATCACTTCTGCACTGGAGGCAGCTGCCCACGGAATAAATCCTCTGAGACCCTGAGCCAAAGTAAACCTCGCTTCCTTAAATTACATACATCAGGTATTTTGTCTCAGGGAGAGGAAGGTTGACTGATACAATAACTACTCTGATGGTCTTCTAGTTTGGTTAGAAAAATAACTTTTCCAAACGTACCTGTTTTTGTGACAGCCACTCCTGTATTACTAGTACTCGTTATTCCAGCCTATCTAGTGGATTACCTGATGAGTGTTTCATTGTCTTATCGTGGAAGAAGAGGTTGTTGTTAGATAGGGTTCACGGGCTCCTCCCTGTGTAACTGTACCTTCGTTATTCATTATTGTTAGTGGATTCCTGCCATGCCTAGATCCCAGAAAGCATATGTTTATTGTGCATTCATAAAGGAAACACACATTAGAGGACCAAAAGACAAGAGGCCCATTTCCCTTGTATTCTGATGTTGCTGTTATCATATACTCACTTAAATGAAGAAACATGCAGACAGCTGGCGTTGCAAACTGCTCAAGAATGAATAAACCAGCTGAAAAAGAAGAATAGTTTTGATGATAAAGGAAGTGAGACACAAAAGGTTGTTATCAGAAATTCAGATCTCATTCATATTGAAATTTAAGATTTATTTAGGCAAAGAAAAATGAGCCAGTCAAACTGGTATGGCTCGGATCTATAGAGTCCTCTAAAAGCTTCATGTACTTGGATGTTACAGGTTACCTAAAGATACCATGTGTTGCTGGAAGGCGAGGCCTGGCTGGAAGGGTCACGTGTTTGGGGCTTGACTGGGAGAGTTGTGTGCCAGCTCTGCCTTCTTGCTGGCTAGACCATGCTGCGATGAGCTCTTCAGCTACATTGCCACCATGTGTGTTCACTGTTGCTGACTGCCCACATGTGGTTGGTGACCTTCTAAGGATGTGAGCTAACGTAAACTTTTTCTCTCTTAAGTTGTGGATGTTGGGTATTCTGTCCCAACAATGAGAAAGTAACTAAAACACAAACTTTCATGATATATAAAGGATATGGGCAAAGAAGATGTATAAATTACCTTTAAGGGATAATTCAGATACGGTCAAGTGAAGGCATTGTACAGCAAGTCCACTGACCTCTTGGAGGAAGGAAAATTCACAGGTACAACTCACAGTGGGAGCAGCTAGGTAGAGCCCCAGGGCCAGGAGTCCCATCAGCACCTTGATGTGCAGAGGATGGTCACTATGCATGGGTGCCGTTCATGGCACACATGTTCTCTGGCTTGTAACACGTGTTCTTCAGCTCATGAGTGTTGAGCCCTCCATTCAAGTGGTGCAAACCCTCAATTTTACATGCATGGAGACCCTGCTCAGGGGTATTTAAGGGCGGTGAGCCCATGGCGATAGAGTGACAAATGAAAGAAAAGCCACTCAAAGAGAGAGAGAGCAAAAGAAAAGTCCTGAAAGCAAAGAACTGAACAAAAGAGCAATAGCTAATGTAGCTTCTGTGACTCGCCATCTACATTGGGGTGGGCCAATCAATGATGTGACTGCCTTGTGAGTCACCCATAGATAGGACTACAATTTACCCTGCTTCCTGTGTTCCTGTATTAAACCCCTTATCTGTGCCTCTGTTAATTCCTCACCCATCCTCCTGCAAGTAAACCCAATAAATTCATTTGTTCTCCAAACTGGATTTTGGTGCAGTAGTTACTTTGACCCTTCTGCTGTGCCCTATCTAGGATTAAATAAATACTATGGTTCATATCTCTCCAGGAAAGTTACTCATACAACGAGAAGTTTTCAATAAAGGAGTGCTGGGATTTAAATTTATTGACTGGGTTAGCTCGCATTACTAGAGTGCTGAAGTACACTCCTATGGAATTTGGTCTAAATGAGAAATCACTGCAGTCTTTCACCCAGAGAACGGCATAAGGGAAGTAATGCTTCTCCTGAGGCCTGGTAGCAATTTATAGTCCACATGAGCGGCTAGAGATCAGGCCTATCACTAGCATTCAACATTTTCTAAATAAAGCTTTGGAAGAAATCAAAAGTTTTCTTTGATATAACTGGGGGGCTTGAGATCTGCCTCGCTTTAGTTAGCATCAAACTTCTCCACAATAGGCTCTTTTGGCAGATGTCGGTGTACGAACTTTACTCAAGTGTACTCCACATAATCATGTCTGGATGAGTTGCTCATTTCCAGGACACAGGACAGGATGACCGTTCAGGAGCTAAGGCTGCACTCCTAAAGTACTTTCCTTTTGAATTGAACCCTTGAGTTATTTGACAGAGTCCTTGATTTGAATGAAAATACAATGATTGGCTTCTATTTGAAGCCAGTAGATGGCTTAGTGTTTATCTATCTCTATGTCCTTAAAGGACATTTTTTGTACTATGCATTGTGTTAGCCTATTTAATTGGTTTTAAAATTCATATCGCTTAGATTTGTGAATTATATGTTATACGATTAATTCAGAAAACATAAAGCTACTACTTTCCCTATCCTAGTGGTCTGTAATTTTAGAAATTCTTGCCTGAAGATTTCTTGGTCTCACAGAGTGGTATCATATGATGTAGAAGATTTTGTTAATTGCTCTCCAAATTCACCATGAAAACAGATGTGGTTATGTAATCAACTTCAAACCAAAGGAATATGGATGACAAAAAGTGAGATAAGCCATATGCCCATGCTTTCGAAGTGTCCACATATGTTTGCAATGTTCCTTCCTCTTTATGCCAAGGTAGAATGAGAGCTGAATTCAGAAGTCACGTAAGACCGTTGATGGAAGATCTGTCAGCCCAAACCCTTGAATGATGTTGGTTACATGGATCTCCCCCCACTGATGTGTCCAGCTACCTCATTCTTTCACATGACAAAAATTCAACTCTCTCGGCTTTTAGACCAGTACACATTGTAGACATTATTTGTTATGTAGGAATTATCCCGCCACAGCTAGTATATCCAATCAATATCTAGTACACTCTATTGAGAATAGCATAACTATAGTTTCATATAAAACTTTCTTTTAAAGAAAGGCAATTTTAATAGTAAATCATATGGTCAAAACCTAAAATATATAGAAATTGAAGGGAGATCTCGTGGCATCATTATTTAAACATTTGACATATATTCAAAATAACTGGGCACATTTAAATCACTAATGACCATAAAGGATTATTAATGTATATTTTGTTTTAAATAATGCTTAAAATATCTGTAATGACATCACTTTAATATGTCTTATTCCTCGATTTTCTGGGAGCAAAGGAAATAAAATAACTAGAGAAAAGGCCAAGGAAGTTGAAGCTAAAAATGGCACCAAAATAGAGTTAGATAGGAGTAATAAATTATACTGTGTACAACTTAGTAGGGCCACTCTAGTTCATAGCAACCTGTTACATATTTTATGAGAAACTGGAAGAGAAGATGGGTTCAAAGGATTTAAATACTAAGATATACTAAGTGGATATGGAGATAAAAATATTAACCTGATTTGATAATTATATACTTCATACATATTTATTTAATAATCACACTGTATCATGCAGATATACATAATTATTATGTAATAATTAAACAATAAAGACAAAAATCTGTAAGCAAAGAAATTATTAACCATAGTTAAAGCTATATATATATATTTTTTTTCTTTTCTCTTTTCTGACTCAGGGTCTCACTTACTAGTCCACGCTGCCGTAAAATTCATGGTAGTCTTTCTGTTTCAGCCTACTGAGTTTTTTTACTTCAAGGGAGCACTATCACACCTGTCTAATTTTCTTAATAGGGTGTTGGGGAATCAAAACTAGGACCTTGTGCACTCGAGGCAAGTGATCTAATTACTGGGAAACAACCGCAGCTCTTGGAAAAAAATTCTTGATCATGTTTTTTAAACACATTTTTATTATGTTGAACTGAAATTCTCACCTTCTAGAGATGTCATCTACTCTGATAGTTGAGCAGAGCTGCTTCAGATTCATATACAGAACATACTTGTGTCCTGAGTGGTACTTCATAATATTTAATTCTCATTAAAATTGCAGGCAATGGCATTTTATCAATAATTTATTTTAACCAGTCTCATACCTCCTTCCTTTCATCGCAAAGTGCTTTAATGGTTTTGAAAACATACATTTTTTTTTCCTGTTTTTGGGTAAAGGTGAGAGCAGGGGATAGAGAGAACATACTATTCATAGACATACTGGCTTTTCAAGGAATTTGTAACTCTAACAATGTGACTTTTTATAGTTCTAAAGGAAAATTTTAAGTTATTTATTTATTTATTTATTTATTGAAACAAGGTCTTGCTTTGTAGTCCAGGTTGTTCTTGGAGCTCAGGCTGGTCCCAAACTCACTATGCATCCTAAGCTGGCCTGGAACTCACAGGTATCCTCTTGTGGCAGCCACCCAGTTGGTAGGGTTACAGGTTTACATCACCATACCCAGTTTACGTGGTCCTGGGGAATCAAATCCAGGGCTTGTGCTAGCTAGGCAAGCCCTGTAACCTCTCCTATCTCTCTAGACCCTCTAGAGGAAATTTTAAAGCTAGATTTACTTAAGGTAACTTTTTGCTGTTATGAGTGCCTTTTTGGTTTGTTGGCTTTGTATGTGCTGTCTTTTATTTTATTTTATTTTATGTTCAGTTCCTAAGTGTAAGTCACAGATGACCAACGTCTTTGTGGTCTAAAATATGTTAGGATTCTTACTTTAAGTGTAAGTCTGAGTTGTAACACTTTATTTTAATATACTATCCAAAATTTAATTAGGAATGCAATAATATCAACAAATGTTTAATTGTATAATTTAATGGAAAACTTCTGGAAACATCCAAGTGTGTGTGCGTGTGCATGTGCGTGTGTGTGCGCGCGTGTGTGTGTGTGTGTGTGTGTGTGTGTGTGTGTGTGTGTGTGCCTGTGTGTGTGCACTCTTGGCTTAACTTTTATCCTAAAAATTTCTTATTATTCTCACTTTCCCCAGCATTTAGTTCATTTTCTTGAGCGTTATGTTCTATGCATTTTCCTAGGAATTTTTTCTTTGGCATTATATTGTTTTTGTACTATTGATTGTACAAATGACCAGGTTAAAATTATTTCCTTACATACTGCTAACGACTCAGATGAAAAACATTGTTGTAAATGCACTGACAAACTCAGAGTGGAATCACCTTCAGTGTGTCCTATAGTACTCTGATTCTTCTTAACAGATTCTTATATACACAATATCGTCAGTTTCAAATCTAAACCACTTGTTGATATTTCATTCAAACACAGAAAAGGAAATACGAGTTAAAACTAAGCAACAAATCCTCAGTCGTAGTTGTGCATCCAGCACAGGCCACCAAACAATAGAAGTGAAATTGCTCCTCCTAGGCCCAGTAATGCTGATAAAAATATGAATACACTATTCCTTTACTCTTTTTCTCTCATTATAATGCACTACTCAATTCTGGCAGTAAACAGAACAAAAAAATACAAAAACACTGGATTAGCAGTTAGAGTTTTATTCTAGGTGTGAAATTTTAGACAAGAGGATGACTGGAAGAAAATCATGTTAGGAGGATGTAAAATATGCTTGCAATTTAACGAAAGTGTTACTTTGATGACTATAATTTGTACTAACAAATCACAACAGAGGTTGTCCATTGCAAAGAAATCAACTATATATATATATATATATATATATATATATATATATATATATATATATTTCATTTAAGGCATTTGACATAGACTGTATACTATTTATGAAGTGCCAGGCTTTAAGAAGTTCCATGCACATTAGACATTTCAGTATTCTGAGGCCTTAGGATACATAGCCACTGTTGGGGATCAGCGTCAGGATATTCCCAGTTAATGTGAGGAATCTGAGGCACTGGACACTTAGCGGCACCAAACCAGGCAATCCTGAAATAACTGAGCTCGGATTCAAACAGTTTTTGGTTTTCCAATAGTGTGCTGTGCTGAAGCTTTACACATTTTATTTTTTTCTAAAAAATAAATGTAAATAATTACTCTGCTTTTAGTTCCAACTGGGACCTTAGCTTCTTGACTTTTCTTTAAAAACTAAACCAAAGAAAATCAAAGAAAGTTCTTTCATTCTTTTTTACAAGCATATTTGATTTGTTCCCCTTTAAGGCTTATTTTATTTTTGTCATTGCTTTTGATGTTTATTTTTCCAAAAGTGTGATAAGCAGCATAATATTTTGCCACCTTAACCATTTTGGTATCCATGTCTGTAGTGTCACATACATTCTGTAAATTGTTATGCAAACAACTGCACAAATTTAAAGCTTAATGCTCACTGAACAACCAACTGCCCATTCTCCCTTCCCAAGACCCTGGCACCACCACTCAACTTTCATTGACTCTGACTACCCTAGGAATCCCTTTTAGGTGAAAATATGCAAGGTCTGCATAATTTGAGACTCATTTGCCTCTCTTCCCATGATGCCTTGAGACTCAGTTAGGTGGGAGCGTGGGACCATGGGCGAGCATCGCCTTCCTTTTTAACCCTGGATAACACTAATCCATCATATATTTTGCATCTTGTGTCTCTATTCTCAGTGGATGAATACTCGGCTGATTTACAAAAACCCTTTACATTCTTTTATGTTGGTTAGTGTACGAAAAGCTCTTGGGACACAAAGTTTCACCATGAATTATATGCCCTCGATTTGGAAACTTAAAACACACAGGATAATATAAGAAGAATGAGAAGGGTTTTTCTTTCTTTTTAAAATTATTCTTTTTTAAAGTTTAAATTTATTTTAACTGATACATAAAAGTATAACAAATTTCTGTACTTATGGAGTACCGTGGGATGTTTCAACATATATTCACACACATTATGCACTATATAATTGAAGAGAAACATATTTATCACCTTAAGCATTGTTCTTTATGATGCACCCACTAAAATTCTTTTAGTCTTTTGAAATATGGATTTGAGGAAAGGATTGTAGCTCCATGTTAAAGTGTTGCCTGGCACGCTCAAGCTACTGTGTCTGGTTCCCACGATTGGCAAAGAAAAAATGCATAGTACATTATTGTCATCTATCGTCACGCTAACACACAAACATGGCAGAATTTCATTTCACAGGACTTTAATGACTTTACAGATTAAACTTACGATTTGAAAAATCAAAAAGCCATGATATTTTAGGACAGTCTATCAATAGCAAACTGTTCACAAATTTTCTTTCCATTTAAACAATAACAAAGCAGGCTGCATAAACCACAAGTAGGCTTCCTAGTAGTCAAATTATACAGTGAATAAGAAGATCTTAAATTCTATTTCTAAGAATTCCTAAATAAATTAGAATAATTATCTAAATCTCTGTTTCTTCGAATGAAGTTGGATTAAAGGCCCTTTTTATATCTTTACATGCTAAATATTTTTTACCTTCACCAAGGATCAGGTTTCCCGGCTTGAAACATATGTAAGTTAACACCCACAATGCTCCCCTAAGTGTTGAAATTTCTGAGAAGAAGTTGACTTCAATGACTCCATTTTGTCACCCAGAATCCATCTTGTGGCTATGGTGACCAGGATAGCAACTTGTTGACAAGCTAAAAAAAAAAAGTTACTTGCTAAGAAGGCTCATATGGCTGATGGTAGAAACTAAGTATTTCCCACTGTCAAGATGTAGTATGTTTGTCTGTGCTAAACAAATGAAATGTAGAAGTAAATTTAAAAATTCTTGAAAAATAACCTACAGAACCTACTTAAAAATACTTGAGAACATCATGCTTAGTGAAGTGAGTCAGAAGCAGAAGGTGAAACATCGAATGGTCTCTCTGATATGAGAAACCCAGATCACAGCTATATCATGGAACTTAAAATGAAAAACAAAGTGAACCAGGAGGGTAGGGCAGGGGAGGAAGGAAGGGGGAGGGACAAAAGGAGAGCGGGGAAAGTCCTTGTCACCTTGACAAGATACGTAGGTGCACAAAATGTTCAACTTCATTGTAAACCTTAAATTTTGCGCTTATACATATCAATAAAATGGTGGTGGGGGGGGGGGGGGAATCCTCTTTTCCTTTCAAAGAACTCTCTTAAGTTCCTCCCTACTTGACACGTTCTGGTTTCTATTGGAACCTGGGTTTCCCTAATTGAAATTCTAAGGCCTCAAATCAACATCTTTTGCTTAACCTATCATCCCAGCGTGTTTGGATGGTCAACTCACCAAAAAATCTATCCTCTTAGAAAATAAACTTAGATGTAGCAAAGCAAAGTTCTAAATAACAAAGAACTTCTGCAATATTAATTTGCACTTAGGAAATAAATGTACTCAAACAGGAAATGCTTATAAAATGAGATGTCTCTAAACATTTTTCCGTGTGAAAAGGCACAACTTTCAACCCAAGAGAAAAACATATTTTCTAACCCAGCTTTCTGGCTCAGAACCCCACTGGATGGCCTCCGTCCTTCCCCAGGTGCATCCATTTCAAAGCCCGTGGGTATGTGGTTTGGATCTAGGCACTGGGCTGTAATTTGCTGTATAATTCTCCATTCTATTTTCAAAATGGGAATTTTCAAGGGAGCAACTTGCGTGCAAAAGCATTTTGGAAAGTTCAGAGGTTAAGCACAGTATCCTGGCATTGTTGAGCCAACAGACCTCCAAACAGTCCCAAGCTACCTATTCATCAAGGGTTTATCATTTAGCTGTAGGGTTTCAACTGAACAAACTGCATATAGAAAGTAATTTATTTCTCCAATTTTGTCTTCCTAGGACCAAAAAACTGCATAGTATTTTGGAAAAGCACACTCTTCTCCTATTGCCAGCCACTTTCAGATTTTCATTTGTATTATTCTTTGCAGTCAGGCGATAATAGCTTTAAAATTGGAAACTCGCAAAATACCTCTGCAATCTCTGCTTCTTTAGTCCAGGTTATACCCAGTTCACAAGAGCAAGGCAGACCTGCAGAGGCTCTGTACATGTCAGCGGTATTTCCAGTGACTTGCTTAACCCAGTTAGATCAAATCAGAGAGAACGTCAAGTTGTCTTGGAAGCAAACAACTGGGCCTAGCTGACACCACATTCCTGTGAACTGAGCAGATTTTTTTTTTCACACTACTTGTGAATCTCTAGCAAATGATTTGTGAGCATTTTTAGGCTGGATTTGTGTTTTCAAAATCCATTTATACCACAACTGCACTGTTTAACAGAAAATATTATCATGTCATATTTTATTCCAATAGAATCAAAGTTTCCTTTTTCAAAAGAGATAATTCGGTTCAAATTTGATACTTCTGTGGGATATTTTTTCCTTTATTTTTTATTCCTTGGTTCTTTTTAAACATTCCAGTGTTTTTTTTTTTTAATGACACATAAAGTGGAACAACTTTAAATATATCCTAGGTTTAAATGTATCATATATCTATAATCATACTTTTTGGTTGGTTTCACTCTCTTCTTTCATTATTAAAGCACTCTTTTTGTCATTGTCTTCTGATTTGCCATTGTCAATAGGTAATGACAAAATTGTAGCATTGCTTTCATTGAAAGTCACTGTTCCTTCAACTTATGTGAGTGGCGATCTGATGTCTGCAATGTAACAGAGAAAATAGTGTAAAAAACACAATAGTAAAAAAAGTATCAGATCCAGAGACATTTGGCCCAGACCGGGATCTTTTTGGAAAGTGTCTTCCAGACAGAATCTGTTTTCATTAACATATCTAATGATGTTAACATGATTCTGATAGATCCAAATGAAAAAGTTTCCACCTTAACTAAACATTTGTCTTTCAAGTACAATGATGAGAAAATGTGTCTTAGCCTCACTCTAGGAATGAGCGGATTTTCTGGAGCCAGTCTGGCTTCCTGTTGCATCTGCACAAATAGAGTCCTAACACAAAAGCCTGGGATAATTCAGTGCTTACATGAACTGAAGAGAATTTCAGTCTATTATTGATCTACACCATAAAGGGAAACCAAGTTTCCCTAAAGCAATGGCTCTCAAGGAGCTGCAGTGGTCAACAAATCATATATTCTTAAAACATTGTAAATGCATGCTAAATCATCTCTTTGATGGACTTGGGGAGTAATCAAGTACAATTTTAAGGCCCGCCTATGAGTGGGACATTGCTGTGACATGATTCACTGGTGTTGATGTGGCCCCTATGGCTCCTGAAGCCATTTTAAGCATACTTTGAGTAATAATCCTCCCTTTTAGTCACCATTACTAATGAAATTTTCAGAAATTTATGAACTATACTTGAAATACTGTGCTTTTTTTGCCTTTAGTTATTTTTGCTAGTATCTCCCCCTCCCATCAAAAAAAGTCATATCTGTGATGCCTCCCAGGAAGTAACAAACATTTAGCTTCTGTTTTAATAGATAATACAACTTGTCTACTTGAATCCCCACAGGTTCCCCTTTTGCTATGTGGCAACAATGAGCATGCTTTACCTTTTAAGTGGAGGTTGAATGCACCTATCAATAACAAAAATGAGGGAAAACATATTACTAAACATTTAAATCACTACTTTATTGAAGACACTGTCTACAAATACACAATCATTGTAAAGAACATAAATTAGCCTCAATATATTTAATTGATGATCGAAATTAATAGCCAATGCAGTTTTAATTGTTTAAGGAAAAAATGTAAAACTAAGAAATAAAGAGAGAAAATGCTAGTTCAAGTTAAATTATGAGTACAACTCCAGAAAATGTACTACCACAAAAGAACCTCTGGATTTGGTCCCCATGATCCTTAGAAATAATACTTAATTCCTTCTCAACTTTTTTCTATGGAAATAAAGATGGCTAAGAGTGAGAGAAAAGTAAAACACTAAAGCTAAAAGTAATACTAATACTTTTTAAATAGAATACACTTTTGAAAGTATAGAAAGTACCTGTGTCACTGAAACTTAAAGATTTGACATTCCCTAGTAGTAAGCTTAATGACATCCGCAGAAATTAACATTTTAGACATTAGTTAACTTCCAAAATTGCTTTATTATAATTTGAGAAAGATTTAGAAACCCTTATCCATAGCTAAAAGGCCACATGCCAATTATTACTTTGATATATTCACTGAAATATCCAGTAAGAGTTAAGGATGCTACCCAAAAGCCCACTTTACCTTCAGAACGCCTTTCTATATAAGCAGAATCTGACTCAATTTGAAAAAGGCAGACTCACATTGTCTTAACATAAGCAATGAAAAAACTTGAAAAATCAGCAGAAACTAAGATACAAAAAAATTTTATCTCACACACTATTTTCATTTTAGGGCCAATGCTAAAAATAGACTGTATTAATAAATATTTAAAAGAAATATGTAATAACTCCTAGGTAAGCACATATTAAAACCATGAATATTCTATTTTTGTTTGCTAATGTATTTTACATTCTTGGTTTTCACTTGTGTATGTTACTGGTGTAACAAAAAAGAGGCTTATTATTTCCTGAAATCTGTTTTTTAAATCTCCAGAATAACTTCTTCAGTGCAGCTACTTTTCAGTGAATTCAAAATATTGGTAAGGAAATAAGTCTAATTTACCTGACACTGTGCAGAAAAAAGCCAGAGTCAGAATTAAAATAAGAAGACGCCCACTTTAAGTCTGGAACACATTCTTTCACATGAAAGTCAAAAACATTTACGAATCAAGGTTGGCAGTTACCACGTATGATAAAATGCAGAAAGGCTTATGGTGTGGCTTTTCTTGATTAACTGTAGCAAGAAATGGTCTCAGTCACTTTCACACTGCAATTCACTCCTGAGGTGCCATTTTCAAGAAATTTAAATAATGGTAATGGTAGTACTAGAGAAGATCCCAAAAGGAGTTTTGCCTTCAGAAGAGGACACTCCGGTACCTCATTAACGTTTAACTCCAACGGAGATTTTGAAAACGCAGTCGGCAGGGTTTGAATAATGCTGGAGCTGCACTTCAGAAGTGCAGGTTTTGAAACCACTGCATAAATACAGGTAAACTTTATAGTCATCCCTTACTGTTTGCAAACCATTCAGAGAGGGAGTGATACTCCATTTCTTCAGGGGTAAACAGAAATAACTAAAGTAATTATTGTTTGCGTCCTCTGGCAGTAAGGCACGTGTTTATTTTAAGCGGTGGGTATTCGGAAGGAAGTTTGAAAATGAGAGGCTTTACCTGAACCTGAACCGCAGCTTCACAAGGAAAGGAGAAAAGTAACTGCAGCAAAAATTTTCCAAGCCTGCAGCCGCCTTCCTGCCCTGTGAATAGCTCTCCCACGGAACAGCTGAGTCATTACTTTTGCCTACAACCATTTCTCACCAAGCAAAAGAAAACAACACCCCCCCCCCCACACACACACACACACCCCTAGGAGCCAATACTGGCAGGCTGCTAATTAGTGTGTCTAAGGGTGGCATTTGAGATTTCATCAGGTCAAGCACACCACCCTGTGGGTTGGTATCACATTTACCAGAGACAGAAGCCTCTCATGGGTTGCAGGATGCCAGCTCCGCCCCCAGCCCCTTCAGAGTGCAGGATGGAGAATTTGAAGGACTATTAAACAGTCTGTAAAATGCACACAACAGATCAGCATAAAGCCATACGGCGCAGGTGTTTCTGTAATTGGGCAAAAGCTCTGTGTTCAATGGCCCCTCAAATTCCCCCTCTTCTCCAGCACGCCTTTGGGGTTTCAAAGTAATTCAGGAAACCTAAGTGCTGACTGGACTTTTCTGTAAACCCAGACCTTCACATTCTGTGCAAAATCAAGCGATGGGCATTTTTTTTCCAACTTTTATTTAAGGAGCTGCCATTCTTGTCGGGAACACAGGCATGGACTGTGTGCAATCTGTTGGAAGTCAGGTGTGCCGGTGCGTGAAAACTTGACTTCCAACCTCACTTGAGTGATTGAGGAACATGTTGTATGCATAATCTGATGGTCAGCACAAACCCCTTTATTTCTGAAACTAGTACAGCTTGGAGATCAAAACATTTAGCACAGTGTACTACATGGAATAATTTGAATAGTGTTAGGGTGTGCACCAGCACCTGAGAATGCTTCAGCCAGGCTGCCATGGATTGCTGAACGTTGCATTTATTTCCTGTTCCTTTGGACATGATGGGCTAATACAAGCTGTAAAGATCCAAAAAAGATGATTTGGGTGCGCAGCAGGCACGAGGCTTGCTACTTGGCCAGTTGTCTCCTGCACTGGGTAGCACCTGTAGACGGTGAGCTGTTCCCTCTGGTTGCCAGAGAGTCTGCGCACCACTCTGCTGAAGGGTGTGACTTGCTACATCGCTAAAGCTTCCACGTTTTCCAGTCACAGGTGAGAAGTCTATACAGGGAGCTCTTCTGCAAAGCTATCGGGACTCATTTGAACCCTCAAAAACTGAGCACCACGATCATACAGAGCATGGTGCCTCAAAATACTAGCTTTCTATCAGAAAACACCTTAGTGTTGTAGCAGCGCCCACTGTGGAAGACTGCTCATCAGATAAATTATTCATTTTAATGAAGTTTTACAATGCATTCTAATAAAAGATAACATCAAAGAATCCAGACAACAGGACCCGAGATAGAGAGGATCTACTGCAACCATTCCCAACTTTTTCTAGTGATCAGATAAGAAAACCTGAAATCATTTCTTTGTCATTTGGATAGCCAGATGTGAACACTGGAAGAGCTGAGAAGTAGTTTGGTTACAAAAAAATTTTTAAGAAGCAAACATCTTTTTAATACCATGCAACCCTTGTATAAAGAAAAGAGATCTTTTAGAGAAGATGGGAAATTAAAGCACCTCCATCCAATGAAAATAAAATGTGCCAACATGCCTCATGAGCACCTTGAGTTTTCTTTAGAAATTATAAAAAGATGCAGTAAATAACGTTGATAGTTTATTTGATCTCATAATGAAGTTTCTCACCTGAAAGGTCATGTAGTTGTTTTTATGACATAATATAGTGTGATCACAAGTTCTCATTGCATTTCCTATTGCACTAGGCAATGTATTAAGAAGTAATTAGTCTCTGAATTATTACTCAAAACTGACAGCATCCATTAGAAGAGTTTATCTACTTTGTTCATTTTCCCTTATCTTTACATTCCTCATACACTGCCATATTTAATTTATATGTATACTTTAAATTTTCTCATATAAATATGACTTTCTATGAAGATGGTACCTGAAAAATGAAGTTACACATTTATGGGAGAGTTTTTATAATATGTTGGTTTGGTTTACTTCTCATCTACCTAGTAATACTTTGATAGACATATTGCAGAAAAATTATGAATATATAACTTCTCACTAAAGGAAAAATGTTTGTTCATTGTAGAAGCCATTAATTTCACTTTAAATTAGTGAGCTGATGCTAATTTTCTCATAATCAAGCATATCTTAGTTTTAATTGATAAGTTACAGTTTTAACAGAGTTTAAATGCTAAAAATAATCAAAACAGAATAACTGAGAAAGAGCTCAGGTTCTAGTTAAACATTTTACTTTGCGTAAGTAAATATATAGCAGCATGAATAATATTGCAGTTAATGATAAAATGCTTAACATTTAGAGGATAATAGTAAAACAATTGATAATGTTAATGTAAAATTTTCATAAGTTCTAATTATAGTGAAATTTTTAAAGAGAGAAATTAAAAGACTCTAAGAGCTTTAAACCATTACAATGGCAATTCAACTACGCTTCCTTTAGACCAATTTCCAGACTCTCTCCTACACTTTTGCTTTTATTTTCTGGAATAGATTATTCACAAGTTAAGTACCTGAGGGAAGATTTCTAATTAAAGAAATCTCATAATGAATTGTTTGGTTAATATAAAAATTAGCTAAAGCCTTCTTGTTAAATGTGGATCTTGTTGAAAACTTAATTTTAATGCTAATTTGAATCGGTAATAAATTCATTTTTGGGTACATTTATGAGCTGCATAATGATCTGGCCAAGGACAGACTGCATATGGGATTCAGTTGTATCACCTCAGTTTGAATTGGTTTTCATTTTGTTTTATTTTTGAGACAATCTCACTCTGTAGTCCAAGCTGGTCCTGAAATTACTATCTAGCCCAATATAGACTATCTCACGGCAAGCCTACTGCCTCGGCTTTTCAAGTGCTGGGATTTCAGATGTGCGCCATGACACCGTGTTAATTTTTATGTATTGCTGTGGAATCAAAACCAGGGTCTGGTATATTGGGCAAATGCACAACTCACTGCCCACCCTTTCCTAATGTTGATAGCCATAGACCTTCGCCAACTTGGTTTAGGAAAATACACATTATGGTGTCTACACAATAATGAACTCACCTACCGTGTATCAGAGCAAATCCCTGTTATTAAGAGATGAATGGCTTTTTGTTGATGGTTTGTGTGAGTGAAAGAAAACTAGCAAAGTGACACACATGGCACTGTTCACTTAAAACCTATGATAATCATAATCCTCCAAACTTTGTTAAAGCAAATATATTATTCATTGACAGCTAGCAGAGTGCCAATGCTGAACATGTTTATATTTTGTGATTTATCTAACTGTTATTTGCTTGTAATAAAAACAAGATTTCTAAAAATGAACAGAAACAACAGACTTTGCCTTCTTCAATACACAAAAAGAAGAAGTTGGAAACAAATACGAATGTTCAAAATATAGAGAATTGGCATAAAATAAATTTGCTTATATTTTTAATTTCAAAAATATTTCTTCTTTCTTGTATGTAGATATATGTATATAGAAATATGTAATATGAATTAAAATGTGTTGCAAATATATTCTATCTTGTGAAAGATGAAAAATAGGGAAAAATTATGCAATATGTGTCTTTTCCATTAATAAATTTAAGAGTGTGTTGAAATTTTTAGGACAATTCACTCTGTCATCAGGACATGCACACAGTGGCGTTGGTATAACAGAGTAAGGGAAATTAAAAATACTTGCTTTGTCCAAAATAAGCCAGAAAGTGAGAAAAGAGGAAAAATTAACTTTATAAAGAAGAATATAAGCTAAGATGGCAGATTTATACATATATATATATATATATATATCAATTATGATGTTAAGTAAAATATAATCAACATATTATATTACAAAGGAGAAAATTTATTATAAATAAAATATTAATTTATGAAGTAACTTACCCAAAAAGACACTTGATGTTCCACTTAAAGAAACCAGGTATAACTATAAAGATACAAAAAATTAAAAAAGAAAAAATATAGACCAATATATCATTAAGGTCAAGAAAACTCATATGGGTATACTACTATTTTCTTCAATAGTAGATTTTAAGACAATCAACTTGATCAAAAAGTAAAGGTTATAATTCTGACATCATAAAAACTTAAAAAGAAAACCGGGAAAAATCTTAAATATATTTAATAACAGCATTTTAAGTAATGTGAAGCAAAACTGGCAAAAATAAGAAACGACAAATAAGTTTTAATTACTCTCAACAATCCAAATGAAAAGAGACTATCTAAGTAAGATAGAAAGTCTAAAAAATCCTATCAACAGACCAAAATGGATACAAAAATTGTGGTACATGTACAAATGGAAACTCCTCCTTCATAGAGACAAATAAATTTGAAGCTTTTATAGGGAAATGGACACAACTTCAGATCATCATGCTTAGTGAAGTGAGTCAGTGTAGAAGGTGAAACATCTCATGGACTCGCTAATATGAGAAGCCTGGAATGCAGGCATTTTGTAGAAACAAATGGTGGGATAGTGGGACTCGGGGGGATGAGAGACGGAGTGGGAGTTCGAAAAGGGAAAAGGGAAAGATTATAATATTGACACAATACATATGTGCACAGAATACCCAAGCTCAATGTATCCATTGTTCATTGCATATAAATTGTAGTAAAAGTGGGAAAAATACTCTCAAACTGGCCTCACTGATATTTCTAGAATTATACCACAATTTCAGAATACATATTTTACAAATAAACACATAATTTTCATCAGGAAAAATAATGATAGATTAGTCAACAAATCACGCCAAAAATGTTTGTCTCTCTTTAGCCACAGTATTTAAGTGACTATTGAAAATTATGAACTAGCTAGAAAAGTCCCAAATACTGAAAAATAAGCAAAAAACTTCTAAATTAGCCAGATCAAAGAAGTAAACATGAGGGAAATTAAGCACTTTTATGGAATTGCTTTGAAACATGTATTAGAAGAGTCTAAAATGAGTTTTCTAAGTTTGTATCTTTTAAAAACTATGAATAAAAAGCAAATTAAGCACAAAGAAGGTAAAATAAATGATTTAATAAAAATGAAAATGGAAATAAATAAGTCAAAAAATTAACTGGACAAAAATTATCATATGTGAATACAATGCTTTGAAAAGATTAATAAACTGATTAGCATTTAGCAATATTGACCAAGGAGTAAGATGCAAAGTAATTTGCGAACAAGAGAAATAAAACCAGGACTATCAGATGGATCATAGAAACATTAAAATTTTATCCAAATTATTTCACAAATTAGATGCAATGGAAAAGTTTCCTCTAGAGTATAAACAAATCACTGAAACTGATACCTCAAGATACAAGACACAAAATAACTGCAGATTCAACTTATAACTTAAAAAGATATAACTGGTTTTATTGGTATATTCTATCAATTATTTCACAAAGAAAAAACACCTACTTTATAAGCTCTTTCAGAACACATGAAAGAAGACAAAATCATAAGTGACTTCATAATGCCACTGAACAAAGCCTAAAAACAATATTAGAAAAATTACAAATAAGCAGAGACTCAAAAATCTTTTAAAAATGTGTAAGAAACTAAAATTTAGCTGTAGATCAAAAGTAAATATCCAAATGCATTTGAAGTTAAATGTTGAAATATCAGTCATTGTAAGTCATTAGCACAATAAAAACATATGCTTATAAAAGATGCAGAAGAGCAATCTTTAAGTATCATGTTAACCGTAAGAAATAAAAGTAAAATTTCTTGACTTAATAAAGCATCCATGAAAACTAAAAGTGTAATACTAAGTGGTAATAGCTTCACACTTAAAATTTGTGAAGCACATGTAAACTAAACTTAAAAATGTAGAGGTCCAAAGTTTGAATGTTTGTGTGTGTGTGTGTGTGTGTGTGTGTGTGTGTGTGTGTGTGTGTGTGTATTTAGAATGATAAATATTTTAGTTTGACTCCTAGTTGCGGAGGCTTCAGTCCATGATCCATTCACTGGCGCTGCGGATTTCAGGTGCGTCATAAGGCAGCATATCATGGCAAAGAGCCTGTCGTGGAACAGCACACTCACTTTGAGGCTTAAGACCGATAGGTCTTAATTCCTCACATATTTGTTAATTTTTAAGTGATAAATTCTATTTGTCTAAACTTAACTCTTGGGATTCCTGACATACTAAGTAAAGAATATAATTTAATAAAAGGATATTCCATTATTTCTGACAGGAACCAGGAAGTGTTACTCCCCTGAGAACACTTTTAAGTTAATATTTATGAATAAGATTTCCTTGATGTGCAGAGCAGTGAATTCAAACATATAAGAAGGGCCTACTAGTCTCAGAGAAAAATTGTGTGTGTGTGTGTGTGTGTGTGTGTGTGTGTGTGTGTGTGTGTGTGTGTGTGTTTTCTCCCATGGAAACTATATATGCAAACTGCATTCTGAGCAGACTCCACTTATTCCCTAGAGGACAGAGTTCAGTTATTTGTGTCTTCAAGGGTCCTGTATTTATTTATGTGATGTTTTTGGATTTTTTTTTTTTTTTTTTTGCAATGCTGGGAATTAGACCCAGGCAGTCACACATGCTCATCTAAGATTTTGCTACTGATTTACCCTCCCAACCCAACCATTCTCAGGCTTAGATTCTGCTCCCTGCCAGGTCGAGAATTTTGTGTTCCATTCCTCAAAGCTCCCCATTTCTGGCAGGATCATTTGCATAGCAGAAGACCCCCATCTCCATGTTTAAACTAGTTAAGTGGGTATCAGCTTACTTTTTTTTCTGAGGGATGGAGGCCCATGGGGGTCTTCATTGCCTTCTTGTAAACTCAGCAAGGCTTTCTAAAAGTTTATGGCTATAATCTACCCAGCATCTGCATGCTTTATGCCAGAAAGAGATTTCAGAATATTAACTCAGTCATTCTGATAGAAATATAAATCTAGACTTCATAGCATTTAGTTGTTTTCTAAAATAGTTTCTTAAGTATTATATAAAGGCATACATACAATAATAAAGCTGGGCATATGTCAAAATTGTATGCCAACTTAGTGGCATACATATACCCACTTTTAGAGCACTTGACATTTTAATCAAAAGGTGTGAATTACCAAGATTATTTTGTTTATAAACTTATTTCATGGGAGCTAGGTAAGCTTGGAAGCTACTTGGCTTCAGACGAGCAGAGAAGAGTGGAAAAGTACAGTTTCAGGAATATAGGCTCTAGAAACTACGGCTCGCTCTGTACCTGCTCTGCAAAAAAGATAAATTTATACAGCTGTGAACAAAACCACTATAATTTTCCATACTCCTTCATTTTCTGAAATACTCTATTTCCACATCTTTACTTTGCTCCGAGTCATGTGGCTCATAAGAACAAAGCAAACATTCTTGCTCTCCCCTACTGTATTTTAAACTGCATGATTTGTTGGAAATGATACTGCTGACAAGCCTGATCGGATTAGTGCTGACACATGGATAATCCAACTGTTTCTTTTAGCCCTTTCAGCGCATGTGGTTTGGTGTAAACACTGTAATATCACCTGCCTCCTTCTGCATATCCATTAAAAATACAAATAAATCCTGGCTTACATTGACTGTAATGGTTATGGTGTCTGTGTTGTGTGCTATCTTGGCATGCTTTAATTCCATGCAAAGCACGGCCTTTTGAAAACTTTAACTTCCTTGAATGTAGCTTTTTCTTGTTTTCATCAGCAAACAGTGCGGGAGTTTCTCAGGCTTGAGACAATGAGCGTGCCCCACCTACCACACACATTGATTACATGATTTGTGGTCAAGGACTAATGAGAGAATTTGACAGTTTTAAAATACTTTCAGTGTAATCAAATTCAGGCAGTTTGGCATTTCCTTCTCAAGGTTCGCCTTCCAATGAAATTTGAAGAGTCTGAAAAAAATAGAACTTTTACTCACATAAATACAAGAATAAATAAAACATACATACTAACATCAACCACTAAAAAAAATTCTATCGGGTAAATATTGAGGTTTTATATTGTTTCTAGTTTATAGATAGTACAAATATGTTTTCTATACTAATCTTACCCAAAAGGCCAAGAGGCGATAAAAAGATGTCTTTCAAATTATAACATGGGTGTTTGAAATTATGTGTGTTTTGAAATTACAGTACTGTATGTTTGATTAGGTGGTTGACTCTGATTCATGATTCATTTCTATCTTTGCATATGAAAAACGCATCCTTGCACACAGGAGTGAATCGCCAAGGAAGCCACCTGCCCTGTGGAGAGCACAGATCCTCTGCCTATCCTCCTAAGGCTCTCTGAGCTAGTTCTGTTACACAGGCCTGTGAGGATTTTTAGTACCTTTTTGTGTGGATTTAGCAGTGCACTTGGTCGCATATCATTGTAATTTATCCATCATCTGGGAGTTTTATGGCAGAAGAGCACTGTAGAATCAGTCTCCTTTCACTCCCAGGGAACAGTCTTGATGATTTGCTGAAATAACGCCATAAATATAATTTAAGGGCAAACATGCAATGACGAACGCTTGCACGTTGTATGTTTGTGAGGCTTACTGCTTGGCTCCTTATAGAATTAGATGATTTATTTTATGGAGCTCATATACCCAGACAATGTTCCGATGATGTGTTAGTATTGATTAAGAAAGGCAGGAAACAGTCAGGTGGTTGTGTACTGGACTGTTTCCCTGAGCTTCCTTCTCTTAAGCCATGTGCGACAGCCCGAAGTCGAGAAAGCTAAGGTTAAATGGGGTTACAAAATGGATCCCCATTTCAGTATAACTGGCGCTCTTATTTAGAAGAGGGAGTGACACCAAAATCCAGTGTGCAAACAGAGAAAACACCGTGTGAGATCATAGCGAGATGGAAACCATTTGCCAGATGTGAAAGTGGGCGCAGTATAAGATACGTATGTGGACAGCCTGCTCAACTGCATTGTAAACTTTAAATTTTGCGCTTATACATATCAATAAAATGGGGGAAAAAATGAAGACAACTCATTCGCCTCCGTGAGCTTGTACTTCCGCATTCCAGAACTACGAAAAAAATAACCTGTTGTTTAAGCCACTTGGTCTGTCGTATTCCATTAAGGCAGCACTAATAAATCAATACAGAGATGCTGCAGAATATGCAATTATGGAGAACAAAAGATATTTCTCAATCATCTATTTCAGTGTTCCTCAATCTGCGATCCCTGAGTAACACACACGTTCAGAGAATTTCCTTCACTACTAAATGGTAGAAATAGAATTATTTATAGCACACTCTACAACAATATATTTTTTATGACAATGGATATTAGTGCACTGACCTCTAACAACACTGATAATGATAACAATAATTTATATGTATATGTGTATTATATAGGTATATGTATTCACCAGCAAAATACAATATTCGAGCTAATGGCAAATGGCAAATATTTTGTTGCATCTTCTCTTGTGCCAGATCTTGTATTCATTTCATGCCTGTCTTACTATAGTTAATTGTCTTCATTTATTGATGAGCAAACTGAAGTCCAGAGATACTAATTATCCTGAAAAATAATTATAAGATTAATAAATTTCCTAGGAATCTGGCATATCCTCAGAAATCACTTGGGAATAATCCACAGGAGAATATCATCCATCACTTCTTTCAGAGCAGAATAAAAGTATACAAAACATGGACTTGGTCCAAGCATGAATTTGGCCAGCTAAGTGCCAAGAAAGGTGAAGAAATACTCTTGGAATTAGAACCCAGTGAGAATCAGGATTAAAACCAAAACCCAGTTCAGGAAAAATTTTACAAAATTTCTTTACTCTCCTATGCACTACAAAAAGTCAACATTTTTAAAATGCCATTAAAACAATGATCATATAATATAATGAAAGATTTAAAATCCAATTAACTCAGATGACAAAATAATAATCTGTCACTCAGTGTACTGTCAATGTTGATAGAGTTACATGTAGTATAATCATAATAAAACTATTTGAATAAACATTTTTGGAACAACTTTACATGATTTCTATTTACATTAAAATAAGCTTAGCTATTGAAGAGAGGACATTGAGTAGTTACAGGGACCTACAGACAAATTTGAAAACAAAAAATAAAACTTTCCCACTATCCCTCTCAAATAATTTGTTGATATTGTCCATTAATATAGATTTTTAAAAACTACTATTTTTTATTTTTAATATCTATTCATCTATACTAAATATTAGAGAACTTTGCATTGGAACTCTTAAATTCTAAATACTGTCATTAGAATTATGGGATATCCTGAATTATGGCTTGATTTTGAAATCAAATGCCTGCTTCTTGTTGTGTTCACCCATATCATCTGACTCATATCATATTTTTAAGAGGGTAATCATGGGAAAATAAGGATAGCTGGACTCTTAAAAAATTATAAATCAATGTTAAAGAAAATCTTAATGAAAAGTTTGTATCATATTTTAAAAGGTCAAATTCGAATGAAAAGACCTTGTTCTTTTTGGCTGTAAAATGTTTCCTGGATTTGTAATAGTGCCCAGTCCACAGAAAGTTTTCTAGATGGATAACAGTTAGACAAATGTTAAGTTGGCCTCTCCTGTTCCTAGGACCACTCCAACTGAGATCCCCATATGGAATCTATCACAAAGCTGTCTGAAAGAGCATCAGACAGACGAATGTGAATTTGCCCATTTTATGCACATCAAATGGAGTCACGTATGTGAAATCTAATAAATCATATCTAAAATCCAAATTCAGTCATGTTGTCTTTGTAAAATGCTTTTTATAATTGTAAATATTTCAGAATTGACTACCTATTGCAATGGCCAAGGTTATCTTCTCCTAGAGTAAAATGATGAATTTAACTATACAAAGTTCATATTCCTTTCAAACTGAAAAACCTGCATATCAAAGTCAGGAGAGGCAGATTGGACTAACTGCTCAGAATCCAGCATGTACAGAAGCAATGACCTAACAGCACTGAAACTCAATTACTCCAACTTTCGAAGTCTTTTATTGGAAATTTTTAATTCTTTCTTATTTTGAATTCAAAAATAACATGACTGATTATTGTCATCTGATATAATTTTGTTTCTAAAGAAATCAGAGGAAAGTTTCATAGACATAATTTACACTGCGTTTATTAGCACTAACAGGTACTATTAAACCCTAAGGGGTACTGATTTTAGAAAACATTCCCTTTAGAAATGAACCATGTGTATACTATAATAGCAGTTCTTCCCCAACCCCCCTCCTCCTCCTCCTGCTTCTTCTTCCCATTCTTTTTATTCTTCTTTTCTGAGATAGTCTCTCACTGTAGTCCAAGTTAGTCATGAACTCACTATGTAGGTCAGGCTGGCCTGGGCCACACAACAATCGTCCTCCTGCCTCAGCCTTCTGAGGATTGGGATTGCAAGTGTGTATCACCACATCCAGCTTACCCTAGGAATTATTTTCTAAGAATAAGTTATTATTCTCTGAAAAAAGAATAAATTATCATTCTGTAAGAATAAGAAGTTGTTAATATTGAGGGTTTTTTGGCTTAAAGAAACTAAAATCTTTCACGTACAGTTACTGCATGAGGAAGAACATGTAAATGCTCACTGTTTTTTAACTACTTCTCATTCATGAAAATAGATTGTTTTAGCCTGTCCATAAAGCACAGATTTATGAATGTTTGAGAAAGAGCTTTCATCTCTGAATGCAAAATAGAGAATGACTGTGATTTTTAAAAGAATGCATTTAAATGATATGTAAATTTATCTTTACAAGAATATTGACGTAGATTAAAAAGTCACTATTGTAAAATATCTTTAAAAAGTTTAGAAGTAGATAAAATGAAAGAATTGTCTGAGGATGATCAATTATATCTATATATTTTGTCTTGGATTTTAAATAATTTTATTTATATTATGAGCTCAGGTACAACTATCCTAGGCAGGATTTTATGTAACTCTATCTAAATAATGATGTTTTTTACTAATTTTTTTCTAAGTATGGAAAGACGATCATAGAATGTCAAACCATCAGCATGAGGAATTAACATAACACTAGCGAATACTATCTCTCTTTCCCATGGCTGTTTTGTGCAATTTCTCTTCCTGCTCTTTCCCAAATTCCAGTCAAAATATTTTACTATAAGATTATATCAATTGGGGATAGAGGAGTAGCTCAGTGGGTCAGGGGTTGCCCTAGAAGACCCAAGACCCCGGGTTCATTTCCCCAGGACTACACAAACTGGGCATGGTGACACACACCTGTAATCCCAGTCGTGGGGAGGCTGAAGCAGAAGTATTGCCATTGGATCGATGCCAGCCTGGGCTCCACAGTGAATTCAGGACCAGCCTGGAGCATAGAGTGAGACCCTGTCTCCAAAAAAAAAAAAAAAAGATTATGTCAATTGTGCTCCACCCCCACAGTATTCACACACTGTACTTGATTACAAAAATGTTGTTGAGATCACCAATGACATTTTCACTCACTGCTTGATGTGTTAACATGTTCCTGCATGATATATGTCCCCAGGTGTCTGTAATATCTGTAGTGTCATTGTTTTCAGTCTTATATCCTATAAATTGTTGTTTTCCAAATCTGTGTTACCAATAATCGCGAATCTACAGGGTAGTTAGAATTGGAGAACACAAAAATTACTGTGAAAATAGATCATAACCAAATATTTATGAAAATACTCCCCTACTTGAATGCCTCAGTGCCCAGAATGAGATGGCAAGAATTACAGAATGTTAATGCCACACAGACCATATTGATCAGTATTGACTAGAGCCTATCTGACAAACTATTTTTTCACTTAAAATAAATCACTTGAATTACATTACCTGATCTGAATAGTCTATCTTTAGTTATGATTATAATAATAGTTGCCAGAATATTTTTGATGAAAACAGGGAGAATCTCCCTGCGGCATGCTAAGCACCTCAAAGTTCAGGAATAAATGCTGGGTAGAGCAATCAAGCTGGCAAACCCTGGCAACAACCTTAATTTTCTAGTTAGAATTCTTTGTGGGTGGGCAGGTCAATCACTGTCAGTCAAATCCTCACATCTGTGCATCTTCACAGTGTGGATCAATGGCAAATTTAAAAACAAAAGAAAACAAGCTTTACCTTAAGAAAAACACAACCCTTGGAATGATGAGTGACAAGTCCTACAAAGACCAGCGCTGTCTCCTGGTGTTCCTATTTTTTTCTTTTTTTATTTTTAAAAAGAGATTCTTGTGTACTGTAGGCAGGTGCACGTGCCTTGGCATACTGATGAGTTCTCAGGTGCGGTGTCATTGAACTTGGGAAAGCAAAGCTTGCAAAATGGCGGAGAGCAGTTACGTAAAACTGCTGCAGATTGCAGCCATCTGCTCTCAGGCTGGTTCGGGAAGTCCTCCGATTGCCAGATTCTTAGAAAACACATCGACCACTGCCCTTGCTCTCACAGAATCCTGACGAGTAAAACTGTTAAATTAATCCAAAGTTCACTATCAATAGCTCTCAAGAGGCAGAGGTTGGAGTGACAGGCTAGTTTTAGTGATGAGGCTGGGCAGGGGTAGAGCTGTTGGAACAACTCAGTTTGTACAAGTTACAAACCACATTAGGCACTTAGTTTAAGGAATGTATACAGAAATGTTTGAGCTACATTTTTTCTAGAATTTAATCGTTATGAAGGTAGATTTTTTCTTCTGTTCTGTTGACTCTATCCGTAGCTATTGTGCGGCTTCAACAACTATCAAATTATGAAGGCTTCTTACGGGGTTATAGCCAAATAAACCCATCTAGGTGACAATATATTTAAGTAAAATATTCACCTAATGCAGTTAACCTGTTGAGCCTAGCAGCCCCATGCACTGTTGAGTGCCTGTTGATCACCCTCAGGATCTTTGGCCACTTGGGAGTTGGGGCTCAATGCGTCTTTCTAGCATGGTGAGAGGGCACATTGCTGGTCTGGGAAAAGATCAAAACTCAAAATCGGCCCTGTGATGCTACTAAGTATACATTGCTTTTGCATGATCCTAGAGTCAAAAAGTTCTGAGTCACTTCTTATAAATCAAGGAACTTATACAAAGCCAGTGTTATTTTTTTCTGTATAGTTTCCTCATTCCCCTGAACCCTATAGCTTCTTTAAAAAGTATCTCTGGTATTATGTAATTGATCTATAAATATTTAAGTGTGTATATTTAGATTCCCAATTTAGTTAACTGTCCAGGCATTTCCAAGTATTTCATGTCCAAGTTTCCTTGAATTAGAATCTAATGTTTGTGTGTGACAACAGCTTAAGTGTCATATGATCTTCAGGTTGTGCTGCTAATGATCTTTCTTTTCCCATATAATTTTTAAAATAATTCTTTATTTTCTTTTGCTTTACAGAATTTTCACCAAATGAATTTTGTATAATTTTATTCCAGGCATAATATTCTTTATTTTCTGCATTTCCTATAAATTGTTATTAAAATCTAGGGATGTAATTAAATATGATCTATTTCTGAAATAAAGGTTTGTAGGTAAACTTCCCGTTGAAGGCATGAGTTTGGATGGATCTGTTGGAATATCATTGGTAATTGCTGCCCAGATCACTATTGTTTTGTAAGGTTTTGCAAACTGGAAATCCTTTGTCCTTCTATAGTTAGCGAGAATATGTAAATAAAAAGCAACATTTCTTCAGTACCCATGTGGCTGTTCTGAAGAGTGGCTCACACAGAAAATGCAGTGTGTCAGTTGACTCGATTACTGAAAATTGGTATTTATTTTGTTTTCATGAAAGAGGTATTATGAATAATTAGTCAGAGCACAAGGGTAACCTTGGAAGCTCTGGGCCAGCTAGAAGAGATAGTCACTGTCTGTATGATTCATTATTACTTTACACACACACACACACAAACACACACACAAAACTCCTATCAAAAAAAAAAGTTTTGCACAAATGACATATACCCTAGACACAAGAAATATTCAAAGGTTTTCATTCATAGTTCCTGTCCTTATATGGATTTATAAGAGACACACGAGGACACACACATGAGGTGCTGCCCAGAGTTATAATTAGAGTATTAGAGCATCTCAGAAGTTCAGGGCCAGACAACATAAGGAAGATAAAATGTTTTATAAATCGCTCTGCCCACATTCCATTTGTCAGAATTCTTTTCCGTGTTCTCCTCACCCAAAAAGGGGAGCTCAGAAATGATCTAGTGAATCATCCAGAAGAACTCATAATATGCATGGTGAAAACATAGGAAAATGCACCATAGAAAGAATATGAGCTATGAACACGTGGAAATTACTATGATATGGACATACATGTTCACGTGTGCACACAAATTGTTGACCCTATTAATTTAAATGTACTTCAGTTATATTTCAAATGTATTTCCTGTGTTGTTTTCATTTTTCTCGAGAAGGGGGAATTCTAGGCACTTGAACCTGAAGCCTCATACATGCCAGGCACACGCTCTACCACTGAGCTACAACTCTTGTCCTTACTGTCTCTTTCTAAAGTTTAATCAAATAGCTTCATACACAGATGGGACTATTACAATAATTAAGAATATGATCTTGATTATCTGACAGAGCCATACATACATCCCAATTAAAATTGGTGTAATTTAATCATAAGGTGAGCTTCAAGTGGAGCAAGAATGATCCTTTTAACTTACAATCCCCCAATTTTCATTTCACTTTGTTTATGTGGACAATTTCTCTTTCATTGGTCTGATTTTTGTTTTCAAATCTGAGGTGATATTCTTTTTCCACACTTTTAACACATACTCACCAACTTCTAACTCCCATCTCTTCATTATAAAAAATTACACACGACTGAATTTTAGTAAGAGCAGCGTTCGGCCTCTGGGTCATTAGAATCAATATAGTAAAAGATGATGGAGGTGGTGCATTCTCCTTTCAGCTAAACTTCCTTGATAGATGACTCATCAGAAAATGGAGCATATTGTGTGACTGTCACAAGCTTGTTCTGTCAATGTGATTTCACCTTCTTGGAAAGTTTTTACAAGAGGTGAATAGATCAGATGCAACTCAATGTCAGAGAAGAAGCAAAAACACAAAACAAAAGAAAACAAAAAGAGAGAAAGGTATTGACTGCTGAGCAAGTGAAGTTTCCCTCCCCGTATGGTCTGTTCTTAGGAAGTTGATAGTCCACCAGCTGCTATACTCCAATTTAAAAACAAATGATTTTAGTCCTGGGCATCTTTCTCAGTTCAAAGTAGTAGCTATTTAACTGTGTGCAGGGATAGTAATAAATCACACTAACTCAAAAGGTCTATAAGTTAATAGCTAAAAAGAGATAGGAGTATTTTCTTTCATTTTAGACTAACCTCTCTCCAGAGCACTGGCAGTGTAGCAGAAATACACCACTATGTGGATAGACAAATTGCCTTGTGTTTTACATTTGAATTTTGAAACCACTCCTCAACATTTCCCTTCAGGTCCGATTTATGGGCCTGACATTTATAAACTTAAGCATCAAATTGCAGATCATATTAAGCTGCACATGGAGGTTGAGTTGTGAGCTCACTGTGAAAGGAGTTTGCACTGGAATCCTCAGTATCATGCTTTTTACATAGAAGGGAATAAAACTTAGCTTTTTACCACTTATTCAATAGCAAAAAAATTTTCTAGATTTGATCTAAAGATGCAAATTGACCTCAGTGAATATTCATATTTATTTCCCATTAGTAGAGATGTAGTTAGGTGATAAGATTCACAAGTTTGTAACATGATGGCTCGAATATTTGAGAAAATTTAAACTTTGGCAATATTTCCATTAGCAAGGGAGTAGAAAATCCACGGCCATAATGAGGTAATTAATCAAGTTAAATATCATAATACTTTCAATTCCCCATATCTCTCTGTGCTTGTGGACATAGATATTCTCTGGAAGAATTACAGCGAAATAGTGCCTTTGTATTTGCAAGGCAGAAAAACATTTTGTACTATATGCATGGCTTAAAATTCACAAAATTAACCCAAACATTCACAGATAAATTGGTGGTATAGGTTACATCAAGCAATTCCAGAAAAAATAATTTACATTGTCAAACCTAATTTTGCTTGGATGCCCCAAATTCATCTACAAGAAAAAGTAGGGCTATTTCTCCAATAGAAGATACTTAAATTACTCCCCAAGATTATTTATTTACCTTTCTCATTTTTCTAACAAGAAATTTTAAAGTATGAATGTTTGAGCTATTTTCTCAAATCATTTAATGAGATATTTCATAATTTTTAGGGAGATTGGAAGTGTTCAATTTAAACTTAAGACTCGTGTGCATCAACAAAATAATAAACAGAGTTTTCTGAAGAGTACAGTGGAATTTTCTTATTTGCTTTTAATCCACTGACTAGCCTCTATCAAGCCTCTGAACCAAAAATGTATCAAGACAAAAATCCTACCCCAGATATACCAATTACAAAGAAGACAACGGCACATGGCGGGACCAGTGTCTTTAAAGGACATTAGCTTACTTGCTCATCAGCAAAGTTCATTGAAGGACAAAGCTTTATTGGAAAGGTAAGTTGGATTATCCCTCACAGTTGGGTTTTACCAACACAATCTTTGACATTTTAATTTTGTTATTTAGAAAAATATTCTTATGCAGTCATAAGGTACAGGCAGAATTTGAATAATGAATAGTATAGTAACAAGACAGCACATTCATCAAGGGAGTAAGTGTATGTGAAAATTCAAGTCAGGCCTGTGTAGGGTACCTTGAAGCCATCATCAGTAGATCATTTGTTGAAACAAAATCTTAATTTATAAAAATAATAAAACATACATGTTCAAATATCTGCAATATCCCTTATGGGTTGTGGAATTTATCTTAAAAAGAGAAACAAAAACATTTAAGAAACAGAGTGTTATGGTAAGAAGAAGATTTTGAAGGAGATTCATGTCTGGAATCTTGAAATTACTAATCTCTTCTTGCTAAAAATCTAGTAAAGAAAGCATATAAAATGGACCATGAAAACTAGAAAGAATGTAAGTATTAGAAATATAATTCAGAAAATGTTGACAATATCGGTTGGATGGAGCTTAAATTTGGAGTTGTTACAAAAGGCATATTATTGTAGATAGAATTAGCAAATAGTAATAAAATCAATCGTGGTAACTGAACATTTGGACTTTGAAGAAAAACATAATTGGTAGAGTTCTTATCTCAGCACTTTGCTACCGAGAAACCATTGGCAGTAATAGAATATTTACGACACTCTTTTTTTCACTTTATACAATGGAATGATATATTAATTTATGATCTGTTCACCTCCTAAAGATCAAGGTAAGCCACGCAAAGTTCTTGACACTTAATGCGTCAATACATGTCACTAAGTGTTGTTATTACAGTGATGGCAGTGGCTGTGTTTGGGCATCAGCTAAACAATTTGTTAAGGAAGATATTGAGTAGGATCTAAGTACGTTCTTCTTGTTGAACATTCTAGCAGGTTACTAGAGATGAATGACTGCAGTTTGGTTGCACTTGAGAGCTTGAGACAAGGAACTGGTAGTAGAACTAATTAAAGTCAGCATTACGGAATGGGATAGGATAAAGTAAAATGAAAACAAAGAACGTAACATTTCTAGTTTTCCCTCATAAAATAGCTACTGAGGAATTTAGGTTCCCAGAGATGGACATTCTACAGTTACTGGCCAAAATCCTTTCAAACCCAAATCATCTTTTTGTGCAGTAAAAAAAAAAAAAAATAACAATTGGTTTTATATTTTCCAAGAACAAAAATGATTCAGAAATATCAAAATTTCACTAAATCAAGTATCACAAACTTATCGCTGACCTCAGGGTACATCTGTCGAGTCTTGCCTTCTGTCTCTGCTTTTCTGGCCACTCGTGACTGATGACTTTCCACCCATCTGTTCAGGTCATTATGGCAGAGCTCCACTGTACCTCTTATTCCTACTAAACTCAGACCGATTGTTTCCAGATTTGCTTTATAGTTAATGTTTTGCTGTGGTACCGCACAGAAAGGAAAATGTTGAGGTAAGTGTGCAAAGCTGTAAGATGCCTATATGGACTAGTACCAGCTTGGATCTTTGGCCCAAAGATGGGCTGTGACACGCTTAGCAAGAACCACCGCAATCTGCATGTGGTTGTTCCCAGTTTTCTTTGGTTGCAGCAAAGAAATAACTGTATGTGCAATTGACTGTCATCTCAGAAAAATGAGGATAGCATTTCTCTTGTTCTAAAACTTGACTCTGACATCTTTCAGGCATTTCAATATAGGGAGAGTCACCATGGCTGTTGATGTTGTGGCAAATTGATTATCTTTGGACCCAAGAATAAGAATGACAACATATAGAGAAAATTTCAGATAAGGGAGTGTTGTGCTACCCACTCAGCCTTAATTCTGCTGGCGCAGGGAGGAAAGCATACATGAGAAAGGAAATAAAAAGGCAATAGAAATAAAAGGACTTCATGCTGCTCAAAATAAATAACCACCTTCAAAACTGTCTAGGTTACAAAATCCAGAATTATCCAAATTCGACATTAGGCATATTGTTTCATAAAAAATATAATAAAGTTTTAGAGAGGCATAAAATTTTGCATTACTTTTCAAAGCACAAAATAATCTGGCACGGCTCAGACAGCTACTGCGTGTACAAATGATGGTATAAAGTAATGCTCAGCCGATAGAGTCTTCTGTTTCCTCTTTCTACTGAATTTTCAACTCACCAGAATGTGTTATTTCAAAGGTGTATGTGTGTCTGTAAATCAGTGATCTAGCCTCAAATAAACAATAACTATATAATAGCTTTTTCCATGATTGTTTTTAGAAATGTTAGAATCTTGTGTGGGTATATGGGTATAAACCACTTTGATAATACATGAAGCTTTATCCTAATCTAATTATAATAAATTAAGATATCAAGTATGTGAGTTGAAAGGGAGTAAGCAGCACATTCCTGTATCAGACGTTGGGTGTGGCTTGTAGAAAATATGACATATTAGACACAGAGGTTGGTCTTAGTAGTATTGGGTGTTATCAATAACCATAACTTTAGTTCAACAGACTGTTTGTTATTCTAAATATTTCCAGAGTGTATCAGTAATAATGTAAATAAATGCAGGTTGAGAAAATTAGAAATCTGACTGCATTTGTTGGGCTGTGTGATCTGACAACATCAGCACCATGAAGACCTAAACTTTCTCAAATAAAGCAATTGGAATTGCAGAGAAGAAAAGGCCAAAAAGACAATGTTTTAATAGCTACACTAAAGAGTTCTCAGCCTCCATTCACATGGTGAAACACACTTGGATGGCTTTCAGTAAAATTGTTATGATTAGATTTATGAAAATTACTCTGATCGGGCATAAGCGACATATTAAAGTGAAAATGTTATTTACTTTTTCATTGCTTGGACTGAATACCCAACACCCACAACTTAAAGGAGAAAAGCTTTATTTTAGTTCACAGTTTCAGGAGTTGAAAGTCCATATATGGGCAGCCAGTACAGTGGGGACACAGCCAGAGAGCTCTTCACTGCATCAAATGCCAGAAATCAAGTCTGGAAAGAAGGACAGAGCTAGCATATTCTATTCCAGGTCATCTCTCAGTGACCCACAACTTCAGGGTTAAGCCAACATGTTTGTCCCCTTCCAGGCAAAGCCTCAGGAGTCTTGTCCTTCTAGGCCATATTCCCAGTAATGTGTAGCATGCCTGTAATCTACTACTCAACTCCAATGTACCACATATCCATAATCCACACCTCCTAATCAGGCCGCAACTCCTAACAGCACGTGGAATTCATAGGTAATCCACAATATCAAAATACATGAGCTTGTTGAAAGACACTCCAGGTCCAAATCATAACATTCTGCCTTTGACCCCAAAAATTCTTCCACCAGATTAAGTAGTGTGCTGCCTTTAACTTCAGTTTCAGGCAAAGTCTCTGGACAAGGGCAAAGTGCTGAAACACTTTTCCCCCCAGCACAGCATGTGTGGCATTTAGAACAATTTTAACAAAGTCCTCGTTTCTATCTGAGACTTCTTGAGCTCGGCCTTTCCAATCTGCAATTCTCCTCATTCTGGCCTTCCTAGGTCTGACCAGAATCTTCCACCAGCCTGGCTCTCTATGGCTTCTCTAGGCAGCATTTTCACACATTTCCAAACTCTTCCCACAACGCAGTTCCAAAGGCTTCTAAACCACAGGGTTAGGTACATTCCCACTTCTCTAGAACCAATCTCTGTCTTAGCTACTTTTTTGCTGGTGGGACAGAATTCCTGACATTCATAATTTAAGGGAGAAAAGATTTATTTTAGTTTACAGTTTCAGGTCATAGTGTACACGTGAGTGACCAGTATGGTGGAGACACAGCCAGAGATCTCTTCGTTACACTACAGTCAGGAAATCAAGTCCAAGAGGGAGGATGGAACTAGCTTATTCCCTTCCAGATCAAGGCTTAGTGTTCAGCTTCTTTTGCGTTAAGCTCTGGCGGTCTTCCTCTTCCAGGTAAATACCAGTAATGAATGTATCACACACCTGCAGTCCACTACCTGTTCCCAATTTAGATCATGCCCATAAACCATCCCTTCTGACCAGGACCCTAACAGCACGTAAAATCCACAGGCAATCCACAATAGCCAAATACATGAAGTTTCTGGGGGACACTTCAGATCCAAACTCTAACAGTGGAGAATTACTGGAGAGATGCCAATCTAAGTTAAAAATGTTTTCTGCCCTTTTATCAACTTATAGTAATGAAAACTAACATAGTTTATATAAAACTGAATGAAACTTTTTAAAAAATATATGAACAATACTGGTATTTTGGTCAAAAAGGAAACATTTCCTCAGACAGAAAATATTTGTTGAAAGAAAATGAAAAACCAATTCAAATTCATTTAAATCATAGTGTCAAAATTTATGAGTTCACAGAAACAATGAATGCAGATATAGGATGAGCCCCGTCATTGTTTCACCAGAACATTCTACACTTATTCATAGCTCTCTTGTTTCTATTCTCTGCACTCCATTGATTTCAACTTCATGTTGAAGGCAAAATGGTGAAAACAGCTCCAGAAATCACATCTAGACACAACAAAAGGCTTAAATGAACTATGTCTTTTAATCTGTTATTGCTGGGGAAGTCTTTACCTAAAAATTTCTCTACACCTACCTTCCATATATTTTTTCTTAAGTCTCATTGATGAATGGGTTAGCAATGTATGACTTTCCCTAAGAAGTCCATAAACCAAAAGAATGAAATTTTAATCATCAAAGAATGAAAAAACACATGCCATACTTCACTGGAGGAAAGATATTCCACATCACTGGTTTCTGATGTTTCCTGAAACTCTATTCTTGGTGGTTTAACACCATTTTTTCCTTCATGTCTTTACTTCTTAATATATTCTGTTCAGAATATTTAGGTGGTAACATGTGGTCTTCTCCTTTTTTAACATTTCTATTCCTCCTTTGGCTTTCTTAGATTTTTTTCTTCAAAATAGTAATGTTAATAAGGAATGGAAACTTGTCCATTTTTGCCAAGACAGCCATTTTTAGGTAAATAATATGAGAGTAAATTTCTATTTTGGTATCTCACAGATAATCTCATGGCGAACGTAATGGAAACTTGAAAGCAATTTAATATTTCCTTTCCCTCCACTTTAGTGCGTGTGTGCAATCCACAACTCATGTGCAATACATTAAACTTGAAAATCTTGTTCACATATTTATGACATCAACTTCACATTGCCTTCTTTTCTCTATATTTTGCTCCCTTTGCCCTCCCTGCTCCCCCCTCCAACTCTTAACATCTCACCCATTTGACTCTATAAATGTTTTATACTCCGGGTTTATTATATTAGAAAAAAACCATGCAATATTTAACCTTCTGAATCTCACTCACTTTGCTGAGCATAATGGTCTCACGTTGTATCCATTTACCTACAAACAATTCAAATCTGTTTATCTTTAGGGCAGACTAGTACTCCATTGTGTATTTATGTCACATTTTGTGTATCTTTTGGTCTGTTGATATTTCAGCGTATTTCACAATTTTGCTACTGTTAGTTGTGTTGCTACAAATGTAGGTTTACAATGTGTTTTATGAGAACTCAGCTTCGTCTAAATAGCAGCTATTTAGCTGAGCTCTTTTTAAAACTGAAATAGATACATAAACAATGTAGTGGTTTTTAAAGTTATTAAATGAAGACTTTACTCAATTAAATTTTATAAATAAATCATCTCTATCCTCCAATTACTGCTCTTAGTGGTATAAGTTCTAAATATGTTCTACCAGGTGGAAAACAGAAAGTCATCCTGAAATTAAGAAAAAATATTAAAATTACAAGTAATATACACAGGTCTTAACATTAATCATACAGATTAATTTTATAAGATTACTTTCAGCAATTATTTATTTTTCTTATGTACTAAAAGCATTGTCACACTTATTAGTGGTTTATTTCACATTTTAGCTATTCTTGCAAAACTATTAAGTAACAGAAAGAAAATGGTTTGAGCCATTACAATAATATAATAACATCTGGATATGGATATGAAGAAATAGCACAGCAGTTAAAGCACTTGCCTAGCAAGCACAAGGCCCTGGGTTCAACTTCCCCAGCACCACATAAGCCTGGCATGCTAATATACACGTGTAATACCAGTATTCAGGAGGCTGAAAAGGAAGATTGCCATGAGTTCAAGTTCAGCTTGAGTTCCACAGTGGGTTCAGAATGAGCCTGGAGTAGAGAGCAAGATCCCGTCTCAAAAAAAAAAAAATATATATATGACTTTCATAGGTACTTGGATTCAAAAGAAACAGTATTAAACTCAGCAAAGTAAATATTAATATAAAAACATGATATAGAGTATTACAAGTTAGTAACAGAGACAGATAAAAATTAAAAAGAGAAAGTAACGGAAAGAGGAAGAGCAGAATAAACAAAGAAAAAAAGTAGTTTAGTTTGGCTTAATTTAATTGTGAAAGTATCTTAGGACATAAAGATTGGTAACACCAGCCTTCATTAAGTTAACATTGGCAAATTTTGTTGGCAAAATATAAGAATATTTTTCATGTGTTTAATAATTCAGAAACTTCAAGACAAAGTTGTATATTAATAATAAAAAATGACTTCCCACAGTATTATTTATTCCATTTTTTAAAACAATATTCAATAGAAGCCACAGATTAGACATTTCTTGCTCTCTCAATATCCACAGTAAAATGTACAACGAAGGGAAAGAAGACTCCAGTTTCCTAATTTTTATCAAATGAAGTTACAGAGTTAAGAATTTTCATACAAAGGGCAAAAATTTTGGGCTGGAGGAATAGCTCAGCGGCTAAAGCGCTTGCTTAGCAAGCACTAAGTCAAGTGCTAAGTACCTGAGTTCGATTCCCCAGCACTACATAAGCTGGGCGTGGTGGTGCACGCTTGTAATCCCAGCACTTGGGAGGCTGAGGCAGGAGGATTGCCCTGAGTCCAAGGCCAGCCTGGGCTCCATAGAGAGTTCAGGAACCAGCCTCCAGCCTGGAGTGCAGAGCGAGACCCTGCCTCGAAAAAAAAAAAAAAAAAAAAAACCACAAGGGACAAAATTTCTGAGAAATCAAATTTGATAAAAGTTGATAAAACATACAATGGTACCTTATTATTTACAACTAACAAAGTAATCATTATTCAGTTTTTTCATCATTCCTTTCATTCCTATAGAATACTCTTCTAGTGGTTTTGATTGCCATGACTCATAGCTTCTAGCTAGTATAGCTTGGTCTACGATAGGAATTTGCTATAAAGTTTTGAGAGCTCTGTTATTGAGGTGACACAAAAAGAAAGCTCATAAAGAAGAGTTGATCACAAGCATAGACTTGCATATGAATTATATATATATATATATATATATATATATATATACACTCAAGGATATTTCTTAGATCATTGAAAAAGCAGGTTTCAAAATTTTAATCTTTTTTTCACAGTAATCAGTATTATAAGAGCTGAATACACTGAAAATGTATGATTACAAAAAAGAAGAAGAAGAAACAGTAGAGACCAACTAAACAATCACAAAAATTCTGACCAGCTGGTGATCATCTTGAAGGAGCCTTTCTCATTTGTCAGGAAAATGGCCATCTGCAAAAACACTCTGCCTTGCCTCATGTCACAGGAACACTGGAATGCTGTTGTTAATGAACCAATTATCAGGGCGAGAACTTTGACCTTACTTTATTACATTAATTATCACTCTGGAAAGTATTTGCAGTCTAATAAAGAAAAGACATTTGGGACACAAGGATTAGTCAGTTGTGGCAAAAGTATTTTATTCCTTTTCTTAAAGAAAAATAGAAATGTGATCTAGCTAAATGCTGGTCGCCCTTTAGATAATCCCTGTCTCGAAGTCACAGACTATGACCAAAATAAAATACCTCACTCTTAATTGAATAAAAGGAAACCACTGCCTGGAGAAGAGATTACTAGTATGCCTATCATACAGCGACAAGGAGAACAAACCCAAATGCCTCCTAATCTGAACTTGTCACTATTGATATGCTCAAAGTACGATTTCAGGGTAAAGCAAGGCTTACCATTTATTTCTCATAGACGCAAACCATATTTTCCATTAAGAATTATATGTAAGATTTGCTTGGATAACCGGATCCTTGTGCTCACTCTCAAAATAAATATATGTCTGGTAGAACATTTTGTGTAGGTGAGAAAATCTGGGCACACTTAGCAGGCAGTCCTATTTCCTTACCATTTTTTGTACTCAGGGCAGTTTGGGGCACAGAGTTTATGACAGGCAGTCAGCTAAATAGAGATTAGTGTGCTGGCTGAGCAATAATTCAAATCCAAGTGAACCTGAAACCTTAAAAGCCAAAATAATTTCATCTTCCCTGTTCTGGTTTATCATTCTCCTTCAGGTAGGAGAAAATAACTTAGCCTTGTAACATTCCTATTGAGAAACATAAATTGATTTCTGTTTTTGAAGGACTATAAGGCATGGCTTTTATATATTGTAGGGAAATATTTTCTGCATCAGCATAATACTGTCTATATTCGTGGAAATTATTCTTATGAGATTTGCAAAGTATGTATTTATGACTATCATAAGATGGAATGGTACTACCTGTTAGGGCCAGCAAATGGGGGACAGCCTCCTCATCTTTAAAATTTTATTCAGTTGAATGAACAAAGGCAAAGACAGAGTCCAAGTGCCCACCCTTAAAAGAGTAGTAGGAAAAATCAAAAATGGACTTTTAACCTCAAGCGTCACCATGTCGGTAAGGGGGTGATGGAGAATTATATGACTTTTCCACGTGGTTAGCTCACATGCTTTAAGTGTTGAAATAAAATGGACACACTGTCCATTATTCAGTATCTTCCATTGTGTTTTGTTATAATCTCTCATTAGGTGTGTCTTTAGCATTAAAGTCTGAAACCTACCCAACAAGAGCCAACTGACAGTTGAAAAGTGTCCTGTCTGAGGGGACAGGAAGGTGCAATAATAAGTTTTATTAAATATGTTGACAGGATCTCAAGCTTTATATAGATAAGAAAAGCACTAGAGTGCAACACCAGGCACCATTCACCAGGTCTATCATGGATCTCATTTATAAGAATGTTTAATGTGATTATTGTATATTGAAAATATATACTGATAAAAATAAGTCTTAGGAAAAAAATAAAAATCAAGCATTACTGCTATATACAAAATGAGATGACAGAGCATCATATAAAAAACAAGCAAACAGGTGAAAACAAGAAGGAAAACAAGTACCTAAAATATTCATTGGAGTGGCAAATCAATAATCTTAAAATCTTCAACGTCTAACAAAGTAAAATAACACATTTCAAGGTTTCCACTGTAGCATAAAATAGTTTTCTGTATAATATGAATCTACAACCATTATGATAGCTTCATAAGTTGTGATCATTGGTGATTACAACAAATAATTGTGAAATATAAAATGTTAACAGGTTATACTCATCAAGTTCCTTCTTTGGGAAGCATAAAGAAAAAAATGAAAAGTCATTTAAGTTTTTTAAACAAAGTTACTTAAATTAAAAAAATTAACCAAAAGCAATAATAAATAGTTTTCTTAATTTTCTTGTAAGAACTCTCTAACAGCCAAAGGTAAACAGTGTTGACATATCACCGTGTGCTCACTAGGTCGACTCTACAGAAAGTTTACACAGGAAAAATAAAAATGATGTTTTTATTTTCATCAAGAAACGATTAGTAGAAGAGTTTTCCCACATTCGAAGCACAGAAGGGGGTAAAGCAGAATGCGTGAGCCCGAGCGGGCGAGCTCAGACTCCATTCCACGCCAAGCACTTCCTGTCATCAGCAGCGTGAGTCTGCCCAATCTATGAAACATACCAAGATCCCACACATCTTCAAATTTCAAATTACCATTCCGTAAGAATCGTATGTCCTTAAATATTTTGCCCAGAAATAAATCACCTAATACAAACAGTGACAATGTCTCCTTTAACCTTGAGTCTACCTTCGGTGAATGCCAACTACGCACTTGGAAGGCGTTCCGTTCCTTGTATCTCTTTGTATTTTACCTCTAAATGCAGTTAGTTCTGTGGAGGTTTAGCCGCATCCCAGATTTGAAAGGGTATGTCCAGTTATTTTAGTTATTGGTGTGCTTCTGCCTTCAGAACTCAAAAATAACCGAAAGGATTTTTTTTTTTTTGGAGCTTTTTAAAGGGAACACCTTATCACTTAGATGAAGTGGGAAAAAGTTGAATTCAAAGGACAAATGGGTTCTGAATGTCCACAGCACTGAGAACACAGGACAATAAGCCAGCCTGAGTCCACACACTTTATCACGTTTAAAACTGTAAACACTACATTTAACATCCCACCTTTATTTCCCGGTCTCATTGTTATGTGCACGCCTATGCTGTGTGTGTGTGTGTGTGTGTGTGTGTGTGTGTGTATATATATATATATATATATATATATATATATATATATATATATGTCAGTTACATTTTTTCCTGTGAAATCTAATGGAAACAGAAGACAAATAAAGCCACAATCTAAGGAAAGGGAAAATATTGAGAATCAGTCTTTTCTATAGAGTAGGCTCAGATAGTGTATTCACATATATATTCACACATATGTATTCTAATAATACAGTGAAAATTGCTTCTGGAAGCTACTTTCATTTAATTTGAAGAGTCCTCATTTTGTGATGTAGTACTAAAAGAGCCAAGAGAAACCACCAAGTTTTTGCTATTTTATTGCTCCCTAATCAAATCAGCCGTGATATAATATTGACAGGCAGAAGGGCCCATTTCACATCTCACTATGCCTCCCCTCAGGCATATTCATCCCCTGAAATTTGCAATGTGTAGCCTCAGAATAAGAGATTCTTTCATGTATAGTAGAATACGCAGTATTTCTATTGTGATTTTCAAGGTAGTCATGTTTGTGTTTCAGGGAATTTCTGCTTCTCTTATAACAAATACATGTTTTACATTTGCAGAAGAAAAGATAAGTCCAATGAACTCTTCTCCTCTGTAGAGAAACTGGCCATATTCTCTCAGTTCCCTCCCATCTCTTCACTCTGATGTAATTTTAAGATACAGTATGAAATAAACCATGGCAAGACAAAGGCTTCATTGACCTTATGGATAGAAGAAAGCAATATAATTATATAGAGAAAGAAAATAAAACTTGTAATTGAACGTTATACCATTAAGTCATCATGCTTCTTGAAACTCAAGAGCTTAATCTAGATTTCTTAAAATTATTTTACCTCATATACCTGTTTAAAAATACCTCCGAGGGTGTAAGAGACATAAATTTAAAATAGGTTTATCTCAAGTAATTTCTAGAAGAGTCTGTTAGAATACAACAGAACAATTTACATCATGCTGAAGCTGAGGAAATGTACCTGTGAACCCGCTTTCTACACACACAGAGACTTCAAAGAGAAAGGCTTCTGAGACCCGAGCAGAAAGGCATAGGTAACTTCACTCCTTTCATTTGGATCACAAAATACTCACTGGTCCAAATCTGTTGTAACTAGTATTTATTAAGGAGAGTCAGCGTGATTCTTGAGAAGCACAAAGAGGGCAGATTGTCACTTCTAAGAAATTATCAATTCACTATTTCTTGAGCCAAACTTTGCCAACAGTGCATTTACTTCCTCATCCACGTATTCACACCATATTGTAGAAAGCATTCATGAAGCACAGAGAAACAAACGACATGGCCTGTTTGCTCAAGGAACTTACACTCTTGTGAGAAACAAGAAATAAGAAAATGATAGAAAGCAGCGCAAGGTATAGAGTGTTAAACTACTGCATCCTATGGAGAGAGGACATTTGATTGAAAATAGGTAACTGAAAATAGTTCTTCTTAGAAAAGGTACATTTTCATTGAGTTAGGAAAGCAGGTGCTTCTTGGTAGGCCATGTTGGCAATGTCCTTGGACATGGTATTTCGGTTGAACAAGTGAGTGATGTCTAGGGAAAAGATAATCAGACTGATGGGGAGTCTGTTCCAGATCCACTATGTTTTCTTGGGTAGAATGAATTTTCTAAGCATCAATTTCCTTGGTCTGGTAAGGAATTACCATATCAAATATCATTTTATCCCCACTATCTTACCTCATATGTAACACCCAGGGAGTTCAAAAGTTTAAATCATTCTCCAATTTCCCATCATGCTTTGTACGGATAAGATTGCTTCTTCATTGGTCCACCTACATATATCATAAACAATGACTTGGGGTTAGTGCCGATGTCACATTGAGCTGAACCTCTTGGATAATTTAGTAAGGGCAAAACTAAAGCAGATCATTTCTCTCACCTTAGATTTGAGAGAAAAAAAACTTAGTTGTCATGTGACCACAAGGATAGCATCTTAAGGCCACACTTGACAGGCGAGAGATGCAGACAAGAAGCACTCCAGAGAAACAGAGGCACCTCTGGTCAGACATTGACTAAACTCCCATATATCTGTGGAAATTTTTTGAGCCAAGAAATGCCTTTCACTATTTAAAGCAGATGAGACTTGTTTTCCTTATCTATCATCCACTTCCCCAACTACTAAACTACGTTAAACTTCTTTTTTTCTAAAAAGTGTTTTTCTAAACCACTTTACTGAGCGAGCAAGTACTAAACCATAAACTCAAAGACACAAGTTCTCAATTTAGAGAGCTTACAAATACTTACCCGACAAAATTTCCAACAAAGAGGCTCTGACTGCCTCTCTGATGTAGAAAACGTTGTTAACTTTACAGGAAGAGCTTTAACAAGACTTTGAACAGATGAAAAGAAGAAATAGACATTTTGTGAGGGAACTTTCAGTCACTCTGGTGTAATTTTAGTCTAGGATATTTTTGGTGTCATCCTTCCTTCCATTTCTTTAAAATTTAACTCCCATTCTTCTTTCAGGAAGAACAATTGTTTTCTAAAATTAAAAAAAAAAAGATCTTTGCAGTAATGTCTTCAAGACTTCTACTCCTAGAAGGCCTCAAACTTTAATGGTCAGCGCCTTAAGATCCTTGCAGAGGGTGCTCAGTGTCAGTCAGTCAGGACCTACGGTGAGCTTTGAGATTCAGAGTGCTCTGCTACATTACAGCTGCAGAATGCTCGGATTCAGTCACTGAGTTTGTGAACCATCACCTCTGTCACCAGGTTTGCACAGGTGTGCGCTGACTCCTTCCTCTTCTTCCTTCCTGTGTGTCAGTTTCCTTGTCCTCAATGTACAGAATATGTACCTAAAGCATTCCAGCAAGGTTATGAATCCAGTCTTGGCCAAAGCAGGTCTAGACACAGAGTTCCTGCTTCTTGGCTATAGGCTTACTCCTCATCCACTATCCATTATCCTCACTTAGTGACTAGCATACCTTAAATAAATGTTTTCCTACAGTTTCTGAAATTTGAAAGTATGTTTTTTCTACTAAAATAATGAAAATATAGAATTCTGGACTCTGAAAAATCTTTATAAATTATTTAATTGAAAAATTTTCTTCACTAACAATGTTGCCAAATTTGTCAGAATTATTTCTCCTTAAGGAAGGCAGTAGCCACTATTCTGCATAATGAGTAATATCTTCTTGTTTTCATAGTGCTGAGTACATCATAAAACCTGGAATACTAAGAAAAGGTCACAATGTGGAAATTACTTTCCATATTTTACAGCAATTTCTCTTTATTTTAAAAACAAAGAAATATTTAAAGAATGATACTCCTCTCAAAAACTATTACAGTAACATTTCTAAGCTACACTCCTGTCCAATGTTAAATTTTTAATGACTTCGCATTTTTGTATTGAATGCTAGAAGAAAGTTTCTTATCACATATTAATGTTATATTTATGCTTTTACTGTGTGGTTAATATGCATTCCTTCTTAGTACTTGAAGAGTTTATATGGTTTGCTTTGAGGTGACAAAACATTTTTGTTTGAGACCAGAAGTAATTACCAGATATTGTAAGCGCTAAGCTCTAACATAGACACATTCAACTGTGACTAAGTCATAATACATGATGAACTACCTCTAAGGAGTATTTTTTTGAGAAATTAGTTGCATATTTGATTGACTTAATCTATGTGGATATTTGTTATGAAAGGAAATCCTTTTTCTGGCATAATTCCTTTTTCAGACTATACTTATTACTGGGTAGTAGTTAATTATCTTAGAATTCATTGAGAATTGTAATTATACATTAGACAAAATTTAAAATAAACAAACTTGATTACTTCAATTTATTATAAATCAGAAAACTAAATGCTGTAATGATGTCTCTAGCCCAAGATAGATTTGGATTCAAATTTAAGGTATAATGCTTATTTAATAATGTTCTGGGAAAATCACTAATATATTTTGGCCCTTTATTTCTTCATCTGTAAAAAGAGGAATAATATTAAGTATCTACTTCTCAAAATGTTCTTTTGAGTGTATTATATGTAGGTTAAAAGATTAGTGACATATATAATAGATAGGTAAGTGAGAAACACTACTCATTCTACACATAAAGACAGTTCACTGAATATAGCAGTCTTGGTTGGCATTTATGTTCTCTTAGTGCTTGGATGACATTACTCCATGATCTCTGACTTTGAGAGTCTGGGTTGAAAAGTCTGCAGTTATCGTGATGGGCTTATCTTTGTAGGTCACCTTCTATTTTTCTCTTATTGCTTTTAGTATTTTCTCTTTGTTTTTGGGTTTCTAATATTTTAATTATGACGTGTTGTGATATCTCTTCTGATCAAAGTTGTTTGGTGTTCTATATGCCTACAGTAGGTCCACATTCATATATTTTTTTCTTAGATTTGGGAAATTTTCTTCCATAATTTCATTGAGCATGTCCTTTAAACCTTTTGTTTTGTTCTCAGTCCTCTCCTGGACTCCCATAATTCTGAGGCTGTTTCTCTTTGAATCATCTATTAGCCATTGCAACGATTCACTTTCTTCCTTCTTCCTTTTTTGCATTGTGTTCTTTATGGCCTGTATGCTGCAGCTCAGGCACTTCATCTTCTTCGTCTGACATTCTCTTCTGAAGATGTTTGAATTGGTTGCTTATTATTTCCTGTGTGTTTTTCACTTCCTGGATATCCGCACTCGATTTTTTATATCTTTGTTATGTTCTTCTCTAATTTCTTGTACTGCCTTCGTTATCTTCTGTTTTATACCATCTTTGTTCTCCACTAATTGCTTTTCAATGTTTGCTATTAGCTGAGCTATGTCCTGGCATATCTCTTGCATTATCTGTTTCATTTCCTGTTTTAATTCAAAGTATTTCTGAGCCCAGAAGTTATCATCTTTTCTTGTCTTTTTCATCTTTAGATTCTGCAATTTCAGGATCCCTTGTATCATTTTCTGGGGTGTCAGGTCTTTTCGTAGGAGATTTATTACCACTTTTCCTCATGGTTCTGTTGTCTCTGGCTGTCTCTGGTGTGCAGGAAAGAGACGTTTGGAGAAGGCCCAGTCCTAGATGCCTCTGGAAGCCTCTGGCCCAAGGGACAGACAGAACGATGGGTACCCAGGTCCTAGATGCCTCGGTCGTGCAGAGTAGCGAGTAGCAGTGACCCAGAAGCCTCAGGCGCTTGCAGAAGGGATGGGGCATTGGTTCTCCTTTTGAGTTATCTTGTTAGCCCCCGACCCCCTCAGCAAAGCTCTCCCGCCCATCCTGGCTTCTGTTCCCCAGAGCAGGGCTTTCCACCCTCAGAGGTGCGCCCACTATGCTGAGCCTTTCAGGGGATCAGCAGTCTTTTTTCCCCTCTTTTCTCCTCTCTGTGCCTCTTGTGCCGGTTCCTTCCTAGGCACTGTTTAAGGGTGACCCCCAAAAGCCCTGATGTGCTCTTCTGAGCTTTCTTTTACTCTAAAGGGTTCAGTCTTGGGCTTCCTTTTCTTTCCTTTCTTTTTTTTTCCTTCTTTTTAAAATGGCTCCTGCTGAGATCATTGTCTGTTATGGCTGCTGAACCCTGCTTTTGATATGGGCTCCCGGGGCCTTCTCTGGGGGGTGCACATGTTGCATTTATAGTATACACACCTGTAGGTTTGTGGGTTCGTTTTTTCAGAGGCTGGAGTTGCCAGCTTCCTACAATTCCAATTTCTCCGGATCCGCACTTACCTCAGACAGCTTCTGGCTCTGGGCTTTCCTCTGACTGTGGTCTTCATTCACAGCTGCAGACGGTGCAATGTTTCCAAACTGAGAAATAAATTAACTTATACTCTGAGAATGTTAGTGGCTTTGGGCTCTTCATCATTTCCATGTTAAATAACATTTTTAAATTTTTAAGTTGTGCTATAATTTATCATTTGCCACTTGAAAAACGACTGTGTTGGATTCTTCTGGTGCTCACTACTGTCTCGTATAAATATTTTCTGCTTCAGAAAATATTATGATGTGCTTAAAACTGTTTGTAAGAGAAGAAATTGAATTTATTTCCCAATGTCTTCCTACATTGTTAATCCATTTCTTCATGTCCTTTATGTATGCTTCTGCTTTCGTCTGTCTTATCTATCGTCTAACTGTATTGTTAGCTATCAAGGAGAACCTGTATATACAAAGCAAACATAGAATTAGAAGTACCATGGGAGGGCTGGAGGAATGGCTCAACGGTTAAAGCGCTTGAACAAGCGCTAAGCCAAGCGCTAAGTACCGGAGTTCGATTCCCCAGCACCACATAAGCTGGGCGTGGTGGCGCACGCCTGTAATCCCAGCACTCGGGAGACTGAGGCAGGAGGATTGCCGTGAGTCCAAGGCCAGCCTGGGCTCTGATGTGAATTCAGGACCAGCCTGGACCACAGAGCGAGACCCTGCCTCAAAAAAAAGTGCCATGGGAGATGTTTAACTAAGCAACAGTTCGGGTAAGGTTATGCCCAGTGAGATACAAAGCAATATATAATAGGAAGAACCGCTTAAACCTAATAAAGTTGTTAATAAACCAGTAGAAATAAAGTGTGCATGAAAAGGCTAGATGTTATTTCTTTTGTGTTCCCATGTACAAGGTTTATTACCTGTGTAACTGTTCTAGCATAGAGAATATGCAGGTGAGTAAATGCTGTAAATTATCACCAAGCACCCAAGGTGAAATCTCTTCGTATTTCTCCCTGTAACACCATCTCCCATGAAGAGAGCTCTTGACTTACACAACCTTCTTGCAAGCAAAGGATGTGCCAGGAATGAGGCTGCAAGCCAGGGCCACAGTAACACCACTCAATCCTTCCTCAAGTTGAGGTTTAGCATATATAAAAGGGTGAAAATTATGATCTAGACAACCTCAACACTCAAATTGGCCAAGTGAGAAAAGGGAAAGTTAACAGAAGCCCTCCAGCTGTGAAATTCTATTGCAGCAATTTCTGCTGCTACTAATGACAATAACAATTACTCTGTGTGTGCGCACACATGTGCACGTGTGTGTGCATGTGCATGTATCGCATTCCAAAGGCCTGTCTTGTAGCTGCACTGTACTGGTTTGGGTGGATAAGAACATTTTCTTTAGCAAAACATAAGCCCTTGCAATGTTATTTAGTATATTATGTCAGCCTCCCTTTTCTTGTCTATAAAATATGTCTAAGATATCTGGGGGATGACTTGGGGGGCTAAAGGAGAGATGTGCAGAAGATATCTGCTATTAGAACAACGGAGGAACTCAGTGAATGGCTGTGACTGTTTGATCTTGTTCTTAATTATCAATTTATTATTCTTATTCTGACTCCTATTTTGCAAGCATAATGACATTTTAAAAGTTTCTACATCTACTTAGATCACTGTCCAGTAAAGGGGCTTAATATCCGCAGACAGATTTAAAAATTAGTATTATTATTTGATATTAAATGTGCTTATTACAAATGAATGCCAAGCAATCTGTGTCATAGTTATTTTCAGATGCCTGTTTTTCTCAAAAAAGTTAACATAATATTTCTGCTTGTAAGAAAGATCAAAAAGAAAGAATAAGAAGAAAAATATGTTGTAGCCTTTCTTAGCTTTCCCGATGAATATTATACCTGTTTCTCCTAAGAGCTGTGTCCAGTATAGAGATGTCTAAGTGCAAATAAAAATTTTCTAAAGTCATTTTAAATCTGACTTCGGAGTTGATACCTAATCAAAAGTACCCAAGGACCAAAGTAACTGAATAGTGCATCAGAATTATAGGCACACTTACGTGTGTAGATTTTTAAAAAATATCTTTCAAAGAGGTTTTCTCTGCAGACAGTAACTAGATTTATCTGGTGGGCTATCCGTTGTTTTGTTGACAAAATGAATTGAAACCTGCCACCACTTTGGCTTTTGTTCCCAACTTCATGGTGATAACAACAATGGCCATTGGCAGGACAACTTTGACCTGGACTGACAGCCACTGTGATCAGGATGCTTGTTCTGGGGTAATAGACATTGATTGACTCCATATGTGTCAGCTGAGTCAAAGGCAATTTGAACCACTGAACAAGAAATGATCGACTTGCCCAGTAGCGAGGTGGACACACGGCAATGGGATAATGGCACAGAACGTCTTATTGACAGGCCATAGTTGGACTGAGAAAGGGAGGGGAAAGTTCCAGAGCTATTACATCCTTGAATTCATTTTGACCTAAGCAAGTATTAAGAGGAAATAACTGGCAATCATCAGGATCGTGCTTGTCCTCATAAGTGCAAATCGATCATTTTGGCTGAAAACTCCTCTCCAATGATGGAAGATAACATTATAAATCTTTGCAATGAGTCTCCTTTAGTTATTACATATGTCTTAGAGAGTAGAAAATTAAATATGACTGCTAAGATACTGAAAATACAGTAGCATAAGCCTTTGACTTTGCTTATTTTCATAAGTACATATGTCAGTTTGGAAATATGAAGTGAAAAGTATTAGAAACCACTGTTTTTCATACAGGAATATAGACTGCACTAAGGTTTTGAGGAAATCTGACACACTATTGAAGACATTTACTGATACATTGCACAATGAAATTGTTGATAAACTACCTTCCTTCTGGCTCACTAACTTACCCTTTTTTATATGAGAGAGTGACAGCAGAGTTGGTGGAATGACATTCATGATAGAAACAGAAGAGAAAGAAGCATAAAAATATAAAACCACGTAAAATTAGTCAAGGTATTAATTTTAAGAAGAATTACTCAAAATACTATTTTAAATATCACTGCGATACAGCTGTCCAGTAATTATGCATCACACAGGAGAACCATAGGTCCATAGAGCTGAATCTCTCTGAACTTTATCTCTTCAAAATGGTACATTAACTTCATTATTGTCTGAAAATAATGCTCTAAAGTATCACTCTTAGGAAACTTGAACTATAATATAATGAATAATGCCTTGGTTGTAACAATCCAGAAAGAATGTCAGTAATTATATCATCTTTAAAAGTGGCAAAGATGGAAAAATGGCTCAGGCTGTAGAGGAATATATAAACATGCTTCAGAAGTTTGGGAACAATCTGGTAAAGTCCTGAGATAAACAAAAATATATGAGTGCTGACAGCGAGCTGACAGTGAGAATCCCCGGATGAGGAAGTAGTATTGCACGTTGGAGGCCAGCCTGGGCTACCCAGAGAGAACTTAACTCAAAACGAACAAACAAACAAACAAAAATTAACATAAAAGAAGTAGGGGCTATATTTGCATGCTTAGCACTGTGTAATACACATTTCTGAGTCTGCAATAAGAGTGTGGGAGAATTTCAATATACTGGAATGAACTTTTACATTTTAATTTTTACCATTGAGAAGGATCATCAAGATCTTATAATAATACCACTAAAGTCATCACTTATATTTTTTGAATTATTTTGGATATTACTTGGGCTACTGTGCAGAATTTTCTGCTCAACGAAATAATCTTATTGATGTTGCACTAAGAATTTAAGTGTTAAGGAATCAGCATTATGAATAAAATAATCATTTGTGAGATTAAATATTGAAAATTAATACCATAAGCCTGACATATAAAACCTAGGATAGAAAAATGGCTCTTGGTTGTCCAAAATTGGCACAATAGCCTGCTGCTTTTAGGTATCACTGGTTTATCTTTAACAAGCTCTTAACTATAGCATTCAGCATTTAATTAAAATGACTTGTATATACACAAGCAACATGATTTAAATAATCTAATGTAAAGTGAGTTGGAACTATAAATATATGTGTTAGTTATTAGTTGCTTCTTCTGTAGCCCCTCAATAGTGGCATAGATACCAATGATTTTTTATTTATCATAATTGTGGGCAATGAAAATTGGGACCATATTTTCTGCTGGTCTAACTTGGATTCACTCAAGCAATGGTAGCCATCTGCTAGCGTGAGGTAAGCAGAGTTGAGGTGGCTTCAGTCACCCCTGTCTTTGCAGTACAGTATTTGCAGTTCCCTCATCAGAGTCTCCGTGTGTCCACATTCTAGCGTCATGGCAAATCAAAAGCCCTGCCTCGAAGCAAGTAGTTGGAGAAACAGATTTCTCCTCTTGATTGTTAGAGTGCCATGACAACATTGTGTGAGCTCAGCAACGCTTTCTTCATTGGAAGCATAAGTCGCTTCTGATCCTTCCCGTGGAGTTTTCTCTAGCCTTGGCCCATTGTCCTGTCTCTCAGCTCAAAATATCAGCAAGAGGTGTGGAAAAAAAAAAAAAAATATATATATATATATATATATATATATATATATATATATATCAGCAAGAATGATGTAAGATAAAAGAAACTGAAATCAGAGGCAGATGACGAAAGTTATGGCATTAACTGACGCTTATTTTTGCTGTTGTAACTCCAAGTCTCTGTTCCTTTTCATATTTACAGTTCATGATTCTGTATTGACTTGCACACAGAATGAAACTGGCCAAACATATCAAAGTTTTATAAAAAAATAAATCTTAAAATATTTCATAAAGTAAACATACGTGAAAAAATAATGTTGACTTTAAAGCCAACATGAGAAAGTTGCAATGAAATACATTTACATACAATGTACATTTTGGAAACCAGCATTCCATTTTAAACCTTAGGGGATACAACCTTGTTCCAGCTAACTTTCCTGTGCTTTTGTTATTTCTGATTGGTAGCAAGACTACTTGCCTACTATAAATCAAAACCCACTTGATTTAAGAAAAAATAAAAATAAGATATATGATGAAGCGCAATACTTTCAAATCATTTTAAGTGAAGAAAAAAGTAGAAGATATGATCTTTTTATGTACAATGGAAAGGAAATGTGAAAATAAAAAACATTAACAAGATTTCTTAAGAAAAAGAAAATCGGGTAACAGAAAACCTCTTAACAGTAGCTAAACAGAAAATTGATGACAGTTGAGATTCCCAGGCCCCTGAACACCTTCTGCTCTTCTGTCCTTAAATTTAAAACAAAGGAGATGTTGAGCCATTGGGAAATTGCTGCTCAAGAGCCTGCAAAGGCTTCCTCTGACTAATAAATCAAAATCTTCCTTGTGGAAACCCAAGTTTCTCAATGCAACTCCCACTAGAATTATTCAAGCCTCTCTGCAGCCCCTGGCCAGAAGGAGCCCTCATCAGCTCAGGCTCCTGTCTCCCATCCTGGGTTCCCATCTATCACGCTCACGTCCGTCTTCACCTGCACACACAACCTCTCCCTCAGCTGCACAGTAGCTCATTTTCTAATGGTGCAGATCATACACATCTTTTAACATCTGCCCTCATCAAATATTCTCTGCTAAACTCTCTTCAACTTTACTCTAGGCTTTATTGTCCTTCCTTTTTCTGCTTTCTCTAGGGAATTTTTAGTCTGCACTGTTCATTTTGTCTGAAAACGTACAATAATAAGAAGCAGTTGTTCAACTGGGTGCTTTTTAGGTGCGATTATTGTTCACCTTTGGGCTTCTCGATTTCAGTTCTTTTCCTCAAAGAGCATCTGCATGTTCTGTTAAGCGATGATCTTCACACCATTGTGAATGCACTTGAACTGAGGAATGCCAAGGAATCCCCGGTATAAAGCCAATGGCACCCTTCTTCTTGTTCAGTAAATAGGCACATGCTTTTCTATCAAGTAATACAAGAACCAGCAGAGTGATGGGAGTCATTCACCTCAGTGACATACTCCCTGGGTCCTACTCTCAGCATCCCTTCTCAGCTCTCTCAACTAAAAAGATTGCTGCTGTCCTTCCTCGTCCCTGCTCCTTGCTTTCTGGACCTCAGTGCTTCTTGTCATGACTCTACATGTTCTGTCTAGCTTTCCATGAACTCTGGGAGTACCCTAGAATTTTTCTCCAAAAAAATTCTTCAGAGCAAATTAATTGCTTTTCTCCAGTTAGTTCCATCCCAGTCCTCTGGCATGTACCCATGCACTACAGGTGGCACACATGTAGCAATTCTAATCTCAGATTACAGGGGCAGGCCAGAGAAAAGCTACGTCTGTTTTTCTATAACTGCACACATTGGATATGTCTTTTCAGACAGCAGAGATCAATCTTAATTAATTCAGGGCAACTTCAGTCATTTCATTGTTAATCTATTAAAAATCTGGTAGGTTGGCCTCTAGTTTCTGGAGTTTACAAATATGGGCCAGAGGTGCACGTGTCTCTAGCACCTGAGGGAATGGCTGACTTTCTCCCACATTCATGTCCTGTTTTGCACTGCATTGCATCCTCTCCAATTCATTGTTCAAATCTCAGCCTCCCAAACCTAGAATATGGCTATATTTGAAGCTTGTGCCTTAAAGCAGGGAATATATTTAAAATGAAGCCTTTAGCATGGACTTCGTGTCAATCTACCCAACGTCCTTGTAATGGTATACAGGGAAGCACAGTAAAAGTTTACACACGCAGAGGTGAGATTGTGAGGGGGTTGGAGGAGTAGCTCAGTGGTTAAAGTGCTTGCCTGACAAGTGCTAAGTACCTGAGCTGATTTTCCAGCACTTCATAAACTGGACGCACACCTGTAACCCCAGCACTTGGGAGGATGAGTGTCTTAGTTACTTTCTCATTGCTCTGATTCAGGACCCAAAAATCCACAACTTAGGGCAGAAAGATTTGTCCTACTTACAGTTTCAGAAGGTCTCTGCCTGTTCATGGGTGGATGGCTGGAGAGTGTTGGAATCATATGGTGGGGCCGCAGCTAGAGCTGGAACTGGAGTTCTTGGGGCAGAGATCCTTACGGCATGGCGGAAGAGAGAGGGTGGGGTGGGGAAAGCAGAACCATCAGACACCCCTTCGGGTCAAGTCCAAAGCATACACACCTCCTCCAGCTAGGCTCCACTCTCCAACCCTACACAATACCCACAGCAACATGAGGCTTCGGGGGGACACTGCAGATCCAAACCGCTACACTGAGGTGGGAGGATTGCCTTGAATTCGAAATTGGCCTGGACAACATAGTGAGTTCAGGACCAGCATCAACTAGCGAGCAAAACTCTTTCTCAAAAAATAAATAAATAAATAAATAAAAATAAAAGACTGTGAGTAAATGCTAAGAAATTGTCACCTTAATGACAAGGAGAGAAATCTTAAAGGGAAACAAACTTGCCAACAAATCACGCTTGAATTTGTGGCTTCGGATAGTGAGAAAATAATCAATTGTTATTTAAGCCAGGGCACTCCTAGGAATAAGTACAGCCATTGTCCCTCGGCATAACTTTGATTTGTCAGTTTTATGCTATTCTTAGCATCTGCATATCTAATTCCGAACCCTTTTTAGATATTATTTAACCTATTCGGACACATCTGATTTCCTCAGAAACCAATACTCTGAAATAGTAAGCTAGATTAGTTTTCCTATAAATTATAGTGTCATTTGCTTAGCTCATGATATAATGTATATTGTGTTTTCAATGAAGAGCATAGCCATTTATAATATATAGGTTGAAAATCACATTGATAATTCAGACTTGGCACATTTAAGACCTGATTTACTATTTGTGGAGACTCTCCATCTTGCTTCGAGACTATTGTCCCCAGAAAAAAAAAGCCTCAGTGATACAGTTATTGGATGTAGAGTCCCCTTACATTAACACATTTTCTATATAGAAATATTTAAATCAAGAATTTTCCAAGATTAAGTTACAAAGTTAAATTTACAGAAAATTACTGCAGATATTTGTTTATAATTATTTTATATAAAATCAATAAAATTTTCATTTACACATTCCTTACTATAAGCTCTGACATTCTTGACGCTTTTGTATTATTAGATTAAGATCAAATTGAATGTGATGCAGTGCATTAGTCTGATCATTTAATAATTATTTAGTAATTGGCACAGAGTATAATTACTATTAATTTATGACTTCCTGAAATTGTTAAACTTTATTTCTTTTTTACTTCATTTTAGAAAAAAAGAGGTTTTCATGAAGTGAGGAAAAATAAGAAGTTGATTTTTCATTTGAGAAATGAGAAAAATATTACTGGACAGAAAACATCTGGTATCATTTAAGTTTATTCAGGACTGGGACCAAGAAAAGCAAAGATTATACCAGAGGGAGCAACCTTGCTCTTGCTGGGAAAGGCAGTGGATGACAAGGTAAGGTTTTTTTTTTTTCAGTGATTAAAAACCTTCAATTTTCACATAGCCTCACTACAAATAGAACATTTATCTTTGCTCAGCCTTTGCATTTTATTATGTAAAGTACAAACTCTAGATGCAAAATGCTAGCATTCCACTTTTCCAGAGATTGATGCCAAGTTAAGGAGCTTCAATTTCTACCTTTTCTGCAGAGTAGCTTCAAAGGTTACCATAGATAGAAAAGCTTTACATTCAAACAGGGAGGATAAGTGGTGTTCTTTGAAAATAATAAAAAAAAAAAATTGTCCTTTCAAGGTCAATGTGTATGATTACCAAGAATCTGGTCAAATTAAATCCACTGGCAGTAGGAGTATAGATGCTGTAGGTAAAAACTCCCATATAAATCAGTGGCGGATTAAATGTTGCTTCTTTACTTTTTTTCATTGTAAAAGGGAAAGAATTTGGTGCATTTGCAATGCAGCTGCATGGCTGAGCTGCTGTGCTCAGAAATGTGAATTTCACAGCCGCCTTCTGAGGGCATCAACTCACTGAGTCACAAAGGCCCAAGGCAAGTAGGATAAAGCACAGAGTTTCTTGGTCTTGCAACATAGAATCCTTCACTTGCTGAACAGAGTTTAATCTAAGCTCATTTATATGATTTTCACTCTAGTCAGCCCACTTAATGGCCCTTTTGTGCAATTGTGATACTGTTCTTGGTTCTAAATGACTGTACTAAAAGGTATGAGTTGTAAACTTTATAACATGGTTGCAATATTGATACTACAATTTAAAGGAATGCATAAAGTTGGAATCCGGCTGACAGTACGTAGAGGCTAAGTCCATCTCTCAGAGAAAGCTAGTCTAAGAGAGTTAAATATATGCAGCAAAATGGAATTATTTAGGTTATCTAGGAAATAAATTTGTTATGAACAATGTCTGCAATGATTGAAGACCTGTATTTCTAAACAATTTCAAATATTATATGGTTAAAACAGGTGATTCCAGGCAGCAAGTAGGAAGATTCCCATTTTTTAATAAATTAGAAGTACAAGCACACACACATTTTTATCTAAGAGCAGCAGCGTCTAGCAAGTAAAATCCTAATACTACTTGTTCTCTTTCTATTGGCAAATATGAATTTATCTCTAACATGATTGTATATTTCTACATGTAATCCTTACACAAAAAATAACCTCCTGCTAGCCTCATGGTCCTGTCAATGATCAGTTGAGGTTGTTTTACTCAATCTGAATGGAAATCATGAATCAGCCAATGTATCTCCCTTGGTATTAGAAACTCCAGGCCTTGTATGCCACTCACTCTAAGCCCTCAGTGTCACAGCTTTAGAGTTACAGGTTTTGGCAGCTCCTAGCTATCTATCAGCTCCAAAAGATGCTTGCAGTGTGCTCAATGGCTTTCTAGAGCTCTTCCAGAAGCTGCTACGGCTTCTCTAGGATGCTCCACAGGTAGTTGCGGGTACCTGCAGATCTCTTCCATGTGCTTATACTGGTCATCATCAAACTCTGCCAGGGTCCATCCACCACTCTCTACTGGTCTCTACAACTTCTCATGTCGAGTCGTCTCTAATGTTACCACCTCTTTTTAATACAACCCATTCAGTCCATTCTACAAGAGAGAAGAATCACTGGTAGGCAATAGGGCTACTCCACTGCAGCTTTCTGGGGAGCTGTGTGGCAGCAGAGGGCAGTAGCGCGGAGCCCTCTTCACCGGAAGCATTGCTTTCAGTGATGCCCCAGCTTTTTGACATCAGGGATAGGTTTAAGTAAGGCTTGGGGGAATGAAGATGCACATCCTGTCTGACGAGCAGCAACGTTAGGACCTAGAAGGAGCATGTTGACAGGAAGGGGAGGTTCATTCATTTGTCCCGGTGGCCATTCCTTCCAAAGCCAGACAGATAATACTTCACAGCTCCAAAGGTAGGGACCCCTGGCTTATACAGAGGAACAGTGGCCCATGCTTGCACAGTTTCTTGCACGTATCTATTTGAAGACTTTCAATGCAAAGGCAGAAGGATGAATAGTCATTGAGAGGTTACAGAGTAAAGTTATCCAAAGTGGCTGCAGAGCAGAATCATCCGGGAGAAGCATACTGCGGCCAAGATGAGTGTCTCTCAGAGCAACTGAAGTGGGTGGGGGAAGCCTGGCCAAATTCACAACTGTTGATGCCTTTGAAACGCACTGAGGTCTGTGGACCTTGGCAATGGGCCTTGGTCCTTGTCAGGGTTTTCATCCTGTTAGGCACAATTTCCCAGTCACTCCTCACAGAGGCAGGGCAGAGCCTGGAGTAAGCACGAAGCATCCTGGCTGTCAACAGAGCTGGGGCTCCTGTCACAAGACCCATAGGACCTCCACAACAATCCAGTGTTGGTGGAACGATTCTGAGGCTAGTTACCCTAAGCCACTCTTGAAATGGCCCCAGGGAGCAAAGGACAGGAGTATGAGCTTTTCAAGTAAGGCTATTTCTTTTCTGGTGGTTGGACCAAAAAGAGATTAGGCTTGGCATCTTTTTGATTTCAGGCCGAAAAAGATCATGTGGAAAGTTGTGGCTTAGACTCATTGGCTGCCTCAGTTGGTTTGATAGATTGTCCCACTCCATTCCAGTGGTACTTCTCCACAGGGGGCATAAAGCTGATTGATGTGGAACTGCTTAGAAGCGTAGATAGCAGAGAGTGTCGGACTGTGAAAGGACTATCCCTTCCCTGTCTTTCTATCATGAGTTCAGAACACAGTGACAGCGGCAGGCACTCAGGAAATGTTTGCTCAACTAAATATATATAGTATCACTTTTAAAGTAAACTTATAATGATGCCCAATTGTGTGGTGGATGCAAGTATGAACTTGGCGTAAGACTGCTTATGATTAAGAACAAATGAATGATTTGCTAGGTGATTGATGACTTTAGTAAGTTGATGAACTCCCTCTGTGCTGTGCTTCCTCATAAGTAAAATGCAATTGTGACAGCTTCTATCTCAGAGCATGTAGTATTGAATAATGAGGTAATACAGACATGAAGTGATTTTAGGCAACAGTAGGGTCTAAAATATTTTATAAAATTATTTATGAGCTTCATATACACTTAATTGAGACAGATTTTTTAAAAAAGATTCTTAATGTAAGAGAAGTTATAAAGTGATATAGAAAGGTAAAAAAATAGCATTTTAGAATACCTAGAATTTTATAGTGCTCCTTTTTTCTAAAGTACCCACAGAGTGACTCGTGTGTTTGTTTTTATATTTTTATGTCCATTGCACTTGGTTAAGTATATTATATTTTGTAAAAGGTGATCCTGGGTGACTCTGACTTAAATCAATATACATACTGGAGGATTTTTTAAAACAAAAAATCATTAACATACACAAAAATATACACACAATTTTACAATTTGATGATATCAATGCTTACTTTTTGCCATCTGGATTTGTCAAAAAATTGGGTATCTATTTGTCATGAAGAAAATTTATTTTGCATTTATTGAAGTAGGCCAAACCATAATTACTGACAACAAGTCCAAAGAAAATAAGATTTTTTAGACTAGAAAAGTGAGCATTAAAATTGATTAGAATAAAAATCTAGAAGGTGAAGCCTTCCAGTGTCTCAGTATGCACAGTTAGCAATCATTCTAAAGAGTGCTTACTTAACACTGTTCTTTCCTATATTAATGTACACTAAAATCTGTCTGAGCCTTTTTAAGGTCATTTCATATTATAATCCAGGTACTTTTATCTTTTATATTTTATTGAAGACTTCTTGGTTGTGCTTCACCTTATAACGAGGGACAGTTGAGAATCTTGGTCCATAGTTATTAAGAAATTTCTTTTAAATTCCATTAACTTTGAGAGTTTCTACTGGGGGTTATGATATTAATTCCATTTTTTCCTGAAAAGGCTTTTCTTCCATTATTGTTTTCTGCCCCCCTTAAATTATTGACTATTAATTTCAAACGACCTTTGTGCCTTTTTTTGTTCCCAATATCAAAATTGCTTCTTTATCCAAAAGCCCCACTAGTCACAGAGATTTTTTTTCTAAAATTTTACGATTAAGAGAAATTTTAGGCCAATTTATCAAACAGATGAAATGTGTGGTCATATAAGTTTATGGAAAATTTACCTCCGATTATCTACAAATTATTCTAGTCTGTTCATCACCAAAGTCTTGGATTGTCACCATTTGGGGAAGATTTCTTTCCTTCAGCCCTTTTGACTATCTAGTTGTCAATCTTCAGCCCCCACATTCTATGACTTTCTTACCCCCACCTTCTGTCTACTGCTCACTCCAGGAAAATCTCAGTTATCTCATTTGCGCAGGAAAAACAAAAGTGCTCACAGATTCACCCCTTTAACATAAAATGCATGGGAAAGAAATGAAGATAGTATTTTTCTCTTTCAGATTGTCAATTTTTTAGACACTGTCTTAATCACTCTCTTATTGCAAGAGCAGAATTTCAGATACCCACAAAATTAAGAAGGGGTTTGTTTTGGCCCAGGATTTGTGGAAGATTCAGTCTACTGTTGGCTGTCTCCAAGGTAGAAAAGGCATGACTGAAGGGCACCTGGAAGAAGACAGCTGCTCATCATGAGGGGCCAGGGAGCAGAGGGAAGGAAAGAGCCTGGGCAAGAATATCCTCTTCCAGGTCACACCCCAGGATGCCCTCCCTCCCTTCCATCCAGGCCCACTCTGACCTTAAGATTTTAGGAGGACTTATTAGATCTAAACCATAAAAGTTGTTCTCTGCTGCTAGCTTCTGAGTGTAAAGTAGTCCATAGAACTGTCTTTTCATTGTCTAACTCCAACCCCTGGACACTGTTTTTGTTGTTGTTGTTTGCAAAAAGGAATTATGTCCTCTGTTAGACTGCAAAGTCCTTCAGGTTGGTATACTATTTTCATTAATAATGGAATGCACCACACTACCTAGCAATAAGTCAAAGTAATTAAAAAGTATTAGTATTGTACACCTTCGGCATTCAGTGTTAACTGAATGGCAATAAGGTTTATAAAACTCATAAAATTATTGGAAAATAATAATAATCAAGCTGTAAAGCTTCGCCTAAATAAAAGATCAAAAAGTGAAATTTAAAATATAGAGAACTCCAACAGGTCCTGGCTTAATACTATGCATGTACCATAGATGAAAATATTGTTAGGTTACCTATTTTTCTGCACAGAATATTCTAAGAGGTTTCATGGACCATTTCTCCTTGCTCTTCTGAACCGTTGTGTGGAGATTATAGTAGGAAACATAACAAGTGGGCTTTCTACATTCATGGATAATTTATGTTTTGCAGACTGAGCAGAGCACTCTTGCTGCGCTCGGCCTCTTGTTAGAATGACACACATCAACTTAACAATGGAGAACTGTGGTGCAGAGTAGGATAATCTTCTTGGTTGAATTCCTTAATAACTTATTCCTGCACCATTCTGAGAAATTATTTGGTAGCCCATGGAGAGCAGCAGTTCCTAAACATTCTAATTAGCTTTCAGGAGTTGCCGTTAAAAGAACTCCCTCTTCTACATCATAGAACAGTCAAACAAAATAAAATAACTTAAATTGTCTTTATTTTAAACTTTTCCACAGATCACAGGCTATGATTGAATGCTGCTCTTCCATACTGTTCGTCAAAAGAAAACTAGGCTATTTTTGGTTGATCCTGGAACATGAGAAGGAAATCCGTGGGGCTCTGCAGTATCGGGGAAATGAGTCAAAGCACGCTGAGTCTCAGGGTGCCCCTGAGGGAGGCAAGTTGAGCTGGATCTGCAAAAAGAACCTGTGAGCCTAGCCAGGCAATGGAAGGGCATTAGTTTTCTAGGGTTGTTGTTACAAAGAACGACAGGCTGCGTGGCTTAGATTGAAAAAAATTATGTCATCGTTTCTTTGGAAGGTATTGGCATCTCTGGCTTCGGCTTCTCCTGTGACTTATCTGTGTTTCTCACATGGTCATGATTCTCTGGAATCATATGAGTAATGTCTATAAATTTCTTCTTATAAAGACATCAATATGATTGGATTAAGGTTGACCCTTAATAATTTATTGTAAATTAATTAACACTTTAAAGATGTCTCAAAATGAGGTTGTATCCTGAAGTCCTGAGATTTCCAACTTAGACATATGAATTTTAGGACAATCCCAGTCAGCCGGTACCTGACCCCGTATACAGTCAGTTAGTAGAAAGTGTGGAATTACATCCTCATTCTTGCCTGCATAAGAGCCTGGTAAACTTCACATGCAAGAAAACATTTACTCAAACAAACAGAAACCTTCTAAAATCTTGGTATGTCATTATTTTTAAATGGACAATATTCTTTCATTAATACGTAAGAATTTTATGAGATGTTTCTTCAAGTAATTTGGTAAAACAAAGTTTTTCATTTTACAATGAACATAATAGTTTTTTGTAAACACTGAAAGATCTGCTAAACAGGCTACTGTGGGCAGATATTTAATATCAAGCCCGTAAAAGTGCTAATTCTGGCATCGTGCAGTAGTATTTTATGCTCAAGGAAGAATTCAGGAGGAAAAGTAAAAGTTGAATTATGTGAAGTGTTTTTATTGAGTATATTCTATAATTTTGCATATAATGCCATACATAAGGTTACAATGCAATACTAAATAGCTAAAATATTTTAAAGTTTAAAATTGTTTCAGAACAGACATTTTACCTGTAAAGATAAAATAGAATATAGAGCAATTTCATTAAAATTAATTCTGAACACTTACAAGTTTAGAAAAATTGAACTATTTGATAAAAAACCAAACATGCAAACTTGTTTTAAGATGTATTTTGTATAACATATAAAGTTTTATTTTGTAGTTTGAACAATTTATTTTACGAAATAGTAACCCTTTATAATTTCATTTTTGTTATAATTTATTAAATTTTAATTGTTAAGTTTGTTACCTATTGAATCATAATTTTTAAATTTAAGCCATTTACAGGAGTGTTTTTCTAACTGTGAAACAACATGAAAAGTTCATCACATAGAAACTATTCTCTACCTCAGACTCTTAGCATCACTAAATGCATTCTGTTAGAAGGCTGAAAGAGGAATCTTTTTAGATTTGGCCAGGAAACATTTTTTATTGAAATTTTGCTTTAGTAATTGAAATTCATAATTTGAACACTGCTGAACTACGAAGAAGTCAGCAATGATTTAAAAGCATGTAAATCAAAAAATACACAATAATCAAAAAATCAAATGAATCTCTGACTTCAATACATTGAGGGATTCACCATTTAGGAATTTAAACGTAGTATGTATGCAATTTTAATTACCATATATATATATATATATTTCATGTACAAATTCAAATCTATAATACACTAGACTCATGGGATTTGGAGAATCAATGAGAGTCTATATTTTTGCCCCTTCTTCAGAGGTTCACACCTTTCCTAGCTGACTATTGGCCTTCTTTCTGCCCTGCCACTCATGTTGCTGTCTTTTTGTGCCATTATTGTGTGAATTTCATAAAAGGGACACCCTTATATAGCCTGTCTGTGTTACTGCTTCATTTCACTGAGCTATATTGACTCAAAGTGGCCCATTTTCATTCAAAACCTTCATTCCGGTCTTTCTTTGTGGCTGCATAGTACTCCATCGTGTATAGGTGCCACATCTTCTTCAACCATTCCTGCATGGATTGGGCAGATGGGTTGTTTCCAGGATTTGGCTATTACGAATTATTCTGCTATAAACATGGATATGCATGTGTCTTTTTGGTATGTTGACTTTATTTCTTTTGGGAACATGCCCAGTAGAGCTGTAGTTGAATGAAGAGAAATTTCTATTTTCAGCTTTCTCATGAATCTCCAGACTACTTTCTATAATGGTTGTACAAGCTTGCATTCCCACCAGCAGAGGAATAGAGTTCTTTTTTCCACACCTGTGGCAACAATTGTTGTTTTTTGAGTTCTTAATAGAGACCATGATTTCTGTGGTGAGGTGTAACCTTAAGGTTGTTTTTATTTGCATTTCTCTAATAGCCAGGGATGAAGAACACTTGATTCATGTGTTTGTTTTTACGAATTCTTCTGGAAGCTTCTTTTCATTTCAGCTGCCCATTTCTTAGTGGGGTCATTTATTTTAGGAGGCTTTTTGTTTTCGAGTTCTTTGTGTATTATAGATATTAATCCTTTGTCTGAAGTGTTACTGGCGAATATCTTTTACCACTCTGTGGATGGTCTCTTCACCTTGTTGATCATTTCTTTTTCTGTGAAAATGTTTTTTAGTTTAATGAGGTTCCATTTTTCTTGATGATATTTCTTGTGCAGTTGGCGATCTGTTCAGAAAACCCCATGAAACATTATTAATATTCATGTCAGGCAACAAAAATCATCCTTATAACATGGTATCTTAATTATTTACAAAAACAGAAAAAATCAAATTACAATAAGAAATAAATGTCAACATCCTGCTAATAAAATATCAGGCTGCTAAAATACTCATAAAACAATATTAGAGCCATTTGTACTAGATCAATAAATTTATGTTGACTATCTACTACTATAAAGAGCAAGCTACTATTTCACTTGGGATACATCAGATGATATCCATAGGTCTCAATGAGGTCATAGTGTCACTGAAAATTCAATAATTTTCATATGATACATTAGGAAAATCAAAAGTGAGATAGTAATATAAAAACTACAAATTTCAAGCATAGTAGATGATTCATCCTGATTTATGTTAGAAATGTCTTATGAAAAATTAAGTACAGAGAATTTTAGGAAATTTTAGAGTTAAAATTAATTTTACATGAATAAAAATGAACTTATATATAAGTGAATGATTTCCAGGGAGAATAAGCAACAGGATAATAGATATTCAGAGTTGAGTCTTGGAAAGGTGAGTACAATCAGTTTTGTTGAATGAAGTCTATGTTGTGCCTTAAGAAGTTAAAAAAAAAAGATACAGGCCTTTCTAACTGCAGTCAGAATAACTTGCCTTTTGAAAATATGATTTTTTGATGGAGTCTCCAATGCCATAGTATAGCAATGGGCAGGGTTTTTTGTAAAGTTTTGAAAAGGCAAATAGAATCAAAAAGTTTTAAACTTGTATAAGATATGTAGATTTAGGTGTCAGTTTTTAAGGGTTGATAGTTCAAAAAATGAGAATGTTTATGACGTCTAAAACAGTGTAGCTGTTCTGATCTTACAGTTGTGTATGTCCAGAACACTAAAGTTTGTGTATCCTTTTAGGGTGCTTTGTGGTTAGTGCCCTTTTGTTCCTCAAAAGTACCAGTATGAATGATAATATCTATAGCCACCCTCTACATAAGACAAAAAAATAATAGAACGCTTTACCTATTTAAATAGAAGGAGAACAAGTGCATAGGTGGTGATTGAAAAGCAGGATAGGACAACTTAACAATCTTAATTTTATGTAGTTACAACCGGGCACAGGTTAATATATTTAGTGTTCTTTCCACTTGGCATGTAGTTAACTCAGTTCCCATAGATATAGAGAACAAATTTCCCATATTTTTATTTGCATTTTTGCCTTAAAATTACATTTTTTTCCTTTTGTTTAATTGCTAAACCAAGTTCAAGAAAAGCTGCAGTCCTTAAACTAATACCAGTACTAATAAAAAGAAACTGGCCCTGATGTGATACATGGTACAGTGAGGCCTTGAGCAATTTATCAGCTGGATTATTCACTGTGTATAAAAGAGAGTTCACTTTTGAGAGGAAGATTACTTTGTGCATATTTCTTCTAATATGATTCTATTTACTCGTATTCAATTTCTCCATTCAATTTTAAATTTCCTGCAGGCAATGACAATCCCTTTCCTATTTCTAGTAAATGTCTCCATACATCAGAAAAGAAGCTAAGATTGATGGGCTGACGGAGCTGTGCCCCGTGAGGAGGAGGAAATTGTCGTGGCTGTACAGATAGGAGTCATTCAAGTCCCACTAGTTTTGTTGTGCATGAGAGTGTTTTAACGCTCGGCATCTCCACTGCTCACCTAATGCTCTGACACGTCTAGTAAATTTCCTTCATCAACATCAGCATTGAAGGCTCATATACCTCATGCTTAACATTTCTATTATATCATATTTTTCTCTACAGAAGGCTAATCTCAAGGAGAATACTTAGAGTGAAAAGCAAATACTTTTTTGTAGTACAAGTACACTTTCTTACATGGAAATATTTAGTAAAATTTCTACTCTTTTCGTGCTTTTTTTTTCTAAAATTGCTTCTCTGTTAGACATGATGACAATTTATTTGGTAAATACACCAAGGAACATCAATAGGTAAACAGCATTAATTTCACAAATGTCCTATTGGAATAATGACTACTTTTTGTTCTGTTTCATTAGCTGATCAAAGGAGGTTGTATATAACCTGTACCAGACAATCTTGATTATCAGGTTGAACAATTTAAGAGATTCCTGGAAAAGTGGTTGGATTGTGAGGAACCCATTCATGACTTCAGAGCTGACTTGCCTATTAGGGACATAATTAATGAAGTAGATCATTCTGGGGATTATTAGATTGTCGGAAAAGTCATGACATTTTTGTGTGTTTTTCATGGTCATTTATTTATATAACAAACAGAAATCAATCACTGACATATTGTCCATTTTATTCCATAATGTTTTGTCATCTTCCAGTGACCTTCACAATTTCTCATTCATAGGAAGACCTTTTTTATTGGTGTAAAACTGAACAAGGTGCTGATTCAAAGCCTCATTTGAATTGAATATTATACTACACAGAGGGTTTTTTTGTTTTCTTCCTACCATTTTTATCCATTTTTATGAATATATATATATGCAATACATAATGTTTACAATGAACTTGAATATTTTGTGCACATATATATCACATCAATATTATGATCCCTTCCATTCCCCATTTTTGGCGCTCCCACCACCCCTATATCCCCCTTAGCTCCCACTGTCACACACATTTTGTTCTATAGAATGCCTGTGTTCTGGGTTTCCCAAATCAGAGAAACAATGTGATATTTAAAATATTTAATCTTCTGTATCTGATTCACTGTACCACTCAATCTTCTTATGTGGACTAGTGGGTGAAGTTACATTAAATAATCTCAAAAAAGATATAGTAAGATACAGAAAAAAATAACTTTTGGCAAATCACCTCAATAAAGGCTCCGTGGAACCCAGAGAAGAGGCATGAAGATATGGCTACTGCAGCCCCTTCCAATGGTGGGAAACTGAGCTAATAACTACACAGAGTTTTGGAGAGAGCACAGCAAGTGGAAGTCAGGTGGCACAAGGCCAGGCAAGTATCATGAGTGTGCCAACACTTTTCATCCGAGCTCCAATAACTTTTGACAAGTGATCAAATATTTGCTGTCTTCTGTTGCCACGATAAAAAAAACAACTTGACAATTAGTGATCTCCAGATGTTTCTGTATGATGGATTCATTCAAACTGTCCAATTGCTGATAGTACACAGTCAAATTGATTATTTAGTTCCTTGGTAAGAGTTCAAAAACACAACACCATTAAAATCCCGACACACTGAGAACATACCCTTTCTTTGACGAATATCTGCTTTTGGTACCATTTGAGGAGAGTATCGTATTAGGAACAAGACTGTTTACACTGGAAATGATTCACTTCTCATAACCATTTTTCAGTTGTTTCAAAAAAGAATTTTCTTTATGTTTGCTGATCATATCTCAGATGTTTACATGTAGAGTTGAATGAACTTCTTTGAGTTCAGAAGGAACCCAAATATCGAGATTCCTTCTGTACCTCAGCTTCTTTGGGTGACCATGAATACTTGAACAACGAAAGTTCAATCTGCCATCTCTTATGCCTTGTAAAATGGGTTGAACTCAACTGATGCCTTTAATATTTGGTTGTCAATCCCAGTGGCTCTCTGTGACTGAGGAACATCAATGAGATCAAACTGACCATCATTGGCACTGACATTCTTGTATAGCATGGTCACGGTTAACTGCAAGTGACTTTTCACAGCCTAATGTGTGTTCAACCCTGTACAAAAGTAAAACAGTAAAATATGGCAAAAATGCACAGTTCAGCCTTCCATCTTTACCTGGTAGTCAAATCTCCAAACCTCAACCCAATCGCTTAATTTTTTGGAATGAAGCTAGAATTGTCAGCTGTCAAGTGATATAGTAATAACATAGATGCAAATGACTCTAGTATTTCCAAGAATGAACTAGTGCCATCTGTTGTAAAAATGCCTCATGACTTTTCTGACACCCACTGTGCTTTGTCCTTTCCTCGGTGGCTCTGCCCCTGCTTCCTGCCTCTTCACCCCATGATCAAGCAGCTGTGCTTCTCTGCACACTTACAGTGTGGTGTCCCCTCACTTCCAGCCCGCAGCAGGGAGCCATTCCACCTTGACTGAAACCTCTGAAACTCTCAGCCAAATAAACTATTTCTGCTTTAAATATGGGTGCCAGGTATTTTTTTTCTAGCAACAGAATTCTGATCACTACTAGCACTCATGTGCCTTTCTTAAGACTCCCCCCCCCCATTTTATTGAAATGTATAAGTGCAACACATAAAGTTTACACTGATCTTGAGTATTTTGTGCACATAGATATCGTGGCAATGTTACAAATCCTTCCCTTCTCTCTTTTCAACCACCCCCCGCCACCCTCATCCTCTCCAGAAGATTGGGAAGTTCCACCTACTGCTAAATATTTAAATTTTTAAGTCATGTCATAAAAATTGTACAAATTATTTTAGTTCATGATAATAATAGTCACATAGTCGATTATTGATGCAGTTTTGATATATCATAAAGGTAGATTTAATCTCTAATTGCTCACAAAATTGAAAAAATTTGAATGTTTATTTTATCAGAGAAAATAATAAATAAGCTTTTTCTTTTAAATTTCTTAATTATATAATAAAATATACAGATATAGCAGAAGATTCAGAAAATTTTGGATAAACTTTATTATTAATTCCTAATTGTGGTACATTTTAAGTGTGAGCTTCTGATTTTTTGTCTACTTGAGTTCTTTCAATAACTTTATTTATGTTTAATAACTTATTCTAACTGCTAAGTAGACAGAATATAAAGTATAGCATTAGCACTTTAGTTTTCTTTTTAAATATAGTTTAAATTTAAAAAACTATACTAGTTATAAGAATACAATTCAGTGAGTTTTGACAAAATGTATACCTGCATGCCCCCTTACACAACTTCAAAAAATTTTCCATTGTCCTCAGAGAACTACAACTTTTTATCATTATTGTTTTGTCTACTCTACAATTTTGTGTACGCAGAGTCCCGTATAGTTTTTTTTCTGTATCTTACTACCTATACTCAGGGAAAAAAAAAAAAGGTTTTTTTTTTTTTTAGATCCATCCCTGTAGCAGTTGTTGTTATGGCTTGGATCTGCTGTGTCCCCCCAGAACCTCAAATATTTGGATGCTATGGGGAGGGTGAGGCCTGGCTGGATAGAACAGATGCTTGGGGCTTGACCTGGAGGGATTGTGTGAATTTTTTGAGATTGGTGGCAGGACAGAGTTTACATGTGTGTGTTACAGACTTGTAGGCCAGGAAGTGAGGGAGGGCACCCAACACTGGCTGTGAGCAGTGGTACTGGACGCTTGAATTAAATAAAGGAAGAAAGAAGAAACATTATTACAGCTTCTTCCTAGGAAAGTTCTGGCTTTAGATTTAGTCTCCAGAGGTCAAATTGCTCCCCATTTACTTGGCTTTCCATCTGCCATGCCACAAAGAGCTTTTCTCTGAGGGATCTCTGCCATATGCTTCCACCATTGTTGGCTGACCATGAACAGACTGTGTGAGACCTGGGAGCTAAATTATCTCTTTCTTTGACTTGTGGATATTAAGTATTCTGTCCCAGAAATGAATAAGTAACTAAGACAGTTACCTATTTGTTGCTATGACAGACATCCATAACTTAAGAGAAGAAGGATTTATTTTAGCTCACAATGTTGTGCCATCAAAGACTAATTAGGTATGTTTTCATCATAAAGAAGAAATATTTGAGGACATATATGTTTAAACAGATATAAATACTGTATAAAATATACATGTATCAAAACATTACCAGATACTACATCAATTAATATAAATATATCCGTTAAAAATAAATATAAAAAACCAGTAACCCTCCTTGTTCCTTAAAACAGTTGCACCAAATTCTTAAGAAATAAATAGATACAGGAACTATAGACTACATGTAAAGTTTCAACTTTATAAATATGTGTCACCACATAGAAAAGGTAATTTTTTGGAACTTGGAATCCTTTTTGATCCATAATATGCCTTTATAATCTACATGTTTTCAGAAATATTTTATTTTTGTCCTTAGCCCAACCCGTGATGTATTGTGTATAGTCTACTGTAACTATTTAGTGGCTTCGAAGCAGGTGTATCCAAATTGCAGCCAGCCATTTTTCTTCCTCCCTTTTGTGAGTGAAGAAAAACTGTTCTAATCCACATATGAAATACACAATATGTTAGTGTACATTTGTAAGTACTGAAAATGTCTTTTAACTTTTTTTATTTTAACATTAAATATAATCGAGGGCAAAATGCAACCAGTCTCTGGTCAGATGTGTCAGCAACAAAACAGAACATAGCAAAGGCAGCAATGGTGTGGTTTTCCCACGTAAGCTCGTGCTTCTGGACACATTAAGGAATTCTGGTAGTGTCTTCAGACAGTGACAGAAAAGAACATGTGAGTTTACCTTCCTTATATCTGCTGGCCTTTTCTGTTTGCTATTTTAGTTCTGTTTTCCATCCTCCCAGAATACATTTACTTTTTTGGTGCATGAGTTGTCTTATCACAAAAGAGAAAATCAATAGTGAATCTTCTAACATTAACATCAAGTTCACTTTAGAATCTCATGAAGAAGTCTCCTCATCACTGAAAGAGAATGATTGCTTCCATAGAAATCCACGTGGTGGGTACCCTTACCTCTAACTCAACTCAAGCGTCTTTAGAATTTCTACTTTGCTTTATAGTAAGGACATTCCTGGGAATTCCAACAAAGTATTTTTGGGGAGATGAACAATTTTAACATGATACAATTATTGTCAATTACAAAAATATTTTGCCTAACTTTTAGATTCTGCTAAGCAGGAATGTTGTGGAAGCACTTCTAGAAATATGTTTTAAGGATCAATGGCCGAGGTAGGCATGATACCTACCTCCTTCTGTCAGAATACGGCAGAAGTTGAAAAAGAAAACATTTCCTGATAGCTTGAGTTATGGACATGACTCATTTTGTTTCTGAATTCTATGTTCGTGGATGTTTTAATACAAGCAACTGACATTTATACATCAGATTCACAATTGTAGCACACAAAACTCCTTTTCAGATCTCCTAAAGTCCCTAAAGTCCTATGAGGAATCCCAGGTATTAATAAAAACAAAATACAGCTCCTCTTTCAAAAAAAAAAAACCTTGAAAACAACAATTTAAAAATCTACTTGTGGTTTTGTATTGCACAAAGTGCTACAGCAACTTCTTTGAATAAGATTCCACCTACGGTTCTTTACTTTTTATTTTTATTACTTTTAATTCAACTTGAAAAGTAAAGTGCATCTCAGTCAGTTAATCACACAGAAAGCTTCTACAGGCAACTGAATGCTTTTCAAAGAAAAGACTTCCAAAAATCTGCTTACAATTTCCCTCTCATTTCTAAAATTTGGTCTGTAAAATACACTTGGCATTTCTTCACTAAGGAATGAGTCCGGTTTGTGACTCTGATTTAAAAACATAGAAAAACAACCTCTTATCTGAGCCTCTGAACTTTGAATATTGTCTTAGGTGGTGTGTGGTTTGAGGGCGCACATGTATATTAGAAACCCATTTGGCTTTTCGGTTCTTAGAGCCTCCCATACTACAAATTCCACGATATTTTGTAAGCATTTATGACAGAGAACCTGAAGTGAAGTACTATTAATGTCTGTCCAGCATGTGCACTACAGTATTGTAATTTTTCCAAAATGCAGATTGTTACCTGATGGTTTGACTGAATTATTAAATCTGTAGATGTAAACGCAGGTTCAAAGAACCTACTTTTTGAAAAAAACATTTCAAAAGAAACAAAAGACAGTAGGTACTTTTTGTATTTTTAAAATTCCTATTGCAGCTGACTTTTTGTATCTTTTCTTTCTATATAATATTTCTCATTAACTGGATTTGAATTAAAGAACACAACTTTTCTCCTACATACATTGATGAACTCAATGAATTAGGAAAGGTGGTGAACTGTAAAAATATGTGTAATGTTTAATAAAGAATAGTAGCTTTTATATAAGTGTATATTTTATGTCCTAAAATATGTGTATTGTTTTTTTCATAATTTCCTCTTTAATTTTCTGTTTTTATTATCGGGAACAATACATAACAATGTAACTGAATTTTTAAGCCATGGAGAAAATTATAGTGTGAAGATCCTGTACAGCTTGACTCAAGTCACAATGGTAAGGATCCCAGAAGAAAAATCACCCCTTTGCCTCATCAATGGATAACGGATCCATTGATGGAGTCGGGGTTCTCATGGGCCAATGACCTTTGAATATTGCAAGCTTGGGAATTAAGTCTTCAATACTTGAGACTTGGGGAGACATTTCATATTTAAACCTTAGCATCTACAATTTGTTAAATGAAGACACATGAAACCTTAATTTGCAAAGTAAATCCACTATATTGAATAGTATAGTAAAAAAAGAGCTTAAATTTGTACTTCAGATATAGTGGTATAATTTTAGATCCATTTCTAGGAAAGTGAATCTAGGGTAAATTCTTGAAAAACAGAGATACCAGGAGTGAAACAGCTTTGTGAAATTATATAATTAGTCATAGTTTAGTTTTAAAATAAATCTTTGATACTTATTCATTATTTCCTCAAGGATGCCTTTAAACTGAATAGCCACCAATGTAATTATCTTGAATTAACATTTTCTATGGAAAGATAGTAGATCTAAAAGCAAAGATGAAGATGATGAAGTATTGGCATTATCATGTCATCTATTCAACCATGACCTGTTATTACTATACATCTCCTGTGGTGTTTTTTGATTATATTTTATTCTGTCTTTCAAGTTTTGGTTGTGGATTTTTCTTAGCAAATATTCCTGCCATTTAAAATTGTTCCAGTGAAATCACATTGACATGAAAAAATAGTGGGATAATGGAGTTAATCATGGACTGGTGCTTCATCAGTCTTTTTGAGCTACAGTCATATTAAATGTGGACATTTGGCTAAGGAAAATGGATCACATGATTAATCCTGTCAAGTAAGACTTAAAGAGCTTTCAGGGTAGGAAATGTACTGTGATATCATGGCTCTGTAAATATTAGCACAAGATAGTTGGCAATTCTTTAAATGACTTACTCATTGGAAAACAATAAGGTTTCAGCTCTAAATCTCTTTGAACACCAACACCAAGGCAGAATCTTTTTATTCCTTTTTACTGTCTTGAAACATAGCCTGCTTCCTTCATGCATAACCTATCCCAAAACCTTTGAGCTATAAAATATATAAACTGTAGCTAAAATGTGCTACATCTCTATTCCAATGAATAATGCACAATGTACATTAAGAGACTTTATACAAGCAAACTCAATTTAAAATAGTAAATCTAAATATTTTCTAACAAGAACTGAAGAATTGTTAAGCATCAATGAAAAATCCTTAAAATCAAACTAGACAATAGAATTTCAGGAGAATCATTAATACCAAAACTAAGTAACTCAGACAATTGTAAGAATACTAGATTATAAATGTTCATATAAATATAAAATTACTATTTGTATTACTTAGAACATTTTCTTCAAAATTAATATTAATCATTTCTATGTCTATAAATGTTTCCTAAGTGTATATTAAGAAATTTTAGAGTGCTTGCCATTTATGGTGGTTGTTTGGTTGCCCTCAATTTCTGATGCATTAGTTTCTTTAAACATAATTTATTTTTCATTAACTCTAACAGTTAACATATCAACATTGTGTACCCCATGTTTAAGTCTGGAGAAAATACAAATATTACATATTAATTTTATTTGACTCATTTTTAAGTAAATATATTGACTGAATTTTCCAACATCCACATTTCTTGAATTCCCATTATGAATGTGTAAACCAGATATAGTTCATAATTATTACAAATATTTTATATAGTGAATATTACAGAAAATAAACATGCTATGAATCATATCTCCTTTCTATCCCTAAACACAGAGTTCTTAAATAATGCAAAAATATTGTGTAATTTCTATACTTTGCTAATTAATTGTATAAGAGTGCTTCAAAGCAATTTCCTTCCCTCTAAAATTTTATTTTTTTAAGTTTTACCTATGTAAATGTGTAGCCCCACCATTTTTTTTTCCTATTTTCTTTGTTTGTTTTGAGACAATGTCTTGCTGTATATTCAAGGCTGTTTCTGAACTCACTATGTATCCTGGGTGAGCCTAGAAATACAGCAATCCTCCTGCCTCAGCCTTTTGATTGCTGGGATTGCAGGCATTTATCACCACATGGGTTTTACCTGCTCCTGGGGAATTGAATCAGGGACCTTGAGTTTGCCAGGTAAACACTCTCACTTCCGAGTCCCCAGGCCTTTTTCTTACCTTCTTATCATGGCCTTAATACTATTAATTATTCTTCTTCCTGTTCTTTAATACCCACTAACTGTGTCGTACATTTGCTCATTGCTGGTTCCCTGCCTCTCTATAGAATACAAGGTACCAACTTCACCGTTTTTTCACTTGTCTTCCTCCAAGCCCTGACCCATTCCTGCAGTCCTGGAAGTCCCTGATGATTGCTGGATGAATGTATGACTCATCAAATTATCCTCTTCCTCCCTATCTCTTACCTTGGAATTGCTTTCCAAATGTGCCCTTCCACTCTTCACCTTGTCCAAGTAATTCTCCAAGCTGCTACATAACCCATTTCCAAAAGCAAACTTGGTCACCTCCACTTCTGCTTAAAACTCTTCAAGTTTGCCGTTATTAGTAAGATGAAGGTCCACATCTTTGGCATGGCTTATACAGTATGTTAACTGAATTGCTCTGCCTGCAGTCATTCTGCACACTTTCAGTATACCGAATATAATTTTTTCTTTTTTCAAAGTACTTAGGGTACTTTACATAACTCCATTCCTTACCCTAGATAAGCCTCTTCTGTTGGACTCATAGCCTCTTTTCTAGGCCCCAAACTTGCATAACAATTCAATTGTCATATTCTCCAGAAAATTTTCAGATCATTTTCCAGGTTGGGTTTAGGAGAGACCAGTATAGACACCCTGGAGACAGCACAACACACCTGCCTGTCTACATCAAGAGATTTGATGCCCTCAAAGCCTTTCCTGCCCATCGTATCCACTTGCTACTATTTCAGCTGCTTAAAGTGATTTATCAAAACCCATCTGTTTGTTTGTTTGTTTGTTTGTTTGTTTGTTTGTTTGTTTGTTTAGTTATTGAGATAGGATCTCACTCTGTTGTCCAGGCTGGCTCTTAGCTTATTATGTAGCCCAGACTGGCCTCAGATTCACAACAATCCTCTTGCCTCCTGAGTGCTGGATTAAAGGCTTGTGCCACCACTCCCAGCTAATAGGGTGCTGGGGAATAAAACTTGGGTACCCAGTGCTTGCTAGGCAAGTGCTTTAACCACTGACCTATTCCTCCAGCCCCCAAATCCCACTGCTTTTTAGAGCCAAAATCAAATGTCATTGTGTTCTACAATTACAGATTGCAGTATCATTTTGTGTAACACTTATCATTGTCATGAGCAGTTCCATGTTTTACTCGATATCTGTTTTGCATTTTGAAGCCACAGTTTGATTTTCAAATGAGCTCCTTTTTGTAACATGTAAGTAATAGATTTTCATTCAAATGAAATGATTGAGGACATGAGAAAATAATTATATGTGTGCTCATGGGGCATGATTTCACTGTTTTCTTAACAATCACTTTAATTTACTCTGCTCTTACATGGTCCATTTCAAAAAAGCATCATAGCATTTAAATCTACTGTTTCCCAAACAAGAAGCAACCCACAAATCTTTTTGGCACTTTCTTTGGCTGAACAGTTTCTAGAAAGCGTGATTATCACCTTCCATTTGAGCTAAAAAAGAAAATAAGAAAGTTTTCTTTCTCGATTGCTTTTTTATCTGTGCAACGGATGGTCATTCATTTGTCCAACAAAGCAGGAAAATGACCGTGATAAACTCATCCCTGGCCTGTATTTATCGTGGCAGGAAACATTGTTACTGGCTAAGCTTCTGGAAGCATGGCGCCACTGTAAAGGATGAGTACTCAAAGTGCTAGAAATTTAATTCCAGATATACAAGTTATACTTCCCCAAGTGTCCAGCTTCTGCTAATACAAAATGACACATCTGAGAAGAAAGCCTTCATCCCTTTCCTGGAGCACTTCCAAGTTGTCTGAGCAGCTGAAATCTTCTATTACATATAAATGGTCACTAATGCTTTTCAAAGGCTGTTGTTGGTACATAATCCCTGAAGCTAGGAAAGAAAACATCTCTCACAGTGCCCTCTTTACAGTCTGTATTCACTGTCTTAGAAAAATGGATTTAAGAATTCATCCATTTAAAAAATGTGGAAAAATTAACATAACAAGTTAATTACAAAGAATTATAAGTTGCTGAACAATTTACAGCAAGAAATTTGAAGGAAAGGTGACTGACAAATTACACACAACCAGTGCAAATTTTCCCAAGATAAACTTTCCTATTGCTAACTCTCTAGTCAATAAATATAAAGCATTGAAGTGTAGTGTCTATAGATATCTGTGGCATTCTTACTCTTTTTGGTAGAATAATTGAACAGATTTCCCCAATATATTTCTTTTAATTCCATCATACTTGTCTTAGTTACTTTCTTCATGTTGGGACTGAATAACCAACACCCACAACTTTAGGGAGGAAAGACTTACTTTAGCCTACAGCTTCAGAAGATTATAGTCCATTCCAAGCAGTTGGAAATGGTTAGACAAGGCCAGAGACAGATCTGGAGACAGAGATCCTCACAGCCAGGTAGACCACAGCCACGTCAAGAACGGAGGGCAGAACCAGCCCACACCCTTCCAGGTCAAGCTCCAAGCATCTGCCCCTTCTGGTCAGGCCACACCCCCAAATTATACAATATCCATAGGTACATCAGGATTTGGGGGGACATTCCAGATCGAACCTACAACAATTCTACTTATTTTCATGTACTTAGGAACACCAAGAGTGTTATCCTCATTTTTAAAAGAATTTTTAAGTGAAAAATTTAATTGCTCTATCTTGAGATCTGCTGGGTAAGTTGGGTGGTTTTTCCGGCAAAGAGATACAGTTAATGTGGGAGGACTTTGCATCCAGGTCTTGGACAGTAACCATACATTGATGGCAGATGCAATGGCTCATTAACTTAGCGACGTCACTAACTTGTCCTCGAAGCAGGTATGTCATTTCTTCATTCCTTAAATACCGTTTGGAAAACATGAGAGCATTGTTTGGATAGGAATAGTATGAAAGGAAGAGAGAGGGTTTTATAGGTACAAATTCTGCTATGGCTTTCTAAAGTGGAAATTCTAACGCACACTCTCAGCTTCCCCCTGTCTTTAACACAGCTATGAAATTTCCTTTGTGGATGAAAATGATTGCTGAGTGAGTAAAGTCCCCGGGGACAGAGCTGAGGTTTGCTCCTCAGCCAAGCAACAGCAGTATCAAATGTCCCCACTAGGCATTGGCTCTTGGAGGAAGCACGTGATGGCTCCCAGGGACCTCCTTTCCTTGATAGATGCTCTTAGTGTGAAGTTATCTCCAGAGACCTCCCAGAGGTCTGAGTACATGTGAGGGTCAGCCCCCAACCTATGTGCTGGATATTTGCTAGGAAGAACCCACAGCTATGTGCTGGGGCATGAGATATCCAGCTCAGGAAATTGCTCAAGAATTGATATGTCACTTGGAGGCAGGGCCTGCTTCCCTGCAGTACACTGTCACTCCCATTTTGATTCAGGTGAGCCACTTTTATATTCACAGCCCTGAGCAGTGACAGAATCACACATACCCACGACTTCCATTTGCTAAATATGACCTCTGCCTTGCCTCTGCTACTGATCATCTTGTAAGTGTAAATTCCTCTTCAGTTTCAACTCAAACTCAAGCACCGTATGAGCTAGGATAATCTTCAACAATTATTTAACATTGCAAGGATAAAGTGCATTTGTCAACCATCATTAACATTACCTCATGTGTATCAATTAAAAGCTTTGTGCTGTACTTCAGTTTTTGATCATCTGCAAGGACCAACTTCATGTCACAAACACTTAGGATAGTGAAAAATATTCTTTTTATTAAAACTCACTGTCCAAGGAATGAACCCTCAAGCAGTTTTCAAACATTCTGGACATTTCTTGTTACTCATACATTTATTTATATTAAAGATTTTTCCCTCTCCCTTTCTCCTCTCTGCATTTGTGTTTATGTGTGTACGTGATAAATAAATTTGGCAATTTAATATTGTCAAATACATATTACATGTAATTTTAATATATAATAATGATGTCACACATCACTGCCCTCCTATTTCTATAGGGCTATATTTCTTGAAACATGGTACTTACACCCAAACACTGACTTCACAACCCATTCAAAAGATGAGCCCAACAGTTTCAGAGAAACTTGTACTAGTGACAAAAACATAAATTCTCACAGTGCTACATGTTGCTGAAAGGTTCCTCTGGTAGGTAGCACTCCTCAACTAAGGCAGTGAGGAAGCCAGTAGTCCAAGTCCTTGCTTTAGCAAACTTATTAAAGGTACACTCCTCTAAACCAAAGCGGCCACTGGCATAGCCGAAATTGTGTCTGTCACCTACGTCCCCATTCTTCGATGATCAATCATCTTATTCTTTCTTAGTCAGCTTAGAAAAGATTTCAGACTTTATTTTTCCTCAATACGCCATCCCAAACAATGCTCCTGGTTTATTTTAAGTGACAGAAAAAAAATGAAACCTCTTTGAATTCTAATGCCTATTCCTATTTTTTCATGTGTTTCGAGTCATTTTCCAGTTTGACGGTTCTAGGAAGATCTAAGGAACTTTGGGAAGGGGTAGAAAGGGTGGCAGAGGAAGGCATTTGTAGCAAGAGTCTAACGGATGTCCAGCTCACGGATGAACACATGAGACTGCTGGATTCTGCCAGAAGAAGTTGCACAATGTCCCTCCAAGCAGCTCCATTGTATATAGCATCATTTTTATGTAAAAAGCGAGCTTGACAAAAGAAATGGCAGAAGTACTTAAGAACATGCAGGATGTCAGATGCTTCTTCTGCGGGCTTTTTCATCCTGAGCCTGCTTTCTCTCTTAATATTTCTTTGGTTCTGATCTAAGTATTCATAAACTTTTATTCAGGTTGCCATTTTTTGAAATAATCTTTCCTAAACCACAGATACCCTTTGTTTATCTTAAGTAACTCTCAATATGTGATTTTATGTACAGATATTGACATATACATTATTCCACTATTCCATGGCTTAAGAAATTTTTGTCCTATAAATACTTCATAGTCTCTTATTATGCCAACATAACATTATAAGAAATTCTACTTCAAACATGTGATATGATAAAATACTCATGAATATTATCTATATTTTATGGTTTAAATTTATTAAATGCAGATACAGTATCAATTATTCATGTAAAATGTGTAGGCAATAAAATGCAAAAATAATTGAAATTTGAGTAAATGTTAATAATTTTTATATAATGAAATAAACAACACCCTAAACAAAATACAAAGCATTTCCAATTTCCCATAAAATGTTATGCCTTCTCATATGGCAATATTGCTCTGATTTCTATCCACATGGATAAGTTTTTCTCTTTAAAAAAAAATTCAAGTGTGGGGTCAAGAATGTGGCTCGATGGTCCAGCAGGTGCCTGGCAACTGCAAGGCATGGGGTTCAATCCCCAGTCCAAAAACAAAACAAATGACCACAAAAAAGACCAAAAAAATCAAGTAAGAACCAAATGCAATGTAGTAATTTTAACTAGGTCTATTTGTTTAGCATTTAAAAAAATTATTCACATTTTATGTATTAATTCATTCTTTTGTTTTTGTTGTTGCATATTTTATATACATGACTCTCCCAATGAAGATTAATTTGGTTTCAGTGATTAGCTACAGTAAATAAAAATTTTAATGACTTATTTTTGCAATAATTTTGTGGCTTACATTTTAATTTCTCTTGTGTAAATACATAGTAATAAAATAACTGTAAAATATATAATATAATCGTGTTGTAATTTAGATCTATCTAATTATATTCATACACACATATATATGTGGGAGTTGTAGTTTTATAAAATTGATGAAAAGTATGCAATTTCCTGCTCTTATCAGTAACATAGGAGAGTTCTAAGACTATACATTTTTGCTAAAATTTGGTGTTTTCTTTCATCTCTTTCCTACTATAGAGATATTATACTCTATGGATGTTATTCTTTCAGGTAATGAGTTTTGCTACAGAATACTGCATACATTTCCAGTTCACTCTATTAAAGCCACCATTGAGAGCAGACCAAAACTTTAAATGTTAATGAAACACAAGTGGTAGTGGAAATATAAATGATTTCTAATAACCAAAAGTGGAAGCATTTCCAAACCTTCACACTAGTATTTTCACACTTATATTCCTATACAATACAGATTTACAGAGTAAGACAGTCTTTTTTTTCTTTCTCCTCTCTGAGCAGAAAGTTCTCTGGGTAATACATCATACTTCTATGATTCATTCAGAAGTTTGCTCTATAGAGGCGGAAGAATCTAGTAATTCTCATTTTCAAACATTGACCTCACTGATCTGTTCTTCACAGAGTCCATAGTAAGCAGCTGTTCTGAGTCAAAGAAAAAAGTTATCCTCTACAATGAGAGTTAATTTCACCAAAGTCCCCAATTAAATGTATAAAAATTTGATTCTCTCATCTCTAAAGCTGGTCAGTGCTTTTCATGAGCGAAAGGAGCGGGAAAGCCCAGTCACTCTGGCTACCTTACATCACGCCTTTGTCATTCAGTCTTGACCTTGACCAATGTCTCTACTGTCTCCTTCAACATTCCCTCATGTAGGTAGGCGGAGAACTAAGGCCAAAGCAAACATTTCTAATGGAAGAGTCCTTCCTGGAGCTCTTTTTTTCTCTCAAGCCTTCCCAAGCATTCTCAGGAATAGTGTATTCTTCTACGTATCCATGAAAGACCCTTTGAGATCACCCTCTCCCACCCTCCTCACCTATCCTAGCGATCTCTATTTCAGTATTTAGACCTATTTTTCTATTCTGATTCTACCTTTCTTCACACATGCGAAATGTTCTTGCTAATAGTACCCCTCATTGCAAAAATAGGCTCGGACCTCCTCACCCATAACGTACAGCTATGCTTTCTTATGAGAAACATGAAATTATCACACTCAGTTCCTTCTCTCATTTCATCCGTTTCTTGATTTTAATCTGTCATTTAAAAAACTAAAATTTCTGGGGGCTGGAGGGATGGCACAGCAGCTAAAGCTCTTACCTAGCAAGGATAAGGCCCTGAGTTTGATTCACCAATACCACATAAACTGGGTGTGGTGGCACACACTTGAAATCCCAGTACTCAGAAAACTGAATCAGAAAGATTGCCATGAGTCCAAGGCTAGCCTGGGCTAGAAAGTGAGTTCAGAATAGGCCTGGAGTACAGATCAAGACACTGTCTGAAAAGAAAAAAAAAGTAATTACAATTTCTAGGACCTTTAATTCTTACCACTCTTCTAGACTCCTTTCATCAAAAATATGACCCAGATACAACGTATGTTTCTTAATATTTCTTCAGAGCACCCAGTGCTCCCCTACTGTACCAAGTAGAAATTTATTTGGCAAATATTTAAAAAATACAAACGTTTTTATTATCATCTTGCCCCAATTTCTCAGGTTTTTTTCTAATTATTTATGTCAGCAGACTTTATGGAGAGTGAAGAGGTTACCAGCTAGCCAAAAGGATCTGTTCTTTCAGAGCTTGCTTGCTTGGTTTCCATAAACTATTCATTGTCTCCATGATACCTTCAATTTCTCCTCCTAGAGGCCTTGCGTACCCTTCATTCTTGAACTCAGTTGCCTGCCTGTCTACTGGAGCCCACTGTTTAGCTCCTTGGTTCCCCTCTGCTCCTGCCCTCTCTCACACGGTTTTCTCACTAACACACACGTGTCTAACTAGTCAATGAGATTTACCCTCCAGCATCTTAAATTGCAATCATGCTCAGTGGTCAGTTCTGAGGTGAGGTGAAAAAGTTAAAGCATCCAGTGAAAATGATTAAAAAACAAAACTTAACACTGAGACTCCATTTGAAAACTTTCCCATCTGAGATTGCCAAGCTAACCCTAAATTATGCAATGTAAAACATTTTCCTGCAGAGTTGGGATGAATTGCTTTTGTCAATTGGGTACCATGTTGTGTAGTTTCCCTATATGCAAGATTGGTAAATTTATGTAAATTCTTTGAAATAAAGAAAAGGAGCTCTAATGTTTTCTTTTTGGTGGTAAGGAAACAGATTTTGGGAACCTAACTAGATTGACTTTAATTATTCAGTGGCTCACTGAGTCACAGACTTAGATTTTTGAACCCAAATGTTCAAATCTCCAAACTTCTGTGTCAGACTGTTGCTGGATTCACAATAGTGAAAAAATTGACAGTAGTACAATTGGAAACTTTGCATAAAATAGAAGCAAAGTAAAAATTCTCACAAATTCTCAGAAATTATGGAAACCCTGGAAGACCTTCAGTGCTCTTAATTTTCATTTAAATGTCACAGGAAATTGTAGAATTGTGTCTGCTACTTATATGTGGTAGTTATTTGATTATAGCAATGAAATAAGCAATACTTTAATAGTGAAATAAATATGCACTTTTTCAATAAGTTATAAATCTGCAAGAAAAAGTCCGATATAGCTGCATCTTCAGTTTTAACTTGATCTGTTAATAATACTTAATACTCTAAATCTTTTTAGAACTGTGTTTCTTCTCTATATGTCTATTTTACATTGTATGTCTGATAGTAAATCAGAAACTCTTATTGAGAAAGTGAGACCACATTTTTTTTAAGAATCTGTAGTAGAGGAAACGATTGCTTGGCCAAAGCACAAACATAATCCCTATATACCAAAGTTGGAGTCCTCTCGGGGAAAGAATCACTGTGATTTAGTCAAGGCGTCTTTTGAAAAAAGCTAAACACTTCAGAAATGTGTCCAGAAGACAGACTCGGTGTAACTTTAAATAGTTACCCGGTAGGAAAAGTGCAGCATTTAATAACAACATAGAAGACACAGACACAGAATAAAGGAGAGACAGAGTTGAATCTAATCTGCACCCAGGTGTGACAGAAGTGCCATGGAATTATCAGCTCAGGGCAAGTGCCATGTGATTGCAACGCTGAGGACTGATGCTGAAGAGCACAGTCGGGCACTGCAGGGATCGCAGAAAAGAGGACAATTTGATAAAGCATGCCGTAGAGCTCCAGGAATACGGGCCTGAGAGCGTCATCAGAAGCTCAGGGAGAAGTCGCAGCAAAGAAGAAAAAACCTGAGAAATGGAAAGCCCACTGTCAAGGACAAAAGCTAACAAGAAGCTATCAAACAATTAAAAATGTGTGTGATTTATCTCTGCTTTATAAAGTACTCACATGAAGAAAATGCCTCTTGTAAACTAGCAAAATAGGCTCTTAAATTTTCTTATAGTAAAAGCCTTTCAAACACTTTGGTGAGCGAATGATTCCTAATTAGTAACTGGAATTCCTATCCTACAATAATTTGAATTTGCTTTCTTAGAGGCAACTAACATTGAGAAGCCATCAGTCACATTGGATCAAAAATTCACTTTTCGTGACTACTTTTCTGACACATACTTTTGATCAGCACTTGCAGAAAATATGTTTGTTGGATGTTGGTTTTCCAAAACTCAAGTACTAATGGAGGAACTCTGAAGCAAATAAAATAAGCAAAGTCTCCTTTTCCACCTTGGTGTAGTTTATTTGTCTTCTGGGCTTTGTAATTTTGTCTCTATGAGCAAACCATATTAGGAAATGAAAATCTAAGTCCTGAGGGCTCGATATGCCAGAACATCTTTAATCACCCAGAAACCCCCCCAAACCATATCCTATTAGTGACTGACTCCCTCTCTGGCTTCAGAACAACCTCCCACTGCAGTCCTGACACACATCCATTTGTTAGTATGTTGTCCCCAAGTGCAAACCTTAGTCCATACTAGTTTGTTTTTTGGACTTTGGCAGTCTGTTCTCTAGACTAAATTGCTTAGCTCAGAGGCTGAGAGAATGCATTCTGATTTTAATTTAGTCTTGGATTATGTCTTCACTTTCGAAGACCCAGTTTGCAGCGTTGCTATAATCATGTAACAGCACATGTTTCCTTTACTAACATGGCCACCCAACATCTGGCACTACTCCCTTCAGAAAGATTAAGCATTTTATGACAGATATTTTCACAAAGCCAAGGATTTTGTCTATTTTCTTCTCACATGCAAAACTGGATGATTGGATGACATGGTTTACAAACTCTACAACTTTGAACTTTTGGGAATTTATGTGAAGAATACAGTTACCTGGAGATCTGGTGGCAATCACACAATAGCTGGCCAAGGAAGGATAAACACATCAATCACAGACACAACACACAGGCTTCCATCCTCTCACCTACACATAGTCTCCTCATTAAATGTTCTCATGTCCACTCCTTCAAATGTGCACTCCAACATGACACGTCCCTTTGGTCAGTCTACACAACTACTAACCTTTCCATTTATTTTTAACTTCCTCAAAAGTTGAAACAGTTACCAATTCTAGAATCTCTGAAACAAAACAAAACAAAAAAAGCTTTATAGATCTTGAGTCCTTAAACTTTCATCAAGAATTAAAACAAAAGAAGATCTGAGGATAAATGGAGCAGTAAATAAAAACAATAAAATGGCTTGGAAGAAACAAAAGGTCGTTAATCTTGTTGTTACTTTTGGGGACAAAGGACACCTCCTGACTTATTTTTCCTCCCTTTGGAATTTCCCTCTACCATTCTATATGTTTGCCCGTTGTAACTGACATCCATGATGCAGAATTCTGTGATTTTCTGTGTTGTTCTAAGTGGTCAGTATGAATCTGCCTTCTCTGAAAATTCATTTCTCATGTTATCATGTGGTCCAGAACAGAACAAATTGGCATGGTTCATTCCCACCTAAGAACAATTCTACTTTTTCTCTGCTTATCTTCAGTTTCCAGCAAAACACAGAGCATCAGTACTTGTTAGGGCAAGGGAGCATAATTAGAATGGCAAAACACCTTTTCAATTTTCCAAGGAATGACTTAGATAGCTTAAGAGAGACTTGATACACAAGATTTAAAAAGAAATGTCAAACAAGAAGTCTTATCAAATATCCAAGCAAGGAGAGAATGTATTGAGTCAGCAAGAAAAAGTCTTCCAAGAAATAAAAGTGCTTACAGCAAATTTAAAAGCTGGTACCAAGTGTAGACTGGGGAGGATTGATGAGAATGGGCATTACTGGCAGAAGCAAGAATATCACTATAGGAGGAGTGTGTCCTCAGGGATTGTCTAGTGATTCTTATTTTTGATGGGGGAAAAAGGTAAAGCACAGTAACGTGACAGGAAAAAAGAAATTGTGTCATTTCTTAATTGACCTAGCTTTGGTAATTTATATAATGAATAAGTGAATATGGAATATAGCCATAATACTATACAATGTCAAGATCGAAGACTATAAAGACACATATTTCATTGGAGGAGAAAAGCTGTCATTCTGCAAGACAGAAATGATTGGTCAGGAGTTGACTTAAAGTTAACTTAGAATACAACAAAGTTTTGAATTAAAAACTGCTTTTCATTATAAATAAATAATATAATTTCAAAAGAGAACACAACTACACCTGGAAATTGAGGATTGGAGGATTGTATGATTATTACCTCAATCAAGGAAAAAAGACATTTCTTAACCATATACTATGTGAAAGGAATAATGTTTTACTATTTGTTTTACTAAATTATTAACTAGAGCCAGTGAAACACAGACAACTAAGAACAGTTTTAATTAGTCTAGTGTTTGTCAAGTTACATAATACACATATACAAATATGGCATATAGGTAAAAGATAATGCAAATATCAGAAAGGGACTATAAAGAGAGACATTTGATTTCAGAATACAAGCCACCAAAATTCAGGCCAGAAAGAATTGCCCTAAGGGAGGAAAATGACAAATGGCAAAGTATATTTCAACGAGTGTTTGGGGAAGAGGAAACATAAAAATATTTAAATCTGTAAGAAAAGCTCAGGGTGCCATCCAGCAGAAAATATATTTACCTAAAATATAATATATACATGAATACTCATTAAATATATTAACTTTATCATAATATGCTGCAAAATTTGTACACAACATGACAGAAAAGTGAGAAGCTAGAAATACATTAACATAGAAATTGTAATACAAAAGTTGAAAACAATCAAAAACTACTCTGGAACAGGATATCGACAAGAAACAAAGCAAGCTACTCCAAAAGATAAAATATAACCGTGTCGGTTACTTTTTCAGTGCTGTGATTCAATACTCGGCACTTACAACTTTAGGAGGAATGATTTGCTTTAGCTCACTGTTTCACAAGGTCACAATTCATTCACAGGTGAGCAGCTGGGAACCTTGAAATTGTAGAATCACATGGCAGGGCTGGAGTGGGAGCTAGCGACAGACTCCTCACAGAGTGACAGAACAGAGCCAAGTCTGAGGAAGGGCAGAACCAGCATACACAACTCTCTAGATAAAGCCCTAGCCCAAAACTCTCAATAGTCCACAGTACCCATAAGTGCATAAGGCTTTTGGGGGACACGAGAGATCCAAACCACAACAATAACTAAGGATAAAATAAATTTCATCATTATAATAGAATGCTACAAAATGTATGTACCAGTATATTTGAAAAATTGCATATAGTAGAAAAGTTTCTAGGAAATTTGTGATTCTGCAATGTTAAAAAAACATTCATCTCAATTTAAAAGCAGAACTTGTCATTTAAAATAATGCAATTTAGTTCAGAAATGGAGGAATTGGGTCCTTTGCAAGGCATCATGGTAAAGGTCATTTCTTCCCCACGTCTGGATTTTCTTCACAGGCCTGTGTTTTCAACCATTTATCTCCCCAAAGGCCCACACATTCATTAGTATCCTAATTATTGAAAATAATGTTTTCTTCACTGTTTACAGCATATCACCCAATCACACAGAACATCTATCTTTAAAAAACAATAAGCTTACTTAAATTAATGAATCTGCAGATAATTCTTAGAGGGATAGTAGGAACAGAAAAATTGATTTTAAAATTTAAAATAACTGATTTTAAATGCATACTAAATAATTCCACCCAAAATGAAGACAACTGAAACGTAAATAATTGCCTTAAAGGAAATGAATGGTAAATGCCAAAATGAAACAAACAGTGCTTGTTTAGAGATGTGGGCTCAGCAGCAGCAACAGAGCAGATGCATCCGTGTTGCCTTGATCATTTCTGACACGTTGTATCCTTTCTGACATCTTCAAGTAAATATATACATCCCATTTACAGTATATAGATTGAGATCATGCTAAAACATGTGGCTCCAACTATTCATGTACACACAAAGTCATCAAATCTCTCCATCCAAGAGACAGTTGCCAGTAGTGTTTCAGCTGTATGTTGTGTTGCCTTATAATTTTGCATTAGAAGTAACCAACTGGATGTTTTAAATCACTTATTCTGAAGCCAAACTGTGAACATATAGAAGAGTAATATTAAAAAAAAATATATATATATATATATATATATATATATATATATATATATTCTTTAATTAACAGAATACATATAACTAATAATAACCTGAAGTGTAATGGTTAAAACAATTGTTTCCCTCACAGGTCTACAAATTGGGCATGATTCTGGGGAGTAGTTTGCTCTTATATTAGTAATTACTCAACACTCACAACCTAAAAGAATAGAAGTGAGATAGTTTGGATATATATAGAGCCCCCCAGAATCCTCAGGTATTTGGATGTTGTGGGTTTCATGCGCTGTAATGAGGAGGGCCTGGTCAGTACGCATGGAAAGGTTTGAAAATGTTAGCTAGAGAAGCATGAGAATGCTCATCTGAACTGAGTTAACAGATTTTGGTGAAAACTCAGGAATCCAGATGCTGATAAAAGTGTGGATAGAAAAGGCCTAGTTCAAGAAGTTTCAGGTGGATTGAAGGGGTATTTATTTCCAGTCTTCTGAGAGATTGCCACACTGTTTTTCCAAAGTGGTTGTGCGAGAATACATTCCCACCAGCAGTGCAGAAGGGTTCCTTTCTCCCCACAGCCTCAGCAGCACTGCTTACTGTTTGACTTGTTGGTATGGGCCATTCTCTCTGGAGTGAGATGGTATCTTAGCGTTGTTTTGATTTGCATCTCTCTTATGACGAGAGATGTTGAACATCTTTTCGTGTATCTATTGGCCATTTGAGCTTCTTCGTGTGTGAACTGTCTCTTCATTTTGTTTGCCCGCTTTTCGATAGGATCCTTTATTTAGGTTGGCTTACTTTTCTTCAGCTCCCTGTATATTCTAGTTATGAGCTTTCTATCTGGGAATGTTTCCAAAAGATGTCAAAACAACACATAACAGAGACATATGCAGCACAACTAACAATAGCTAAAATATGGAAGTCACCAAAATACCCATCAACAGACCAATGGATACACAAACTGTGGTATTTATACGCAATGGAATACTATGCATCTATAAAGTCCAACAGCGTGGAGGCTTTTGGGGGCAAATGGAAGAAACTCTAGAACATCATGCTTAGTGAAGTGAGTCAGAAGCAGAAAGTGAAACATCCAATGGTCTCTGTAATATGAGAGTCCCAGGTCACAACTATCTTATGGAACTTAAAACGAAAAACAAAGTGAACCAGAAGGGTAGGGTAGGGAGGGAAGGAGGAGTGGGTAGGGGGCAGGACAAAAGGAGAGTGGGAAAGTCCTTGTCACCTTGACAAAATAAGTATGTGCACAAAATGCTCAACTTCATTGCAAACCTTAAATTTTGTGCTTATACATATCAATAAAATGAGGGGGAATAAAGAAGTTTCAGGTGGAAAGGACTCTATTGGAAATTGGTCTAGAAACCATGCATCTCTGTTCTTGCAAAAGTGTCAAAATTTGGACTTTGCCCGAGTTAGAGATTAAGTGCTGTGGAATACTTAAGTTGGAGGAGGAAATTATAAGCCAGCCCAATGTTCAGGCTGTCACATGAGTACTTCTGGCTGCTTTTAGCTGTTTTAGCTTTTACAGTCAAAAAAAAAAAAAAGACGGAAGAAAAAGATGTAAAAGGTTTGCAGTTTTGACAGAAAGAGAATGCAAAGTTGAGGCAAAAGAGTGCATACTTTTTAAAGAGATTAGAATGAAAAAGAAGTACTCTGCAACCTGAACTATAGGAAAGATGCCTTGAGAGCATCTGCAGAATCAGCAAAAAGTCTTCTCTCTTCTTTTACCAATTTTAGGAAGCATAAGCAAAAGACTTTAAGAGAATCTTAGGGCTTCCAGCAGAACCAAAGCACGACATGATTACCAGAGTTCAGTTGCCTGGAGTTTAGCCTTCCAGGCACGTACAAGCTGCTACACCTATGGTAAAAGGGAACTAGACCACTGCCTGAACTAGTTGCAGACTTTGGCATCATCCACCTAGTGGTGCTTTCATAGAGATGCAGACTACAGAATTTTAAGGTCATGGAGGCTTCTATCTAGATTCCAAAAGAAGACATGGGAGGCTGGGCAGTGTGGCCCCAGGAAGGAAGCGACTGAACCTGTGAAAGTAAGCTGAAGGCACAATGCAGACCACAGAAATCTGGAAATGCCAGGAATGCAGATTGTGGAGAAAGGGCACAGGCTCTGAGTAGATCTATCCCAAAAGAGAAGCTGTGGGATTTGCAGGGAGAGACAAGAGCAAAGGCACAGGCACATCTCACCACGATTTCCTCAGGTTCTGTACACAGAGCTATAGGATTGAGTGCTTGCCGTATTGGATTTGTATCTTGTTTGGGGCAAATTTCTTTCTATCCTCTGTTCCCTCCTTTTGGATCGAGAATGTTTATCCTATGCCATTGTGAGTTTGAAGTTTTTAATATTTCTTTTATTTTTACCTGAGCTAGGAATGAAAATTTTGCCTCGAGTCTCAGATGAGACTTGGAAGTTAAACTTCCTAGCAGCCCCGAAACGATTACTATTTTGGCAACTCTTAGAGATGGCTCAAACTTGCGATTCTTCCTCATCAGTTTCAAGGAACACGGGGAGTACAGATGCTCCAGCGCCCCAGAGTCTGATATTTCTTACAACATGGTACCTGGACTCAAGAGCATCAAAAAAGAGGAAAAAAAAAACCTAAAAATACCTGTACCATTTTTATGGCTTCACTATACAAACCGATGCCAAATATGTATACTCTCTTGGGTAGAATGGTTAAATTTTCCACCTAGTTTCTTGAGGAAAGAAAATAGGCTTTGTTTCTTCATTGGAGAATTGTCAATGGTTTCATAAGAACACATGGAATGAGTTATAAGTGTGAATGTATATGTTTGTGTGTACATATGCATACACATGTAAGCACACACATACACATATGTAAGAACATTTAGGGAATGCAAGCTACCATTCTTGACTTCGTTTTAATTTCAATGAAAATATAAGACTTTTATGGATCATGAAGCTTCTGTAACTCTTTAAAAGGTTGATCGTACTCCAAGAGCTATTGAAAAAGTTGTGTGGGCACTACCAGCTAGGATAATTCCAACTTTTAGATTCGGCCAGTGCTTTAAAAGAAGGCCAAATTTTAAAATAAGAAAAATGCAGCCAAGTATGGTAGTCCACAGCTGCAATCCAAGCACTCAGGAATCTGAGGCAGAGAATCATGAGTTCAAGGCTTGCTTGGACTATCAAGACCTTGTTTTAAAAACAAAATGAACTAAAACAAAAGAGAGAGATGAGAAGTATCATGTAGCAGTGTACTAAAAAGCTGTTGTTTTTACCCACTTGCCATCATTTTTCAAATAGAAATTTATTTATTTCTAAAAAAGCTATAGTTTCCAACGAGTATTAATACCTTGTGACTCCCATGATTCATTTCCAACAGTAATCCATCCTCCCTGGATACAATGGACTCAACAAATGCTACAGTCGGTGTTTGTTATTATTAGACCTTTTGTTCGAACTTTGTTGAAAAGTTTGACCATCTCCCTTTGCAGGACTCAAACAGATAAGATATACACTTGTCTCCAGTAGTGGTGATCTTTTGCATAGCCTGATTGCTATAATTACTACTCACTTCCATCTGTTTTCTCAATTTACAGCTTGTGAACACTCATAGTACTTCATATATTTATTCAATAAAAATTTTACTAACCACTGCTATGCATTGAGTCGTTTACTGTGCATTTAATCTCTAAAATATATTAACAATAAAATAAGCAGAGAAACATGAATTTATGTAGATGATATCCCAGCAAAGGAAAATGTATTTTATTTAAAAACTATTACCAGTTATAATTTAATGTATAAAATACTTAACTGCTAAGAAAACCAAATTTTGCACAATTATATTTCACTTTGAAGCCAATTGAACAGTGGGGTAAAATATATGCTTATATTCGAGGACATTCTTATATTTTTAGATTTTAATATTAATCAGATAGATACACATTCTCTACATTAAGATGCGATATTATAAGAAGAGATAAACATAGAAGATACATAATTGTAATAATTCTATCCATTAAAATTCTAACATGATAAAGGGGAAAACTGCAAAATAAAGGTAATAATACAATTACGAGATTCTCCTTATATAATCATTGATACATATTTGAAATATAATAATAAGGCTATATTCATATTACTTCATCTCAAAACAGCGACCACTGTAAAAATAAGTAGTCTATTTAAAACACATTTAATTATCTACTTAATACTTTGAAGTACATTTACAAGACAACTTTTTATGTTTACTAGACCTGAATGTAGATTTAATTAAATGTTAGTATGTGGAAAGTGTCTCTTTATTATTTCAAATTATAATGTTTTTGACATAATTATTGAAAATAATTAGTATGCTAAATATAACTAAAGAGAATGTTAATTCATTGATAGTTTTTGAGAGGTTCTCAAAACTTACTGAATATCTGGAAAGGTAAAAATATTCTTAGCTGAGATATTTTGGATATTTAGTTTATGTGACATATTCTGTGTTAGTCTTCCTATCTAGATTGTAAATATTTACACAATTCTCTGAGAAAAATAAGGTCTGGATTTTCAAGAAAGAGACAGCATGGAGATTAGAGAGACTGAACGTATGTCCAAACTGACATATTTAGGGGACACCGAATCAAATCTTAGTCTACCATGTCTAGACTCTTGCAAGTGCAGAGTCCTGCATCTCTCATTTGCTATTATTAACACAGTAGATTACCCACATGTATACTGGTATACATATGTAGACTAAGATTACATAAACCATTAGTTCTGTTTTAGATATTCTCTATGTCAAGAAGAAAAATGATATACCATTTTAACACATTTTGTTTCTTCTCTGTGTGTTCAAAATCACCTACAAAATCTATGCGTATAGTTTATTTTTCAAGTCTCTGGAAATACCATGGCATGTAGAGTAGTGTAGAAGCATCTGTGGAAAACCTATGCTTTTCTATCTTCTACAATCCTTTCCCAAGACAAGTGTTAGACATCTCTAGTTTTTGTCCTTTACATGTAACTAGCCAGGGAGACTGAATATTTTTATATTTCACTTATTGAAGGATCCTTCGGGAAGGGCTATAATCTTGAACATGTACTTCATATGTGAACATTATCATTGACTTCTAAATTCATGCCAGTTTCAGTTCTATCATGTGGAAATTGTCTTAAGTTCTTTAAATTTTCTTAGACGATGAAGACAGTAAATAAAATACAATGATTAAGAAAGTGAATTCTATACATAGCAAAACACCCACTTTATCTTTTACCTGCCATGTAGACCTTATCCATTTTAGTGGAAACCAGGCAACTCATTAGGAAATCATAGGGGAAAAAAAATACTAAGTGCCATTGAATACTTTTTCTAAATCTAGCAGGATTACTATATGACTTTTGTTGTTCACAGTGTTACTGTGATGTATGATGTTAATTTTAAAAAGGTGGAAAATGCTACTTTCCCCAATTTAATCACAATGTACTTTAAACATATCTTGAATTTTATGCTGTAGCCCATAAATATGTATAGATATTAAGAGCTAATTTAAAAGTGTTTTAAATGAAAGAGATAATAGAATTTTCTTTCACCTTGGAACATATTAATTCTGATGCCTCATTTCATGTTGCGGGATTTTGCCCTAAAAATGGATTAAAACTGAGAGTTGAATTCAAAATTAAGTTTGAAATCTGATAATTGTACAATAAATGACTAAATAATGACTGAATTAAAATTTGTGACACAAGAATCATCTATGTGGAAGTCACTCTACATGAAGATACTACTCAGCTCTAGAAACCATGAACATACAATCATATGGATGAGTCTCACACGAAAGAAGCCGGGTCCCAAAACCTCCATACTGCTTGCGACTACCTATAATATAATCTTAACAAACACAAACTTATTGAGCTAAGAAACGAATCAGTGATGACCAAGGTCTGGGAAGAAAAACTATACTAATTGCATAGACACAAAGAAAAACATTGGAGGGCATAAAAGAATTGTTCCATATTTTAAATTTGGTAGTGGTTATACAATTACACACGTTTTAAAATACACATAGAACTATATACCAAAAAAGGATTAATTTTACTGTAGCAAGGTTCTCCTCAATTTAAAAATAAATAAAATAAAAAATAAATGAGGCTGGGTAGGATTATTATAAAGAATAAAAAAAGTGATTTGTCCAACTTAAAAAAATAGCAATACCCCATGTTCAAAAACTGGTTTGGAACTTAAAATCATTTTCTCATTCAGCATCAAAAATGTCACAGAAAAATAACTTCAAACTTCACACAAGGTTGTTCTGAGACTATAATTCAATAAGACAAAGTAAGGCCATTTCATAATTTGTTAAAGAACATGATCACTTTGCTACCCACAATATATTAATCATCTCCTTCTACCAGCTCGTATGTGACAGTGATAGGATAAGTTCCACTCTATTCTGCATAGATTTATAAGCTTTATGATTGCCATCACCAATCATAAGTAATCACTTCTAACAATGTCCATATGCAGAAGCTCCCTGCCTTTAGATACTGCGCTCTCTGTCCTCTACCATCAATCCAAATAATCATCCCATAATGGTTATTTTTCTAATACCTTTTGACCTGGTACATTATTCAGCTTTTTGTCACTTTGACGAAACACTGACATAGATCTACACCAAGAAGAAAGGCTTTATTTGGCTTAGAGGTTAGAGGTTTCAGTCCATGGTCAACTGGCTCCCCTTTGTTTAGGCCTGTGACAGGGCAGAAAAATTATGTTGGGCGGACTCAGTGGAAGAAAGCTGTTTACTTTATGGCTGCCAAGGAGCAGAAAAAGAGAGAGAGAGAGAGAGCAGAGAGAGAGAGAGAACCTGCAGAAGCACCAGTACCAGAGAGAAAGGGACCCCTGCCAATATGCCCCTTCCAGGCCACATTCACAGTGGCTTGGTTCCTTCACTAAGGTGTCACACACTAACCTATCTATTTAAGTAATAAATTCACCGCTGGATGAAACCACTTGATGAAGTTATCACCCTCACAAAACAATCACCTCACCAGGGGTCAATAAAATTAACACCCTCACCAAGACACCTCGTAGTTTTTGGGGTACAGGACTGTTATGTTCCTGGTTATCTTTGAGTAGAACTTACACCAGAAATGAAGTAGGATTTGGAGGCATACAATGTGGATTAAAGTGAAAAAGCATTAAGGAATTCATTTTTATTATTTTAACTAAAATCGCGCTTGTTTTATTTCTCGACTCTTATTACATAAAGTCTTTTAAGAGATAAAATATTTTCATTTTCTTCCAATTACAAAAATAAATTTTGTATTCAGTTTTGATATCGATGCTGTTTTCAAAATTTAAGAGTTTAATTAAAAAGTTACATGTTCAGGGCCTTTAAAGTGATCCAATAAAACCATGTAAATATTTTAAGGTTAATTCTATGATGGCATAGAAATCACTTTGAAAAATAATTTAAAATAAATATTAAGTAGATTTTAGTTTTCACACTCTTCATCTTGGACTTTATTATATTAAGAATATATTTTGAAACAATTGCTTATAATATTTTTCTCATTAGAATACAATTAAAGATATTTTGTGCAACAAATTAGGTAATGTTTTTAAATGAATATAAGAGCGTTCTTGACACACTAATTTATTCAGCATGTAATCCTTCCATTTCCCCATACCTCTTTAAGCTTAAAAAAATAGGGATATTCTTTGTAGTTATACTATAGCTTACAAGAAGCAACTAAAAAAACTATCACTGCTGGTCATAAACAAATAGAGCATTCTAAAAAGAGCTGATCCTGTGCTTCAAATTGGATAAATTATAAAATAACCTGTTAAAACCTAGTCATGATCTAACGTGAAATATGCCTTCATGTAATCCAGAAATGCTAACTATTTTTCTATAACTGCACCATATTTACAGGAATATTCAACTTGGTCATAACTTCTTCCATAATCTGTGAAACTAGGATAGATGTGAATTAGAGGACATAGGTAGACCTGCCCTCTGGAAGCTCCTAAGAAAAATATCAGACTGCACAGGGATTAAACAGGGCATGACTTGTGAGAACTCAGACAAATTATGAAAGCCAAGTTTATGTCCTTAGCATTTCCCTCTCCTGAGACAGCACCATTATCTATCATAGCTATGATTTGAGTGTCCCCAAAACCACATGTATTTGGGACTTTGTGTTGTAGGGATGTAGGGCCTTCCTGAACGGGAAGATGCTTGAGGTTTGACCTAGAAAGATTGTGGCAATTGTGGCATTAAGGGTAAAGCTTTCAGGTGTGTCTTGTTGATTTGTGGGCCAGAAAATGAGGGATGGCACCCATCCTCGGTGGGGTAATGGGGTGGCAATCAACAGGAAGCTTGAAGTAATTAAAGGAAGAGGAGACATTGTTACAGCCTTTTCCTGGAAAACTTCTAGCCTTTACCTAAGCCTCCAGACTCACTCCACTTCCCCTTCACCTGGTTTTTGTTTGCAATAAGGTGAGCAGCTCTCCAGTCTCTGTCTCTGCCATGTGCCTTCACCATTGCCAGCTGCCCCATGAACAGGCTGTGCGAGGCCTGCAACTGTGAGTTAAATCTTTTCTCCCTTAAATTGTGGGTGTTGGGCATTTTGTCACAGCAATGAGAAAATAACTAAGACAGCCAAGAATTTGGTATCTACGGATTGTGTCCTTCCTCTCCGCAGCCTGTATGCGGCACACCGTGCTTCATTTGAACTGCTCAGACGAGACAACACAGCTTTTTAGAAGAAACTCAGAGGTACCACATGAAAAAAAAAATGTTCTTGACTTCGGATGTCAAGAAATTAGTCCTTATAAAAAGAGATAAATTCTAGTAATGATATTCCAACAGGAGTCGAGGAAATATTACATATAAAGTAACTAAGACAAATTGAAATTGGTGAAGACTGTGCTTTCTATCAAATAAAAAATGTACTAGAGAGTGTACTCCCTATCTGGTAGCAGATAGATACTGCATTGAATTCTGTACGGAAAACATGCAGACATGCCAAGACAAAGACATGCAGAAGCCAAGGCTTTGAGATTTGTCAGTATAAAGTTTGCTAAATTTTAATCTAGTAAATATACTATGGTTTTTCTATTTACTTTCTATATTAACTTTGATCCACTGGAAGAAAGAAATTTTGTGCTCATAGTTTCTCTAGCTCAAGCAGTTAATATAGTTAGTATAGAACATGATACAAAATAATTATCATGCCAGGCCTTTAGAACTGCTTTTGCCAACTTGTTTGGAAATTCCTAAGCTGGGTAGTTATCAGGAAAAAACCTAGCGCAGCACATGTAGGGGTTCAGTCTTTCAGGAATCCTCTTAGAAAAGAGCTCATAAATGTACTAGAGAAGTAAATTAGATATTTTATTTTATTTTTTTGAGTCAGTGTCTCATTCTGTAGTCCTGAACTCACCATGTGGGCCAGGCTGGCTTTGAATGCACAGCCATACACCTGCCTCCACAGTGCTGAGATTACAGACCTGTACCACAATGCCAGGCTTACGTGGTGCTTTTGAGTCGAACTCAGAGTATTGCACTTACTAGGCATGCTCTCTGACTGATGTACTGTTCCTCCAAACCCTAAATTATAATTGAAGAGAGATAATGAACTATTAGAAGCTTAGTACACAGGTATACAACAGTAACATTCTATTTAACACTTCTAGCTAGAATCTGAGATTAAACAGAAACAGAAAAGAAAACTTGAAACCTGCCTAAAGCAGCTCAAATTATGTGTGAAACAGAAACACATGATATCAGCAATTGGCTACACTCTACTTTTAATCTTTTGCAATTTTTTTTGGTACAACTTCTCTTGTCCTGCACTCCAGGATCCTCTTCAAATGCCAAAACCTCGGGACACTCAGGTCCCTATGTAAAAATGGTATATTGGCATAATATCTTCACACATCCTCCATGTAATTTAAATCATCTGTAGCTTATGCATAGCACCAAACATAACACAACTGCTACATAAATAGTTGCATAGACTTACTCGTTAAGACAATAAGGAGAAAAAAGTCTATGCATGTTCAGCTTAGTTGGGATTTTTAAAAAATGTGTTGTGAGGGCTGGAAGAATGGCTCAGCAATTAAAGCACTTGCCCAGCAAGTACTACGTCAAGCACTAAGTACCCGAGTTTGATTCCCCAGCACCACGTAAGGCAGGTGTAGTGGTGCATACCTGTAATCCCAGCACCCCAGAGGTTGAGGCAGGAGGATTGTCGTGAGTCCAAGGCCAGCCTGGGCTCCATAGTGAGTTCAGGACTAGCCAGGGTTGCAGAGCAAGTCCCTATCTCAAAAAATAAATAAAATAAAATAATATTTTGATTTGTCATATTAGAGACCCATATCACAATGATTTCATAGAGCTAATCAAGGGGAATAATAGGAACTGTAAGGGAGGCAGTGGGAGGGTCAAAAAGAGAGAGGGGTAGGATTTGTAATTTTGCCATGATGTGTATATGCACAAAATACTTAATATCACTGAAATATTTTGGATTGCATTTATACATATCAATAAAATGGAAAAAAATATTTTCTCTGTAGCCAATTGAAACCATGAATGTGGAGCCATGTGATCAGAAACTACATATATAGGAACCAACGCCATTTTACTTAATTGAACTATTAAGGAAAGAAAATAATAGCTTTCTTCACTACACTAGGTTCTCCAAATATTTTTTCCTCTACCTTGTTACGCTTTTCAACTGAGGTCCTGTAAGAAGACTAGGGGAGAACAAATGAACAATAGAACGCTAACAAATCGCATTGCCCCGTGTATCCCCTGGACACATAGGAAGCGCTCGGAGACTAGTAACTGAAAGAGCTGGTTGGGATTTGTTGTCTACAAACCTAAATGTGGGGGCGGGGGAGAGACAGAAAAAGAGCACTTAACAAGAAGAAAGTGACTCTTTGGGGAAAAAAAGAAAAACCTTAGGAGACTATATTGATAAAAGATAAGATATCTTGAGAAAATGTCTGCCTGGCTGTGGTTAAAGACTTCTTTCCCGTAAGACAGAGGAGACTTTATCCAGAGGACGGGTTGTCCAGACATTGAGCTACTTTGGGAAGTTCTACCTTTGGACAATTAAGGTATTTCAGGATCTCAGCTGCCTTATGATTAAAATAGCTCCCGTGTTAAAATGTTTTAGGATAACATATCCTGACCCCCTCAACTGTATTGTTTTATTATTTTTCTGTTTTAAATTACCTCATTAGTTTCTTTTATTATTTAAGTTAGCAAATGTTTTCTCAATTACTAGTATTAATTGCTCCTCTTAGCTATCCTCCTGGCATGTAATTTCACCAGTCTTTCATTCCTTTATTTCCCTACGACTTGTTATTTTCACTCCAAAATATACAGTCACCTGCAAAGTCTAAAACCAAACATTCTGATAAACTTAGGTCCATGTTTCCATCATTAGAAATAGGCATCATAATTCTTTGGTGGAAGTTACCAACTGCAATATATCCTTGGGGACATTCATAAATCACGCAATATTAAATAAACCTCACATAAGAGAAATTGTCTTGAAAGATCAAGTTAAGAAAAATGATTTTATTCATTTTAACCTTGATCTTGTCATTTTGGCAAGATACCGCAGCCCTTATTACAGCTAACGCTGATGGATGCCCCGTGAGCCGCGGGGACAAGTTCCTGAGCTCTATTTTCTTCTCAGATCATGCTTGTCAGCTCACACACGGCAGCACAAAAGCCTATGAGAACCTTGAATTTTGGTCCAAGGAACATGTTGGCGTTCAGCTCTGGAATCTCCTTTGTCCCTTTCCAGTCCTCATCTTCAGTCCCACACACTCCATGACGCTGTCTAAAGTGCCACCCAACCAGAACCGCTACTGCAGGGGATTATAACAACAGCCATTTTTCCAGGCACAGCAGCAACCTGTTAAACTTTAATGAACTCATGAAACTTTCATCGTTTTCTCTCCTTTTGAAGCGTGTGAGAAATAACTACCACATTTATTTTTTTTTAATTTAAATGTAAAGAAAAAGCTAAAACAGAGACAAAAACCTCACTTCCTAAGGTTGTGCTACTGAAGCTGGGGAATCTGCTCTCCCTGTGAATAAAGCCTAGTAAAGCACGCGTATATAAAAACAAAACTTCTAAGAAAAGAAATGATTTGCTCTCTCTCTTATATATATATCTTATCCCTTAACAATAAAAATCATTGATTCTATTCATTATTAAGTATGTGCTTTAAAAACCCAAACTATTTAATGGTATTTTAGACTCATTTTGGAATCTTCATTACGAAGTATTTGTCCTACCAATGAGCGTGCCCAGGCTACTCAAAAGTTCCAATTCAATACCAGGTTCTCTTTATCTTCTGTTGAATCTTCATCATCCCGGGCGCAGCCTCCCAGTCCATTCCCTCACGCCAGTGATGCATGGTTTTATTGTGCTAATTTGCCACTTGTAAAATTTTTTAAAAAGATATGTCTTTCTTTTATTCAATTTTCCTTTCCCTGATTTCCCTACATTAGGTCGCAGTTAATTTTTTCCATGTGTCTTACTCATCCCTTAACCCAGAAAAAATGCTTATTAAAAATAATATATTTAAAACAAAAGGATACTTTAAAAGGTTATTATGTAGTATTAGATAAATATTGCATATTTCCTATTTAACTTTTGAGTATGCTTCATATAGAATATAATCAATGTGGCATGTTGGGGTAAAAAGTCACAGCACATATACAAAACATTTGCATGAACTCTCTTAGAGACTAATTTATCAAAGGCCACCTGCTTTTCCTTTTTGCTAATAAATGTAAAGCAGGATTCACTGTAAGCAGAAATATCAAAGGAGGATAGGATGCTAATTTGACCTTGGGGATAGCTTAAAGTGACAAAGAACCTATCAAAATTAAAAAGATTTTATACCAGAAGTCATTTTTCCCACGGAGTTTCTGCGGATCTTGAAAGCAGGAACTAATAGTGAATGACTGCAAGAATAAGATTAATTTGTGGGACTCCCTTAATCAATATTATAATCAAGCAGTTTAATTACAAGAAGAAATAAATATAAATAACATTGCAGATTTCAGAGAGAAAGAATTCTGCTACATTCTCAACATATTTCTTTAAAAATCACAAGGATGGGAAATATGGCCACATTTTTATATTTCCAAATAGACATTCATCGAAAATAATCTCAGGACCCACATTCGATACAGGTCCCAACTCACTTAGTTCTCTTTGGCTTCCTTATTTATTATAGGTTTGTAGCAATTTTGTCTTCTTCTCTCTCGTACTACAAAATGTCACTAAGATTCCAACACAATTGGCTCAATTAGGATAGTTACTTACACGTTAATGTCACTCACAACTTTTTATGCTTGTTACCATAATAGCAGCACCATTTTGTGCTAAGGAATTCTTCTTAAATAATATTTTTCTTTCTCAAATCTTCAAAAAAAATTTAACTACTAGGTTCCTGGAATTTTATAATCTAATTAAAGGCCAGCCATTTTTACAATATTCCTCCATAACCCATTTCAGTCCCAACCACAGTCTGCAATAGAGTACCAATGTTAGTCAACTTTTTGTTGCACTAGTGAATGTATTCTACAGCTTTAAACACTTGTTCTTCTAACTATATTCTTCTTATAACTTTTCATTGTTTAATCTTGTCATTATAAATTTGTCAAAATGCATGATTTGCTTTTATATAAACTTAGTGTAATAACTTTCAAATATAATGAGTAGGAAAAAATATAAGAGAAATCTTAAAATTAATGAAAGAAGAAACTTCTAGCCACGTACAGAAAAAAATCAAGCCATAGATGTAACACCAGTCAAGTACCCTGACTCAAGAGAAAGAGATTGGCTTACAGTATGGAGGACAAGAAACAAACTTTCTGGGGCCACACAAATTTCTACCACCTCTTTGTGTTCTTCTGCACAGTGTCCTGTTCTCTTTGTTACTGGCTTTCTTCTGTTACACAAATTTTATTTGTATGTAGATCTGACTTGTTTGGGTGCACACTTTTTCCCCCTCATTACTCTATCTTTCTCCAAATCTTTTGACTCAAACTTTCCAGTTTAATATTTAGTATTTGAATAGCTTGACCACTGAACTAGTTTACTCTGAGTCAAGAGTTCCTCACAGCCTCAGTAGCTGGTAGGGAGTTAAAGGGTAATGAACTTTGGCAGTGTTTTTAAAAAGGAACACAGACTAAGCTAATACCTCACAATGTGTTTTCTACAATTCGCAAGTAATAGTTAAAACGTAGATAACTCATAACAAACTACTGAAATCATTTTATAGAAAAACTAGCAGAAATTAAAGATAGAATTCTATTATATAAACAGCATGCATTGTAATTTCATTTGAACTGTAATGATCTGGATCCAGGGTATCTGTGGGAGAGCAAAGCGAAGTGAAATAATCTGAATATGCTTCTATAGATATTCATGTATATATTTTTTCTTAATATATATCATAGCTAGATAGAACTGATAGAAATATTATATAAATATATGGCAGATAGGAGTATCACAAACATCAGCATTTTGTGCTACTTTTTCATAGAAATTGAATCAATGCAATATTTTTTTCAGTTCATCTGTCTTAAGGTCTGTTACATAAACACTAAAAAAAGAAAACACAAAAAAAGAAAAATATATATTTTTGTAAATATTTTTGTACTTTCTTGTATGTCATTTTATGCAAAATAATATTATTTCTAAAATGAAAAAGGTCATTAAAAATAATTCATCCAAAAAGGTAGAAACATTTTCATGTCTCTAATTCCTAGTTCAACTTCCAGATCTGCATTATCCAGCTTTCCATAGCCGCTGAAAAACACATGATGGCGACTACTTCAAGGAAGAAGGTTCATTTCATTTCGTGATTTCGGTGTTTCGGCCCCTTGTCAGCTGCTTCCATTGCTGTGGGACTGAGGCGAGCCTGAGTATCATGAAGGAAGGGCGTGGTAGGGCAAAATTAACTCGTGGCAGCCAGGAAGCAGAAAGAGCCAGAAGGCACAGCTGGCAGGCTTCTTCCACTTTTGACCAAATGGGTCCCTGACATGTTAAACGGCATAGTCCATGCTCAGGGCCGGTCTTCCACCTGAGTTTGTTTTCCCACTTGCCAATGGTCCCTAGACACATCCCCATAGTCACACCTAGCAGTGTGCTTTCCTGATTTCCTAGATATATCTGAGTTCAATCAAGTTGTCACTTAAGATTAACCATTAGGGGGCTGGAGGAATGGCTCAGCGGTTAAAGTGCTTGAGCAAGTGCTAAGTACCGGAGTTCGATTCCCCAGCACCACATAAACTGGGCTTGGTGGCACATGCCTGTAATCCCAGCACTCGGGAGGCTGAGAAAGGAGCATTGTCTTGAGTCCAAGTCCAGCCTGGGCTCTGAAGTGAATTCAGGACCAGCCTGGACCACAGAGCGAGACCCTGTCTCAAAAAAAAAAAAAAAAAAAGATTAACCACTAGAAGTTCCAATATTGGAAATGAGATCTAGGGTATTACCAGTTCTCAGATTTAGCCAGTATAAATTTTTATAGTTTATGAATATTCCAACAATTCAACTTTCTTGTGTACCTGTGACATTTTTACCACTGAATTTGGCTAAGATAATATGGAAAGATTTTTTTTTTTTCACACAACTAGGGTAAAGTTTTGCAAACACAAAGTACAAAGTCAGAGTGATGTATCCATTAGATCTTCAGATTTAAAAAAAAAAATCTTGTTTCAGGATTGTTGCTTGCCCATAGAATAAAGGGGAAGCCATGATTCTAAAAAAATAAGGTATGCTAACTAATTCCCTGTCACCTCACTAATTAGAGCTAGATGACTGAGGTATGTTGAATATTTATTCTACAACACAGAAACCAGTGATAGCCTCACAATTCTTCATAGAGCATCCATTGTGAAAGGCACATTTGATTGCAATTTCTTATTGGAAGAGGGGAAGGATTTCTGTTTTATTGATTATCCCTGTCTCTATATATTTTACTTCAAACTGAATATGCCAATTCCATTCTCATATTACTCACTGTCTACAGACTTGGCACCCTCAATAACTGTTGGCAGTGAACTTGAGTTTGTTAATTGCTCTATAAATTTAGCAGAACACATAATGGAAAAGAAGCAGTCACTTGCGGTTTCAGTTCAGGCTTCGTGTGCTTGGCTCTTGTCTGCAACTCTGAAAGTCCTCTGCTTGTCAGCTATGTAAGTAACTCAAAGGTTTGGTGGTTAGTTCAAAAATAAATTGTCGTTTTTAAAGATAGACAAGGAAACAAACACACATGGATAATAAATTCATGATACATGGACTGATCTAGAACTAGAAAAAGAAGTGCCGACATCCTTCCTCACTGAAGGGAGACAGATGATTAAATTTAAGGGTGCTAGAAGCCCATGAAGAAATAGATGGTAATAGCGAGGCACATTATGTTGTTCAATGGCAGACACTTTATGGGAAGAAAACTCAATGGAAGCATTATATTCACAAACTAAAGTCCAGGTTATTGTTCCATTTGTCAAGTTTTAGACCACAGAGGAGAAACACTTAAATGAATGAGTTAAATCAAGCTAATCTTTTTGAGATTGTCCATTTATTCAAAGCATTAAACATAATTGACGCTTCAAGATAGATCACTTTTCCCTGTCTATCTTGGTTGTTTTAATGCTCACCACTGCCTTCCTGCTTATTCCTTTTATTAGAACCTTTAAGTTTTATAATTGAAGTTAATGTGCATTACCAGTATCACTATGAGGCTTATTAATTTGTGGCAGCTCTTACCACTCCCAAAATTCCATAAAGGAAAAAGGAAAAGAGGATAAACATAGAACCTTCTTTATTTTAAAGAGAAATTTATAACAAAAGAGTCATCCTTTTCTCTAGAAAAACAATTCTAGGTATTTTTTATAAGCTGGTTCAAAGCATTACAGTACTTTTCCAGTTATTTTACATTTAATATTTAGAATAAAAATATAAATTACAAAGAAATGATCATTTGTAGTTATAAGTGTTAAGAGTTTCTCTTTTCTGGCTCTTTAGCAGTGATGCCCAGAGGGTGAAGACTGAGCTTTGCACCCAGCAGGAAGTGGACAACTGCACTGCACCTTGTCCCATCTGTCCCTGCGTAGGAGAAGCTCCCTGGACAATCAGTTTTCTTTTAATCTTGTTTTCTAAAGAACTTCAGCCATTTATAGTTAACCATGTACAAATGAGGGATTCAGCTAAACAGAAGAAAGAGAAAAATTAACAAAATTTTATGATATCCTGAAACAGTGTTTCTCATTATACTGATGACAGACCACCTATATCATAATAATTATGAGAAGGGAAAATTCCTGGGTCGTCTCCCAGACCTTTCAATTAGACACTCTGTAAGTAGACATTAGATATCTCAATTTTCAATTATCTCCCTACTGAGCTATCAAGCATACTAAATTTTGAGACTTGTCCTCTAACCTCTTCAGGTTGATTTATATAATTTACAATGAGACTATCCAAGAGAAGATATAAACAGGCAAGATACTATTGATTATGCAAATTATTAATAAAAGTAAAGAATACATTTGCTTACCAAACCATTATTAGACTTTTTATAATATTGTAAGTCAGACTCTTCAGAAATGAGAAATACAGCCAAAATTCATACTCTACACTACTAATTTTGAGTGTGTGTGTGTGTGTGTGTGTGTGGTACTGAGCATCAAACAAAGGGCGTTCACTCTGAGCTGTAACATCAACGTGTATTTCACTTTGAGACACAGCATTGGTAAGTCACTCTATTGCTATGAATAAATTTATATTATAATATATATTACATTTATATAATAATAAATCAATCAATATTCTTATGAAGGAGACATTATACAATTCTATTTTCCAGATTAAAAAACAGAGAGATTATTTAGTTATTCTCAATAATGTTACTTTTTTAAAAAATTAAATTTCTTCTCTATCCTTGTAGAACATCTTACCCCATATAGCTGCAAAGCTGATATCTGAGTTCTTAAAAGAATTCAACATGTATTATTGAAACATGCATATTATTAAAGATGATTAATACTAAATCCCACTATATGTTTGTGCCATTCAGCCTTTCTCCTCTGTACTTCTAAGGCAACTAAAAATTAGTCTAACTGCACTAGACATCACTATCATTTGAACAACTTTTCTATCTACCTACCTGACTAATTTATGACTTTCAAAAGGTAGGCATTAATCTAGGCAACCTCGTATTCCCAATGCCTGCAAAAGTGTTTTGCACGTAGTGAATGCTTAAGAAAATTGAATGAATGCCTGGATGAATTCAAGGAAGCAAAGATACTGATAAAAGTCTTAACCTTTCTGACTGTATTTCCTTATGGCAAAACACAAGAAAAATAATACACTATAAAATGTACAAAATAGTTATACAAATCAAGAAAATTTTAGATGTAAAATGTTTGAGTCCAGTCTACATACAATGTTACACATATCTCGTAAGATCTATTGTTGCCAAAATAACTCCTGCTGCTTCTCCTACTTTTATGACTTCTCTGTCCTAACGTGCCTGCTAAGCACAATTTCAATCCATACAGTGTGGCTGAACTACCCCAGTAACCAAACGTAGCTCGCAAGTCACAAATCCACACTCCGTACTTTCCAGGAGGGGTCTACTTGATCAGCGAAGCACACGGATGATGAACTAATTTATCCTACACACCGGACTGACAGAAAAATCTTCTTGAGAATCTCAGTAATCTAACTGGACAATACTATCATATTTGAATTGTTCCCATAGTAAAAATTAGTTTGTGATGATTGAACCAAAACTTGTCTACTACTTGAGGCTATGAGAAGTTCATATGATCAGCCATTCTTTTTAACCCAAAGGAGTTCTTAAAGGAACAAACATTCTCCAATGTAAACAGGTTTAGTCCAGTGGCTCAAAAGAGATGCGCACCGAGTTAGCCAAACAATTTACAAGTCAATATTCTGCTTTTCATACGTTCTACTCATTTATCACCATGATTTATTTTTCTCCTGAGTTTCCTTGTGTCCTAACAATATGCTTCCTCCTCCTTACAAATAACCTTCAGAAATCCATCTGTACCCGAGCAGCCTATCTGGCTCCTTGTCTCCAGGCTCATAAATCACTCTCTGTGTCAGCTCCACTCCAAACGCCGAGATTAATTTGGGGCCAGATTATAACACACACGTATCAGTTCTGCTTTAGACCTGAACACTGCTACGTGTTTGGCACCTCCATCTCCACGCTGCTACACTCCCTGATGTTCCTGCCGTGACTCCATTAGTTCCCAGCATGGATTTCATCAAAGCAAAAGATTTTGATATAAGATCTCTGCATATTCTGCTGATCTGCTTAGGAAGACTATCCACTTGAGCATCGATCTCGTGCAATTAGAATTATGCTGATCATTTTGTTCGTCTCCTTCCATTTAACAGATTCTGAAAATCAGCCCCGAATGGAACATTGGTTAAACACCCCTGAACGTACCAGTCTTTCCACAGAAAGGTTACTGTTTGAACCTTATCTGAAGCTGTACGCTCGCGTTTTTGTCACTAGAACATTTATGGAATGATTTGATTCTTACATTCAGATAATTGATGTTTTAATAAATACTAAGATAACTCGCACTTGAATTCAGGCTTGGGAAACAGCTGGCACTCCTTATGCTGGCACTCCTGAATTTGCTGGAGTCTAGGTAGTTCCTTGGAATCCTGATAGAAAGTCTGTTTGCTTACAATTATCGGTGGTCCTCAGACCCTTAGAAAACAGCATATAGTAAATAGCCATTTTGTTTTAGGACTATGGAAATGTAAACAAGATTACGTCATGCCTTTTCCTCTTGTATGGTGAAAATTCATTAAAGCAGGCACAAAAATGCTTTCCTCCGAAGTTGAGTTTTAGATCCTTCCACCTACCACTAGATCGCCCCCCCAAAAAAAAAATAAATAAAAATAAAGCTCTCTCATTGTGGTAGAAGAGGAACAGGTTTACTCAAAGCCAGTTGCCAGTTACAGAAAATATCTTTTCTTCGTCAGCCAGGGCCGTGGATTTTTCCTTTTCGTTCGGTGGCTAGACATCTGGGGATAGGGTGAAGCATTTTCTGACTTTCAAGTTTAAAGTGCTCTCCTATTATTAGCAGGACTACGAGGTCATGCCAGGGGTACTCAGAGATCCAAATGCACCCTACCCCACCCCCCATCCCGCTCCCGGTTTCTCCAGCAGCTGCTCACACTCCAGGAGCTGCTGACAAAGTTTTTCCCGGAGTCATCATGTGACATTTTGCCAAATCTTCCACATTTTTGCTCAAACCCCACACTGTCCGTGTGGCGTACTGGGATCTCTCCCAGCAGCCCACAGCCCGGCCCTACTCCACACGCCCTAACGCCCCTCGAGTGTCTTGATCCTTGAGTGCGCTCTGTATATTTTAAGGGTTTGTTTCTTGTCTGGAAGTTTCTGGACGGCAGAACTTTTTCTTACATTTATTTTGTACACTCTAGAATCTAAAACAGGCTGACGGAAGGACTCAACACAAGTATTCTTCAGTTTGGTTTTTCTTTCTTTGTTCATTTTTAAAAGAATGAACGAATGATCGGAAACTAGGAACTATATGAGGTCAAGAAGTGAATGTTCTTGCCACCCTAACAGACTCACTTGCTAGGCAGGTTTACGGAGAAGTGAAAATGGCCTGAGCTAGCGGTTACCCAGAGAGGAAGGTATCAAGACCCAACTTCTGTTGGAGATGGAGAGCCAGAATACCTCAAGAAGGCACTTAGAAGTGATCCAGAGTCCCTGGGGAGTCTCTTGGGGGGCGGGGCGAAGAAATACCTTGGGAAAACAGGAGTCCTGTAAAAACATCCAACATATTGTTAGGAAAAACAAAGTGTTGCTAAAAATTTCGAACTCAGCTAGAGGTTTATGTACAGATATGAACAAACTGTGACAGAGAAATCCAGATTTACATGAACTAAACTTGGTAAGGTGAGAAAGCATAGTCCCTATGCATACAATACTAAGCTATCACTATTACTAAATTTATTAAATAGAAAAGACTTACTCCAAAATCTCCTTTTATTCATATTTTACCATACAAATTTTGTCAGAATACTGTCAAATATAAATAGATGGGTGTAGTGATTTTTCCCTATTTTTCCCTATTTTTATTTACTTACTACTTATTTTGGAAGCTGGGAATTAAAACAGGACCTCCAATCGAGGATACAATTGCAGACTTTTTTCTCATTTACCTTTTTTTCTCATGAGTTCCAGTAAGTTGGCCCCGTTGAGCTTAAAGGTAGTCTCTCTCCCTCTGGCTCCCACACTGCTGAGATTATGGCTATGTACCACCATGCCTGGTTTCCAGAATGTTTCTACTAAACAATGAACTGCATTCAGCTCTTTCTTTCTAAACTAAGACAAATATGATACTGCTTGCTTCCCATATACTTGTTTCCTCTGTTGGTGGTACAAAGAAAATCACACTAGTTACAAATTATAGTTATAACAAGCAATAATTTTCAGAAAAAATCAATACATTTGTGCATCTAATAATAAAGAAATAAATCAAAATCAAGGTCCAGAGAAAGAAAAGGGAGCTCTGAAATGATCTTGTCTTTGTGAGTAATCTTTTCAATGACTAATTCTGTCAGACCTGGCCATGTAGTTTGTAGGTAAATTAAAATTGTTTTTAGATCCCAGGGAAGAAACTTCAAAATTTGTAATGCCTTGATGAAAATTCCCACCGAATGGCTCATGATCCTTATTTACAACATGCTTTTCTCCAGAAAGCCTCTATTGTTGGGTTGATATTGGATTTTCAGTGACAAACGTGGAAACCACAACTATAATGTATGAATCATCTTTAGTTGTGAAAGGACATTTTACTTTACCCGATCATAAAATATTTGCATATAGATATGACAGTAGAAGAAATGAACTTCGTAGCTGACAACAAGCAGGGCACACTGACCTATCTTGGAAGAAAAATATAGTATATTAAGGGGTTTTTTTCAGGTTCCCCTCTTCAAAAATGTAGAGTAGCTTAGTCATGTTAAACTCAAAGAAACCCCTAGATCCAAGATATTTCTGATGTAATTCTGATGACCTCTTACAATTATTCCTCAAGGATAGAGATAGATAGTTAATGTCAAACAAAGACTGTAGGAAAAAAAAAACCCTCAAACTGCCTTCAGTTCTATCTGCTTTCACATTCCCGAAGGACGCACTGATAATAACGAGTGTGATCCAAAATACATGGTGTCTGTCATCAGCTATTGACAAAAACATTAGAGACCTAATAAAAAGAAGTACTTACTTACTCAAATGAAATTTTAGCAGTTCCCCTATCATAAACCATGTGCAAGCAAGCCCTGATTCTAACGTGTAAGAGTAACATATTATGAAATATTTAAAACATTATTAGAATTGTTGAAAGACGCATTTGGCAGATATTTGCTTGAATCTCATTGACTTTTAAACTAGGTGGTAGAATGACTATGTCTGGCTGAATTGCTTTCTGTGGGAGGCTGATACCAATTATACCCCTCGCTCAGAACACGTGCTTCTGAGGTAAAGTTCCAAGGATGCAGCGAAGGCCTGGAAGGAGTTTCACATATCCACAATATACTCCAAAGGTTCAATAGCAGAAGTTAATGTATGGAATTGTTAAAATCATCAATATTTCTATATGGTACTTTCATTAAAATCTACTTAGTGTTCCAGCTATTTTCTGAAATATAGTGCAAGATACCAAACACAAATGTGTGATAAAATTCTGGCTTTTAAGCAAGTGGGATTTTCTTTTTACCTCCTGGTATCTATTCTGCACATTTTGACGGTAGTAATTCTAATATGTTTGCATGCAAATGTAATAGAAAATACCATATAAGTTTTTGTCTCATGCATAACAATTGTAAATCACAATTTTAAGACACATCCTGATTTGTAAAAGGTGAAATATGAAAAAGTGTGTATCTCATAGAATCAGTAGAAGCTAATCAAATTATTATTCATATTCAAATAAGCTAAACTATTTATAGATTTCAGTGGAGTGGCTGATATAGGTTGAAAACACAGTACATGTGATCAGTTGCTACTACTTCTAGCTAATGTAGCACATGTTCATGAACTCCAATTGGTTAATTAATTACCAAAATTCTACCACATAGTTCTTTTGTATGTTTGTCTCCTTCACTATGAGAAAATATTTTTTTTCATTTTGATTTGTTTTGTTTGGAAAGCTACACACTAAGTAAACTTCCCTAACAAAAGTTTATATTAAAGCCGTCTAACCACTGTTTCTGAGAAAAAAAAAGAGGAGTATGGACCATCAGTACCCATATTATCAAATCACTATGTAAGATATTTGTAGAAATAGGATGGTACCTAGTGAAAATGTGAATTTTATTAAATGCAGAATGATCCTTTCTCTAATATTTTATTCACATGAACCTAAAAAAACAGAAAGAAAGAAAGAACAGTTTTCATTTACACTGACATACAGGCTCATAAGGCCTTCTGGTGTCGGGGTATGAGAAGCATGTTGCACAATCCATCAGTAATCTTGAGTGTACTAACAAGAGATGGCCCCCTCCCACTACAGGTCTTCCTTGGCCTAAAATCAGAAAGAAAAGAAGAAAAAATTAGACTTTAAACTGGTGGCTGCTGTTTCTTTCTTACTCATGACAGCAGTTTAAACAACATAAGCTTTTACTTTCACAAGCTGGATGACCCTACCTAAAAATAGATTTCTGAGGTTTGTTTTCATGTCATAAATTCACCTACCATTTACAACCAAATGCATTTAAATCTGCATCGATGCAACAGTGAAGAATCACTGCCACCTATAGACACATAACAGGGTTGAGAAACAGCTCAATTCCTAAAATAAATAAGGGTGTTTCTGCATTTAAATTAGAAATATTTTGTTAAGACAACACCTTAGCAAAGACAAATAGCAGTTTATATGAAAACAATCTTTCAGAGACAAACCTTTGGTCGATTGTTCTACTGCCTGATCAAATCATTTATCCAAAAGGATGCCAATGTTACCCGAGAGATGAATGAGGTACGTTTATTTATATGTAGTACACTGAAGTTTCAAAGTGCTAATTTTCCACACAGTTGGAAACCTGCAGCAGTAATACATATGGTTTTCTTGTTTGTTTTCCAGGAGCAGCTTACTAAAATGTAAAAGCAACTGTGATTATACAATAAACATGCGTGTTCTTTCTCCCCTAACATAAGCAAAGAGAGGGAAAGTTGTCATTGCAGAGAGAAAATAGTATATCCAAACAAAGTAAGCGTTCAACACTAGACTTGTATTGAAGTATTTCCATATTTATAAAAAAGAAACAGTTCCCCTATATTTCCCACCCGGTGTACATTTTGAACAGATTAGCCAGATGTGCAAACCATGAAATATCATCTTGTGTAAAAACTTGGTCTTATGACATTTCTGACATCCTCAGGCCAAAATATGGTTCTTTCCAGATTTTTCTTTCTTATGCACTCAGCCATCTCCAGATAAGAAGGATTCAGTTACATTAGAATTGAGAATTAATGTTTGAAATTTATCCAGACCAATTCACACTTTGTTAATGTCAATATTTTTTATCTTAATCTGGGTATTCAATCTCACTTTTCTGGTTTTGGATCATCTTGATCTGGGAAGAGGGTTGGCCTAGAACCAAAAAATAGATTTGGTAAGAGCAAGAGTTGTTGTAAGAGCCATTCAGTACTTCTCAGAACAAGAGAAAGTCTTTTCTCAGGAACTGTCTCTATAACAGTGTGCATGCCCACCTTTCTCTATGACACTCTGTGAGCATCTGCCTAGGGGTGGACACAATTATTGTTCAGAAAACACATGTCATTCATGATGCACACCACTCTCTTTTTCTTCTCAGTGTCAATTACAGAGCTACAAGATGCTTACATCTGTCACCCAGAGTTCTTAAATTATAAATTTGGTGTTAGTACAGAAGTATATGACTCACCTCAATAATAAGAATAAGCAAATATAATTTCAAACAAAAATTCTATATATAATTTATTAATCTAATAATATATACCAGATTTACATGAAGGATATGTTAAAAGCTCAAGATAAAAAGATGTACTACTAATGTTTTCAAAAGACAAAATCAAGGTTGTGTGATTAAGGCCAATGGTGATATTTGATTCAATACAGGCTTCGAAGGCAACTCGGGGGTAAGGTTAGCAATGGCTGCTACCCATCATCAGTGAGCCTGAGGGAGAAGAAAAGATCTGGAAGGAAAAATAAGCATAAGACTCCTCTCCTATCCATGAGTCTTACCAAGACTAAAACATTCACCACTTCAATGTATATTTTTTCCTTGAACCTCTAGGTTGTGAAGTCATCTACCATATTATTTCAAAAAGTTGGTCTTGGTATATTCTTTCTTGCCCATAGTGAAACACAAAAGATAGAAAATCTTGGATAAAAACAACTACAGCAACATAAATATTCCTTATTTCCTCCTCAAATGACAATTTGCACATCAAGTACTCAAAATTCTTCATAGAGAGAATTTGTATCCTTTTGTAGAGAAAGGTACTACGTATCATAGAAGATGTTCTTCTGTGTATCTCCTCTGTGTAGCTATCGTATAATAATTATGATTCCTTTTGTTAAAAAACAGATGATTATTTAGCCTCAGCAATTTGATCAAAATCTGGGTATGTACCCAGATTCCGAAAAGCAGAAATTTGTTCACAAATTTGAATGTTGCTTTTGGATTACACTTCCTTTCCCAATGGAAGCTCAGAATTAGGCTACCCCAACTTCAAAACTACAGCATTTACTTATTCAATCAAGGGCCAGCTTCCGGTGTACCATCCTCCAGAACTTCTTTGAACAATCTATGTTCAGATTGCACTGGGATAGAGAAGAATTACTTAGAGCAATAGAAGTATCTTATCTGCTCCTAAGGAGACTAAACAGCATATTTTAGTGACCTACAATTATAGAAACAACTGAAAGCTTGAGAATAAATCAAAGTATTGAAGATAAGGATGTTTAATATGCTGAGTTCAAAGCAATGCACAGCCTAGACTGAACAAATGAAAAAATATTGCAGGCATAGTCACAACATTAATATTTAAAATGAAAGGTTAATACATATCATTCCCATGCAAATATTGCTAAAGAATTCAAATTGTCTCTTATTTGAAAATTAAGCCAAAATAACTTCAAATAACAATATCATGGAGCTTGGCTGACCTAGTAAAATCCTTTTTCTTTTTCAGAAATACTGAAGAGTAGACACTTTCTGGTTTGGGGCAACGCATGATAAGCAATCGAATATAGCATCATGCTGTGACTTTGTGTGACTGGCTTTGAACTACGCTTGAATAAAATGTTGTAGTTAGAAAACCTGATACAGGCAAGGCAAATTTCAAACTACAGAAGAGAATGATAAGAAATCAACATCCCCACTTACGTACAATTTTGACCCAAAAATTGGCTTCAAATTTGTAATAGCTCAGCGATTAAAGTGCTTGCCTAGCAAGCTTGAGGATCTGGCACCACATAAGCCAAGTGTGGTGGTGCACACCTGTAATTCCAGCATGTAGAAGGCTGAGGCAGGAGGATTGCCATGGATTCAAGAACTCAAGGCCTGCCTGTGCTTCACAGTGAGTTCAAGACCAGCCTGAGCTACAGAATGAGACCCTGTCTCAAAAGGAAATAACATATATAATTGGGAAGAGAAAATACCTCAAGAATGATACTTTTTATCAAAGCATTTTATGGATTTTAAGAAGTGTATTTAAATTGATAGTAGAAAAAACAGGAGAAAACCAACATTGAGAAAATATTAAATATTAACAGGCAAGCCAACTCACTGTGGACAATTCAGTTCAGTTCACTTGGAAACAAAGGTACTTTGAGTATATGTTCACTAGTGACATGAAAATAAAGCGATTATCATTTTTGGAAATAAAAATATTTGTTGCAAACCAAATGTCTGCCCTGAACTATAAACTGGAATAATGAGAATACCATATTTCCAAAGCATTCCTAGCATGTGCCAGGCTTCTGCTATCTGCAGAAACTCATATCTATAGTGAAAGTCTGCATCCACTTATTGAATTGGAAGACCAGATAGCCATAAGTAGATGGAAAAGTGAACAGCATTCTTCTGAAAGGCATGGTGTGAAACATCAGATATGAACTGATTTTTACAGAGTATGAAAATAAAATCTGTCAAGGAGCAATTGTTACTTGAATCTTAGTTTCCCATCGAGTTGATCAGCTATACATCTAAACAATAGGTAATTCAGGTCTTAGCATGGCTCAGAATCAACAGCCCAGGCTCTTAATTCTTACTGAGGTTGACAAATTATTGTTTCTTACAGCACCAGTCACACTTGATTTTAAGTACTATCTCTACACGTAACTCTCTTTCCATCAAAATGAGCCTAAGTTTATTGGTCTAACTCAAAATGCCAAAAGAGCTATGATGCACAATGAATCAAATGCTCCCCGTTAATGAGCAAAATGTTTCATGTGTAGAAAATGACTCTTCAGATACCAAACGGCTTCATATATATAAAGGGCTGCTGACGCTAACTTATTATTTTTCTTCCAGGATAAATGTGTAGCATTTTAGACTAGCATTAAATTGTTCCCAAGCCACTGAGCCAAGAGGCATTGAAATATCACAGATAAACATGTTTGTGTGTGTGTGTGTGTGTGTGTGTGTGTGTCATTTTATTGTCTGACAATATCGCACATTCGTTCTTTTCAACTTTCTTAACTTGAGGATCTATCCAACGATTTAGGTCAAATTGTTTTATTCATAAATATACTTTTAAGGAAAAGAGTTACTGAATGTGCTACAATTTTAGGTTCTGCTAAGTATTATAAAAACATAAATTAGAGTCTGTTGTAATATTTGAAATATGCAGCTAATAGGGAAGTTGACATGATTCAAATCTCAGGGTCACCAGTGACTGGTCACCAATCTACCTTAATCCTGGATTGGTCATTTAATCCTTTACACTGTTGGCTTAATCATTTACAAATTGGTCATGAGGGTACCAACTTTGTTTTGCAGGTTAAATGAAATAATTTCTGTGAAATACACAGCTAAATGTTCAGTCAACAATAGAATCATGCCCAGTAGACTCGTTCATTGCTTTCTCTCTCCTGGACACACCTGCATTCCAGTATCAATGGAAAAAGGAAATAGAAAAAAGTCCTTAACATTTCTTTTCTCTTTAAATGCACAGTCAACAGATGAAGATCAAAGAACAAACGGTTTTAAGACTAGCAAAAGAAACAACCCATGGTGGATTTCATATCTGATGGTATAATAAGAAATAAATTAGATATAAATCTGTGTAGTCTTCCCCCTGTAAGGTTTCCAAATTGATGAGGCTGCCTAAAATTCTCAACGTAGCCCTGGCCCAATTCGTCACTTCTATCATGTCACAGATGCCTCAGCACGAGCAGGGATGGGTTGAATCGCTAATTTTTACCTTCTTGTCCTAAAAGTATCACTGATTTTTCTCATGACAAAAGTCAATCTCAGTCTGTCGGAAGTTAATTGCTAGAGACTAGATGGGTGGAGTCATCTCTTTGGAGCTTAACATAAAAATATCTCTGGAGTTGGACTACTCTAGTCATCAGATCTGACTTCCTGTAAAAAAAAATCTTTACAGGTCCTGAATATAAATTGAAAATAAAATATTCCCAGAGTAACAACGTGCAATCCTAAACTGGCCACCTGCATCACTACTTTCAGCGGAGTCCGGTGAGGAGGCAATCCTCTACCTTTTTACAGAAGGCTTGGAAGAAGCTGAAACCGAAGCGACGATCTGAATGTTACCCTGACTAAATATTCCTTATTGGAATCCATTTTAAAATTGAGAATTTACGTAGGCTCTTTCTGACTATACCTTCTGTATTAATAGTTATAGTTTCAGTTTGCTTTGTTTTTTATTAAATTTTATCTTTACAAATTTACTCATTTTAGATTTTTAATTTTACAAATTTATAAGATACAATGTCAAAATCATTATATGTTATTTAACATCTCCCCTGTTTTTAACATTTTCCTGAATCTTTAATTATTGCATGATAATTGTCCTTATTTATGTGATACAGTGCAATGTTTTAACATTTTTCGATTTATACTAATCACATCAAGATAATTGATTTTTTCTATTTCATTATGATTACCTTGTGCTTGCAGACTTCAAGGTCTTCTATTTCAGTGACTCATAAAAATATACCACGGGTTATTGTGAGTTACAGTCAGCTCACTGTGCTATAGAACGCCAGAATTATTACTGCTCTTTTTTAGCACCTTGACTTTTAGCACCTGTTTTCCAAACTCCCTGTATCCCGTACCTCCCACATGTCTGAAAGCCTTTTATAACCTCTATTATACATTCTGACTGAGTTGATGTTATTTATTCTCTGGATCACTGAACTCAGCTCAGACAGATGCCCCGGCCACTCATACTACACACCAGTAAACACAGCAAACACAGGATTGACTTCAGAGCATAAATGACTACAGAAATCTAAACTCATGACCTATGGCCAGAAGTCCTCCCAGTATTATTTCTAATTACCTTATTTTTCCAGACTCCTATTAGAGTCCGGTTTCACCACTTCGGGAGGAATGCCAACATTGCAAAAATTATTAGAAGACTACAGCTAGCAATATGGTAATAGTGAAAGTATCAAATATAAGACTACATTATTTTCTTTCTTATTTGCATGTATACACATGTAAACATACATACACATGTTCGAGAATTCCAAGCAACAAAACGTGATTAACAATGCGATAAAAGGGACAAATATTTTCTAATTTCATCCTGAAAGCCATAGAAGACACATAGCAACGTCCCTAACATTTTCTTCTTCCAGCTGCATCTGGATGACCTTCAGGAGAAGTAAAGCCAGATAATTAAGGCGAGTACACAGTTCTAAAGGTTGGGATCAATCACCCTGCTAGAAAAGACATTGAATTTATACAACCAGTAGGCATTCAGATTTATGTATTACAAATGGAAAGATTTCATATATTCTACTTTATCTGATTCATTAATGAGCTGCTACTATGTTTGTAATATTGAAGTGTACCATAAGTTGAACTGTACCGTAAGTTGAACTGTACCATACCACGAGGGGTCTTAGCATCCTTCATGGGCTAGCGCGCAATTCTGTCACTCATTGATATCATTCTACTGAACTTTCTAAAACTTACAAGTAGTGATTAATCATTTCCCAAAATTATTCTCTTTATTGGCATGTATTTGTGATATATAATCATTATATTGAGCTTGGGAAATTGGGGTGTATATATATCACACCTTGATCATTTCTACTTCCTTCCCTCTTTGCACCTTTTCCCACTCCACTATCTAATCCTCCTCCTCCTCCTCCACTCAATTTATCCTCCTGTTTCCTGTCATCACTCTTATGGTTGCGCTTAATGAAATCAATCACAAACAAAAGGTTAAGTATCACATGATTTCTCTAAAATGAGAAACCCAATGTATAAATAAGAGATTGATATTTTTACTTTAAAATGGCATTATAGTTAAGGATTCTAAATTGTAACCCTGATGATAGTATGTATAAGAAATATCCAAGCTTAAAATCCTATCCTATGGTTCTAATTCTAGAACTTTTTTCTATGGCAGCATTCTGCCTATCAGCACAAGCTATTAAGTCAACAGATGTTTCCTATTGCATATGCCATAAATTGAACTATAAAAAAACTTAGGAAAATGTATTGACTTGCTGTCTAACAAAATTGCAAAGTCGGAGTGAATATCGGCACCCCAGGACGATCAGATCCCAGACCACACAGAACTCTATTGAGGAAGCCATCTTTTCTTCTCCCTTCTCCTTTTTCAACTTTATTTATCTATCGCCTTTACCTTTAAGTATATCTTCCAGATTTGGTGTAAAATTTGATAGCTGACATGCGCTTTAGGTTTGCAAGACAAAGGAAAAAATTCTTTAATACTCAAAGTATAAATGTGCCATCTTTGAGGACTTCGAACACGTTTGAGTTCTTTGCCCTTCTTCACTCGTCTTTGAAATGGGCACTATGCCCGGAGAGTGGGGGCTTATTTAGTTAATCCTGAGCCATGTGCTTATTTCTGGGGACATGGGAAAGGATGAGGTTTAGTGTCACTACAAAAGTAAAATTTATTTCTTGGAGAGGTGTCTATTGTTGTCGTAAGTGGAAATAGTGTCTCCTACTACCATCACTACTACACGGAGATGCCTGCCACAATCTGTCAGAGTCCCAGAATTTTTTCCTCTGTGTCTTTCTTTTTTCTTAATATCTTTGGTTTTTAAACTTATTTTAAGTCTGTTTTTATTGTTTAGATCATTATATGCATAGCGACTGGCCATTTCACTGAAATAAACACCCATGAGGCACAGTGAAAGCAGTGCACAGAGGAAATGTTAAAGCTGTGAGTGCACCCATTAAAAAAAAAGAAACCCCAAATAAACAACTCTATGGTGCACCTCATGATCCAACAGAAACAATAAACATCAAACCCAAAAAGAGTAGTAGAAGAAAAGAAATCACAAAGATCAGAGCAGAAGTAACTGATGTGGAAATAAAAAATAATACAATAGGTCAATGAACTGAAAAGTTGCTTCTTGGAAAGCCTGAATAAGATTGTTAAACTTTGGCTAATCTGACCAGGAAAAGGAAAGAAATAACTCAAATGAAGGCAAGTAAAAGAGAAAAAGGGAAAATTAATACAGACATTGCTGAAATTCAGATAAGATAAGGAATTTTGGAAGTAAATACAAATAACAGAAATTGAACATTTATTATGTGCCAACTACCACACTGATATTTTCTTTACATTGATTTTCCTCATTTCATATGAAAATAAGTTAATCTCATAGGTACTATTTTAGAGGATACAAAACTTTCCACAAACCAGTTAGCCACTGAGTAGGAGTTTCAGGATTCCCATCCAGGCAGCGACATGCTACATACAGTCCATGTTTTTAACACAATACAAGACATCCAGTAGTAGGCCTAGGAAAGTTTGAAACACAGCAAGTGGCATGTGGCAGGAGAGGGGAGGTGTTGCAGAGGGGTGCAGAAAGCCAGGTGTTCAGATGCAGCTCTGTACCTGCATTGCTTGAAATAACTCGGAAGGAAAAATATATCAGACAGGTCTATATTTTATCATGCAAAACTTTTCCATAAACACCTGGAACAGGAGGTAGCAGCAGGGAAGTAGGCCAGCAAAAATTATGAGACATTAGCCCCATTCCAAGGTAAACATAGATTAAGACATAGAGGAGTCCACATTCAAGATAAATTAGCCTGGTTGGTCGTACCTTCAAGAAAAATTAAGCTGTGAAATATTTTGAGGATTCTTGTATGCAAGTCAAAATCAAAATGTCGTGTAAAAGTATTTAGGACAAACATGCTGCCAGTCATACCAAAAATCCAGAAAATAAAAAGGAATCAAACAACGTTTATCATACATAAATCTATTCAAGGATAATTAAAAATAATTATGGAATTATAATATTCTATATTTGAGTAGTTAGATATAGTAAGATACAAATTTAAGATAGAATATTAAATAGGTACCATCTGTCATGCTAAACCATGACCAAAACAAGTTAGAGTTTTTAACATAAATTCTTGTTGAACTTGATTATTCTGTTTTGTTCCTTTATGCAATATTAAAATTTCTTGGTGTAACAATATTTTACAGCGGTGTATTTGCATGCATGACTTTTTATTAAACACCAGTCGAGGAATCCAAAGTCTGCAGGTTGTGGTAGAGTAATGGATCAGTCTTGGTCCTGTGCTCATAAGCTGGCAAGAAGCCTGGAGTTGTAATTTGGCCAGCGAGCAGTTGTGTGCCGGGCAACCAGCAATTTTGTTTGTATCTATTGTCTTGTCATTAAGAAAATTCCAATTAATACACTTGCCAATTTTTTCACCATTGGCTTTCAGTCCCTGCCACCATTATGACTTGAATTTCTTGCGTCCCTTTACAAAAGCGTGAGTGAGAGGCATTATTACTTTGCTTCAGTGAGAACGACTAGATACACGATTTCCTACTGACAAAATTTAGATTAATGACTGATATTTATAATATTTCCCTTAGCATGCACGTGTCCGACCTTCTTAATCTCATCACCATTCTTAAACTCTTCTTCCGAGTTTATTTATTTATTTATTTTATGACTACCTATTCCCAGTGACTTCTGCAGCACTTGGGCACAATCCAGAGTCCCTAGTGCTTGTGTGTTTTTCAGACACACATAATAATGTTCTTTGACAGAGTCTCACAAAGGTTTGAAAGTAAGAACCCCTTATCTGCAAATCACTTTCTTTCCCAAGCTCTTTGTTCGTGTGCATTATCATTTGAAGGACAGACACAGATTTCTTTTTGCACACGTGTTTTTCCCCTAGACATTCTCAGAACGTTGTGATATTCCCATATACCAATTTTACTGGTTTAGATGGACGGTGTGGTTCCTGGCTTTGTTTGGTTTCCTGACCCTGTCAGCTACACTGAATAACATCAGGTTGACATTTTAGCTATCTTGTGTCTCGCGTGAGGTTTATCCCAGCATTGTGAAACTAGAATCTTCAATAATCAATCTTTTTGGATCAATGGTTCACAGGATGGAACCCAAAGTCTTGCACATTCTAATCAAGTACTCTACCTCTATGCAGTATCTCCAAGCCCCTTGTATTTTCGGCAATTTGTCGTGTTGCTAAATTGCCCAGGCTGTGCTCAAACTTACAATCCTCTTGTCTATGCTTCCTGAGTAGCTAGGTCCACAGGAATGCACCACATCTTTCTTGAATAACCCATCTTAATAAATAAAGTTTAATGCACCTGCTAAATTTCCTACTACATACTAATAACTAAACCTATTTTCCTTCAAAGAATTTGGGAAGTAAGAGAAAGAAATGATATAGTAGGAGAATCTATAGATTTTTTTCCAATGACTTTTTAAAATAAAAGTAACCCCTCTCTTCAATCATCAGTCATAAAAATATTTCAGGTAAAACTGATGCAAAAAAGCTTCAATATTTTTATTATGTGTGCCAATGACTACAAAAGGAAAACTGCCAATACCCACAATATTTGCTGAGTATGAGGGTTCCAAATACCATCTTCGCTGAGAGTATAAGTAAAATAAGTTTGTTTAAGTGGACATTGACAGTCGAATACACTAACAAAATATTATACTCACTTTTAAAATGGATTTCTGTTTTTCATATTTTATCACATTGATTCCTTGTTTACCAGCTATTATTTTTATTACTTGCATGCCTATAATATCAAGTCTATAAATTTTAGTGTTACTTTACACAGATATTTATCTTGTGCACAAACAGTGAATATATATCCATTTTTCCTGGGAAAATGCTTGTTTAATACACAGAGTATGTAAATTACATTACTGATATACTAGGTCAGATTCATTCTCCCTCACCCCAAAGCAGAACCTGAGGCAAAGTTTTGCCTGAATGTCTGAATGTATTTATTATGAAATGCTATCCAAGGATAAGTTTTAGGCTGAATACTTCCAGTTACCTAGGCTACAAGGCTCATTTCCTTCAGGAAAAAATGCCCAAAACATGCAGATTAATAAAATGTATATAACTATTGACTGAGACTGAAAGAATGGAACTATTGATCAACAACTTTTATTTTCCATTAAACAAGGATTTCCACAAAAGTTGACACTGCTTCTCTCCTACAGTGTGTGCATGTGTCCGAATGTCTGGACAGTCCTGTGACAGTAACACACAAGGGCATTCGACAGGGAGTATCTGGCTGAGTCGGAGTGCTATCATATTAAGAGGATATGTGGAACAGGGAGTTGAATATGTTCAAATGTAATGTGCCTTTGCTCCATTTGATTACAATGGTCCCTGATGTTAATTACAATCTTTCCCTAAACTTGTTCTTTTTGTTAGTATGCATTTCCAACGCATAATAATTACATTCAGCTTGAGGAATTGAAGCATCCGCATGATACATCTTCATCTTTTGTACTTCGCTTGCCTTTTTCCTCCCTCTCAACACCCTCTATACAAATAACATTCAAAAATGTAGCATCCTGAAATGCTCTAAAGCTATTCAAACAAAGAAGCATGTAATAAGCCACAGTAGCACCTACTGCAACTAGTCTTATGTTCATAACAAATACTGTCCTCCTTCTCTAGAAGTAGATTGTTGAATATTTCTTCACATTCACCAGAAATTGTACTGGATGTAGGCTGCTCGCCTGTTTGAGCAACGTTGGCTTTATCTCTAAAATATAAAGGTCTTATTTCCTTTATACTTGCTGCGGTAAGATAACTTCAGTTTTCTATGAAGTGATTACTGGTAATAAAATTTCTAATAAACAACCAGTCCAGATAATCTTTTGATTAAATCCTGTCTTCCTACTCTTTTAATGTAATAGCAACACTTAATTGTCAGGGTATTAATTAATGCTTTCTAACATTCATTTTCATTCTTTTTTTTTTCCTATTGGCCTATTGGAATTAGACACTTCAGAGTCAGTGAAATATTTACTATATTTTGAAAGGTCTACTCTCATGAAAGCTAGCTCCTTATACCAGCAGCACATAATATATTACAAGTAAAAAACAAATTTCACAAGTAGGTTGTTGGGATGATGCCTGGGCCAATGATATCTTTTTCTTGCATGCATTTTTTGAGTATTTTCCAATGAAGGTACTTCTCCAGACAATCTTTATGGGCTCACTTTATACACTTCATTTTCAGGCATACCTCTAGCCCCACAAAGAGTTGATTGTGAGATTCACCATAGGTGAGCATTCTCTGTGTCATTTTGATATTCTATTAGACTGGCTATTCAGGGTGATGGGTAATATGGAAAGACAAATAGATTCCACGATTATTTCTCATTGATTTAGTTATGAAAGGAGATTTTGAGATAAAAATAAGATTTTATAACAAGAAATCTCTCAGTAAATACTCATGGGTTTCTGCTGGCAGAGACACCTCAGGAAGTGAGCACAAACCTGGACTGCTGTGACAGTCACTGCTGGTTAGGATGGACTAGCACCTCTTGAGGGACTGGAATGTTTTCAGGGAACCAGCTTACATGCTGGTCTCCATCCCTGCCACCATAGTGTCTCCATTCAAGACCCTATTCATCAATGTGAATGTGTTATAGAGTCAGGCTTTCATAAAATGCCCCATTTGTCCCATCTACCTGTCATGCCTTCTTTTAAATGGAAAATATCATCACCCTTGAAAGATTTCTATGATTTTTATTTTGTCTTATAAATTTATTTGTATGTCTCTGCTATGGACCTTCTAAACCCAATATTTTTGTGTTGTTCCTACCTGATCAATCCATTCACCAGTCCTTAGTAACAAACTCCCTTGCCACGCCTTCTCTACACAAACTTAGGGGCAAAGTAACTGCTTGAAGCTATGTACCCTGGGAAGACGTCTAGCCATCATTTACCCTTGGGACTACAATTCAGGGACCCTTGGTGTATCGTCTTCTATTTTTGCCTAGCAGCAATCTGTTAGGCTCATCTATAAAAGAGGTTTGAGGTTCTTCTGCTAACTAGTCATAAGATTCACCTCAGAAGCTCATGTACTGACCTGATTTATGCGTGTAGAAAACACCCAAGCTCACCAGGGCCATTATGTATCACATATATGTTAATAAAAAGGGAGAAAAAGAAACTTTCACTCCCCTCGTGAAATACTATGCTAGAAAAATAAATATACACTTCCCAGAAAGGGGATGCAACAAGGAAATCAAGAAAGAGGATTACAGTTTCCATTCACTCGGGGAAAAATAAAGGGTCTCTGCTGAGAAGCGTGTAACTGCGATGGCAAGCATTTTCAGACTCTAAAAATATTAGCATTAGCCAAAACCTTGAATCCTTGAAGGAGAAAAATGAAATGTAAATATAAACTATGTTCGATGAGATAATAGTGCTAAATTCTGTAACATAAAAAATTAATATGATTATAATGACTATTGTACTTGATCCTCAGAGATATATTCCAAGGTATTTGAGGAAAAAAACACTATGATCTCTGCAACTTTAAGGTTTAGTAAAATAAAGATAATATGTCTCTATGATGTGTGTGTGTGTGTGTGTGTGTGTGTGTGTGTGTTCATTTATGTAGGGAATGAATGAGAATGGTATATATGTAAAAAATTATATATGTAAAAATGCTACCAATTTTTAAATCATCACAGTTCTATTATTCTAATTGTTCATTGATTTGAATTTTTCAAAATAGAAAACAAAACAGAAAATGTTTAGAACATGTAGAGATTTTCAGAATAGGGAGGATTGGTAAGCGCTATGTTGTCACATGGAGGAGGAGCAAGTTCTGACTTCTAATGTACAGTAGAGTAATAATAGCTAACAAAATACCATATATTTCTTTTTTCCTATTGTGTTAATATGCATATTTGTGATACAAGTTTACATTGAACTTGGGTATTTAGTGCACACTACATCACATCAGCATTGCAAACCCTTCCCCTCTCCCATTTTTGACCCCCCGTACCTTCTCCCTCCCCCCAACTCCCACTATCCCCTTTATTAGTACTATGAAATGACTATTTTCTGGGTTTCTCATATTTAAAAAAATGATTTTAACCTTCTGTGTCTGATTCCCTTCACTGACCATGATGATCTCAAAATGCATCTCTTTACCTGCAAAAGCCTCAAAATTATCTGACTTTATAGATGATAGTACTCCATTGTGTACATATACCACAACTTTTGTATCTATTAGTCTGTTGATGGGTATTTTGATCTACTCCACATTTTAGCTATTGTTAATTGTGCTTTTGTGAACGTTGGTGTACATGTATCTCTTTTATATGACACTTCTCAAGATTCCCAAAAGAGGTATCACTGGATCAAAAGAGATGTTTATTCTCAGGCTTTTGAGGAATTTCCATACTGCCCTCCATAGAGGTTGTACCAGTTTACAATCCCACTAGCTGTGTAAAAGCGTTCCTTTTCCCCACAGCCTTGCCAGCATTGATTCCTATTTAAGTTCTTAATATACGCCATTATCTCGGGCGCCAAATGGTATCTTAGTGATGTCTTGATTTGCATTTCTCCAATGGCTAAGGATGTTGAACATCTTTTTATATATTTACTGGCCATTTGAACTTCTTCCTCTAAGAATTGTCTATTCACTTCTGTTAACTTTTTTAATCGTGTCTTTGAATTTGAGGGATCTATTTTTCTTCAGTTCCTTGCATTTTATAGCTATTAGCTTCCTATCTAAGGAGTTAGGTAGATAGAGGTGATGAAAATTACTTCCCGTTCTGTTGGTTCACTCTCCACTGTGTTGATCATTTCCTTTGCTCTGTAGAAACTTTAATTTGATACTATCTCATTTATTGATTCTGGGGCTATTTCTTATGCATTAGGTGTCTTATTAAGAAAGTCCTTGCCTATACCTAAATCTTTTAGAGTTTTGCCTAACTTGTCTTCCAAAAGGTTCAGTGTTTCAGTTTTGATATCTAGGTCTTTGATCCACTTTGATCTGATTTTAGTGCACAGTGCGAGGTGCGTGTCTAGATTCATTCTTCTTCATGAGGGTATCCAATTTCCCGAGCACCATTTGTTAAAAAGATTGTCCTTTTTCCAGTGAATACTGTATATTTCAGAGGAGCTAAAAGAGAAGATCTTTAAAGTTCTCAACACAAGAAATGATAAGTATTTGAGGTGGTGGATATTTTAGTCATCCTACTTTGATCATAATAATATATAAACATGTATTGGAATATCACATTGTATTATATCTTGTGTAATGTTTATTTCATTTAAAAATGTCAAACCTTTTACAAATGTAAATATTTAAGATAAAGAAATAAGAATTACCCGGTTGAAAATAAGATTATGTAAAACTTAAAAGAGGATTAATGAGCTGCAAAATATATTTGAGGAAATAATCCAAAATGCATGATATATAAGACTATGAAAAAGACTATGAAATATTATTCTTTTATTCCTCCTTTGCAAGGATTTTTATATTGCTATGACTTTTACTACTATACAGCTTTTGTGTTAATAGATATTTTGAAAAATTTGAAAGAAGAAAATTCTAAAAATCTTCAAATTTGTAAGTTTTTCCTTATTGTCATTTAACATGGAATTATATATTATGTAGAGTGGTCAACAAATAGTCACTCATGAATTTATTGATGAAGGATAATATTAACTAAGGAACTTCTTATAGAATGATTCATTCTGCGATGTTCTTAGTAATTTTTCAGTTTGGAGCTAATGTTTTATACTCACACATTGATACTAAGCCACTGGTCTGTCCTGCAATAACTGGTAAATTAGGGAGGTGACAAATGCCGGTTCAACAATTAGTGGTTTCTTGGAGCAGAAGCAAACAAAGGCCATCCTAAGTAGTATTGATTTAAATCATCTTAAATAAAATGTTTGAGAGTTCTTATAATTCTTATACTATGCTGGCTGTCAATTGGCAAATGTGATGCATTCTATTCAAATGCCTACTGCGAAGCATTGCACCGCTATGTCATGTATTTCATGTATTGAAAGAATCTATGCCACGAGAGGCTAACTTTCCTCCAGCATAGGTTTTGGGACCTTTTGTCAAAAATCAACAGGTTCTCCTGTGGCCTCCCCTCTATTCCATGGGTCTGCATGCCTGTGTCAGCACCATTGTAGTTCTCCTCACTGTAGCTTTGTAGCGTAATTTGAAATTGAGAATTATGTTGTCTCCATTTGCCACATGTTATGTTTGCGTTGCTCATTTCTACTTCCAAATTTATAATGAGAAATGCTGTGCTGTGTTCCAGAGAAAAGTGCAATGGCCTGCATTTGCTTTTCTTCGTATGTGTTTCTCTGGTAGCAGAGGAATTAGGACAGTAATTATCTTTTTTTAATTTATTTAAAGATAGGGTCTCACTCTGTAGTTCAGGCTGGTCTTGGACTCACAGCAATCCTCCTGTCTCAGCCTCGTGAGTGCTGGGATTACTGGCATGCGTCACCACACCCAGTTTATGTGGTGCTGGAGAATTGAATTCAGGTACTTAGCGCATGCTAGGTAAGCGCTTTAACCCCTGAGCCATTCATCCAGCCCCAGAGTAATTATATCTTTGGAGAATGAGTTGATTAGTATCACGTCTTCGTTTTTAGGAAGAGTTTGTGTGAAATTTATATTGCTTCTTCCATTAGGGTTTTTTGTGGACAGAGATTTTTTCTTTTTTGGAAAGTTTTAAACCATAGATCAATTGACACATAATCCTTTTATTCTGTTTTTCTTTCTCTCTTTCTTTCCTATCCTTTTCTATGAACTTTAGTACTTTGCATCTCTCAAAAAACTCATTTTTATTAATTAAAATTGTGCAAGATTTCTTTCTTAACCTTTAAATAACCTGAGGATCTGTTGAGTTGCCCATTTAATTAAAAAAAAAGCTTCTAATTCTTACAGTTTCCTCATTTTTTTTCCCTTGGTTGATTTGGATAGAGTTGATTATACTGATACTTTCAGAGAATCTCTTTTTAGTTTCAATGACACTTCTTTTATTTCTTTGCATTTAATTCACTTTACCTCTCCCAAAAAACCTCCTAATCTCTGAGCTCTGCTAGGGTTCAGATCTGGGGTGTCCCCTCAAAGCCTCACGTATTTGAATGAGGTAGGATAGCTGTGGAATCTTGTGCTGTTTGGAGGTAGGGCATGGCTGGAAAGGTGAATGCTTAGGGTTTAGCCTGGGGGGTTTATGTCTGCTTGTTGACCCTGGGGGTTGATGAGGAAGGAGAGACATCGGATGTGTATTTTACAGACTTGTGGGCCAGGAAGCGAGGGCGAGGCACCACGCTGGGTGTGGGAGGCCCCACCCAAACAGAAGTTTGAACTGAGTAAAGGCAGAAGGGAGAAGCCTTGTCACAGCTACAGCCTCTGCCATGTGCTACCATCACTGTCCGCTACCTATGAATAGACTCTGAGAGACCTTCTCAAACTGTGAGCTAAAATAAATCTTTCTTCCTTGAAGTTGTGGCTATTGGGTATTTTAGTCTCAGCAATGAATAAGTGACTAAGACACATAATTCCCTTTTCCCCCACTCATAGGTCTTCAAGCCCTTTAGTATTTCTATCTCTTTCAGTCTTTCAACTTGTCTCTTCACATTTCATGTAAGTTGAATAATACACAGACATTTTTGTTTCGTGCTTTGTTTCCCCACTAAGGTTTATCGCTGTGGTCACCTGACTCAGCATTTCACTCCTTTTTGACACCGAATGATACATGTGATACCATGTAGATGCACTGCATTTCCTTTATCCACTCACCTGTAGATGAATACTTGACTGGTTTAAGTTTGGGGCCTAACATGACTAAGGTTCCTGTGAACATGTATCTCCAAAGATTTGTGTAAATACATTTTTTTTTGACAGGGTCTTGCTTTGTAGTCCATGATGGTCTTGAACTCACTATGCAGCCTAGGCCCGCCTTCCTCACAGTAATCCTCCTGTTTCAGCTTCTCAAGTAACAGAATTACAGGAATGCACCATAATGCCCAGTAAATGGGGTACTGGGGTATCAAAGTACACTTGCTAAGCAAGTGGTCTAACTGTTTTGCTATTCTTCTATTCTCCAAAACAACACCCAATCTTGCTTCCTCAGTGGTAGGATTACAGGTGTGTGCCACCATGCCCAATTTATGTGATGCCCGGGAATTGAACCCAGCATCCTGGTGTTGCTAGGTAAGTGTTATATTGCTATGCTTTTCCTCCAGTCCCCTGTATTTTCAGTTCTTTTGGAAGTATACCTACGCATGAAATTTATGAACCATATGGTAAGTTTGGGTTTTTTTCTTTTTTGGGGGGGGAGGAGAGATGGGGTCTTACTCTGTAGGTAATTCTCTACTTAATGATGTGAGAACTACTAGCATGTTTTCTAAAAGAGAAGCATCATAGCGCATTTCTACTAGCAAGATGTATGAGTTCTACTTGTCCTACATGATATTTAGTGCCTTTATAATTTTAGAGATCTTAGGGAGAGTGAACTATAACTGAGATGTAAATTTGATTTACATTTCTACCTTAGCTGATAATGTTGAATATCTCTTCATTCATCTTCTATTGAAAATTTGTCTGTTTTCCTTGAATAGGTAGAATTGCTTCAACATTTTCAACGCCTTCCTAATGTGCTCTGGAAATATACTTTGTATCAGTTAGGTTCTTTTAAATTACTGAGTCATGTTTAAAATCTGATATATAATGTATTCTGAAGAATGATCTATGGGAACTAGCAGAGTGCATTTTCAATTATTGTTGAGAGAAATCTTCTATAAATATTTAGTAACGTTGGCTAGTTAATAAGGTATTGAAGTGTCTTATAATTATGTTGATATTTCTCTTATTGTTCTATGCATTTAAAAAGACATGAATATCTTTTTACTGAGCTTTAAATTTCTTTTTGTGTTTCATACATTTTAAGGCTCTAAGGCTTTTAGTATTGCTATGTGTTCTTGATAGATTGATACTTTATCAACATATAAAATCACATATACTGTCCTACCATACCCAACATGACAAGGTTGAACTCTAAAAGTTAGAGCCAGGCACAAGGATGCATGAGGCAGGAGTTGGATTTCCTGGCTCTTTAGGTGTGTTGGGTCATGTTTTCCATGTTTAATGAGGTTGTTTCACACTATGTTTTACATATTACTTCTTGCTTACACAGAGGAAGTCTGACCGGAAGTGAGATCAGCACTTCTGCTGTGCTCTTATATGTAGGTTCACAACCCTGGCTATATCCAGGGTCCCAGACGCATCTTCTAAATACCTCGGAAGACTTAAAGATTGCCTGTATCCAATATGAGCATCTCATTCTTCAGCTTTTTATTTAAAACATCACAATTTGCCTAAGTGATTTAATCCTAGACTTGCCCCAACTGATATCCAATACTATAAACACCTGCTATGTTAAGCAATTGTCTTTGTTTGTTTTTGGCAAATGCCCTCAGAACCATGGCTGTTTTGCCTGAGCTGTTCAAAGGAAAGCCTTAATGCAAGTTAAATAAAACAGGATTGCAAACAGAGTCTTCCAGGAAATCTCCAAATACATAAAATGATGACAATTATCTGAGACTGCCAATGAAGGCTTTCCAAGTCTCTTCTGCCCCTGTGATGGTTGTTAAGTTTCTTCTGGTTGACAGCTTTTCAACTCCTCTACTGGCATCATGGTGGGGGCTGAGGAACTTTCTTGAACTCAAAGGATGAAGACTAACTGTAACATGCAAGTTCAGGGAGAAGTTCTTTCTAGGACCAGAGTGCCCAGCTTAGTAAAAACTTTACCTAGAAAAAAAGTTTGTGTTTGTTTCGTCTTTTGCTATCTGTATATTTTTTTCACCACATCCCTTATCTTTAAAATTCAGTTGCTTGTATTTCTGAATTTTATATAGCTAATATGTCATGTATAGCAAATAAAAAATATTTTATAATTCCTGTGGCTTTCTATGCTCTTCTTTTACATGAACATTTCTAAAGTGTTAACTAAGAATAACAATTAGGCAATTGAAATTTTTTCAATTTCCCTTAAGAAAATGGTATGGGAACATTTATGGTATTTTAAGCCCACTCCAAACTACCGTATGGAAAACAGCATCATAAAATCTGCAGGAAAGGTCACTGTTAAGAGGAAATATAATACTAAAGAATTGTTACATTCATGTGTGATAACCTCAAATTTCAGAACACTTAATATGAACTTTTTTGAATTAACAAATAGGCTAAATTCAAAATAAGGAAAATATGAATTTCAATTATAAAAAAGAAAAGTTTGCAGTTTTATTCTGTTTTAAATCTGTTTCATTGTGTGTAATTCTGAGCTGCAAACCTGTAGAGAAACTTTGGGTCAAGTGTCAAGTAGGAGATGCAGGAGGATTCTGTTTATAGATAAGAAAACTTAACCAGGGAATCTGATAGCTTCCTCTAAATATATGAAAGAGTATTATTTGAAAGAAGGATTATGATGATATTATATTGTCATATGAAGCACTTAATGACAGAAGATGGGATTAATGAGAAGACAATTCATGATTAATGGGCCTCAGTTCACTAGATAAAATAATACTAAAAGAAAAAATAGTCAAAAATAACAGAAGATGCTACAATGCACAACAAATATTCAACTCACTCTGACAATACAGAACCAAGAGTATTAGATGAAAGTCCAACTAGTTGTAATTTTAAGATCAGTAAGTGTTTCCTACTATCAACCTACAAGGAATAGAAATAGTAATTCACAAGATGACTAATCAGAAGGATCCAATTAGGTGCACTGAAATTATTTAATTGAAAGTTTTAAGAAGAGGAAAACATAAGTTGCTTTATATGTTTGCCAAAAACTTCAAATTTTTGAGAAGTGGTAATAGCACTTAGATATTTTCAAGAGCACAAAAGATCTAGGGAATATCACGTATGTCTTTTACAAATTCTTTAGTTTCTTCATTTTTCATCTTTAGTAAAACAAGATATATATTAGCAGATAAGTAAGGTTTGAAAGGCATTTCATGATTTTAAAAAAATTAATACCTAAAGTTACGTGACAAAGGCGTCTATTGTTTTTATTTCCCAAAAACTCATTTTTTTGCACGAAAGGGAAATCTGGAGGGATGAAAAGTTTGGTGGATGGTTTATGAATTTGATGCATTTTATAGACTAGACAATCAACTTTGTGGTTACATCCCTTTCCCTTTCTGAGGAAATGCCTTTCACAACCACAGTTTTGGCAGGACATCTTCCTGTTCTGGGGATCAGAAGTAAAACAAATGTTTATTGTTAGACTCTGTCTGGCAAGGAAAATTATCGCAGCAGAAAATACTCATTTTCCGTAAACATTTTATTCATGGACTAAAAAAGCATGCTGCATTATTTCCAGAAATGATGCTATGAACAAGTTAAACATTAGTTGGAGACAATGTGGTTACAGATGGAAGACCGTAAAGAAAACATAAACCAAAACTGGACACACAGTAAAGCAATCCACTCAAAAATGTAGGAAGATTGCCTTGTGGTTTAGGACCATGGTGATTATGCACTGTGAGGATGTTTTTCCCCAGTAAATTTCACATTAGTGAAAGCTTTTCATCTAGGTTTCTTGGACACGTTGCATCTGTTAAATTTTATTTTACAACCTATTCTTCTATCTACCTGCTTCCAGTGAGTGAAAGGTAAAAGAAAAATGTTCAGTTAATAAGAAAACCTTGTAGACCTATTTGTAAGATATATAAGAAGATATTGATAAAAAACAAAGTGAAACAATAAATTCACTGTGATAAAAATCACAGTGAATTCTTGGTCATTTGGCATATTTCAAACTTATATAGATTTTCTCATCTCTCTCTGTAACAAGAAACTATAGACTTGTCATGCAGATGTCCAATGGGTAACTAAAAGCAGAACAAAGCTTAGCATCTTGGCCTTCATTTTATATGTCTGTCTTTTTCCCTTAAAATTTTGGACTAGATCCTGCTTAGCTCATAGACATGTTAACAATTTAAGGAGTATCCATATTGTGAGGTTTATTAGCCCTAAATTTAACTGGTTTATCTCAGTCTTGTACAAGATTTAGGCCACAAAGACAAGAGCAGTGAAAGTAAATTTCAAGATTTCTAGGGTCGACTAATTACCAGCTTTTGTAACGTCTAGTTTGAGATTCACTGGAGAGATGTCAAGAGGTTCCCAGTCATTGCCCTAAACCTATTATCCTCGGACTCCAACAAAAGCAGACTCTTGAAGACCACCCCACAATAAAGCCACTCGCCTAAGTGGAAGCAGTTGCCACACAATAAGAATTGAGGCTGCCTCTCCTCAGGCATCTCATGATGGTCACAATAGTGGGTCTTCCAGGACCTCATACAATCAGTACCGAGACCTACTAACCAGACCTTAACTTGGCCAGGATTTTCAAGGCTTCCAGTTATGCAGCTCCCCGTTCCTCCAGAGACCCAAATGTATGACCCCTGCCTTTGCTCCCCTTTTTCTATAATGTCCAAAGTTTCCTTCAGCTCTTTGAAGACAGATCATGAACCCGTGTGTGCTTTGCTGCAGGACCATGCTGACTAGAAGTCATTTCTGGTCCTTTATCACTGTCATCGCATTGACTGGGAGAAAAGGTTAGGCAGTTGAGCAGAATCTGTTGGGACTCCTGAAGCCAGAGCTCTTGCCTGAAACCTCTATAATGAGCCTCTTGTTAAGTCACCGAATTCTTATAATGTTAGTTTTGTATAGTAAGACTATGAACCAAGGATGTAACCCTGAATGCTATAACGTCATGCAATCCCATCTTCTCATTGATTTATTAAGTTTCTGATCTGTAATTCTACATTCTGGAAAGTTTTGGATTCTGAGATTATTTAATAGAAGTAAATTAGTATCATCTCAATTTAATCTCCAAAGATGAAAGAAAACTGCTAACAACAATTAAAGTTTTAAGCCATAATCAAACTATCAACACTTAACCAATCAGGCTTCAAACGTTAACACAAATTCCTTGTCATTGCAATAAATCCACAATTAAACTTAGGTAATGGTGTTATTATTATTATAAAAACATTTTCCATTGATTTATTACTCTTTGAAATCGATTTAAATATATTCTACTTTAAAATATATTTTGCACTTAGCATATTATCAGCTTTTGCACAAAAATTTTCAAGTCTCTTTTGAAAAATTTTCAGTGTCCTCTCTTTATCACCTGAAGGAGATTTGCTTGGAAGAATTTTAAACAAAACCTGGGTTGATGAGACATCTTTGGTTGGCTAGCTATAAAGAACAAAAAACAAGCAAAAAATTTTCTGTTTTGTACATACCAAGTTCTTGTGGTTTGTTAATGTCTAACTTTAAGTATAACAGGAACTGAATATTATTACTTTTGAAGGAACCTGTGTGACACGGATAAAATAAATGTAAATGTTGTCACATACACAAAAGAAGGATTTCTGATTTAACTAGGTTGAAGCAATATATGTTTGCCTTGATTTGTCTCTGCTACATTTTAATGTGGAACATGCTCAGGTGTAGTTTGGTTGATACTTTGAAAGAAAATTCTTAGACATGCAATAAAAAATAAATCTAAAAACCTGTCAAATATCAGTCCCAAGCAAAAGTACCCTAACTAATCCTAGCTTTGCAGTGTGGCTCATTATTGTATGCCCTCTGCATTGATTTTATACTCCTGAGTTTCAGAGGATTGTTTTCAATATGCTATTTACTGTTGTTCCTACACAGATTTGTAATATTGGAAAACTAGTTGCATGATTTACTGATGTTTATTTAGAGTCATTTTAAGAGAAAAGCACTTCAATTGATCTTACTAGGGTTATGTTTCCAGAAAATTCAGCCTAAAAATTGTACCTAAGGCTCCTTAGATTGCTTTAGTATTGAAGAGAAAATACATAGCAACTTGTTTATGTGTCAATACATGCCTTTCATAAAACAAAGACAATTTAATGGACAAAAGGCAACTTTATGAAAACAACATACTGCTATCTTGCTGAAGGACTGGTTTTTCTTTTACTAAGAGAAATGAGACAAAGAAGATATGTAGTGTCAAGTTAGTGTCAAGGAAAAAAAATGAAGCAAAACAACCAAAATGTGTCAAAAACATTGCATGGGGCGTTGGCAACTGCCACTGCATTTCTTATTCTGAAAACATGTATGAATATTTCCCTGTGAATTCCACTCTGATAAAGCAATCTATTTCTTCCATTTAATTAGCTAAGAAATCTTTTTAGAGGTAAAACGATACATAAAAAATAGTAATGGAAGAGTAGATCTTTCTTCTATGTTACAGAGAGCCCTTGTTATAAGCCCTTGAATAGATGATAGTCTTTAAATTTTCTTTTCAAGGCTTCGTAATAAGTTAAGTGAACATCCTAGCTGAACCTAAAATTCAGAAACACTCCCTAATGACATATATTATCTTATCCCAGAACTGTGCATACCATTTGGAATCTTGTGCTGCCAAATAAAGATCATGAGTTACAAGAGAGAAACGATTAAAAATAGAGCCTTCTACCCTGACGAGGTGCGAGCTGACATTATATAATCCACTTATTCAATGAAAACACTGATCTAATATTTTCTCTCTTTTTTGACGTTGTTCCATTTAGACTAGAGAACAGATTTTATGTCCTTTGCTCTAGAGAAATCTTTTTATACAGGGCAAAAGCTAGTGTGTATGAAGTATATGTGTATTGCAGCTATGTGCAGAGAGAGGAGGAGGAAGACCTTTGGAAGTGTTCATTTTGCTATAGTAAGTGAGTTAATGGGATCATTGATTCCCAAAGTTGTTCTCTGGAGTCGAATCCACATTGGAAAAATCTCTTCATAAAAGCAAAATTTTAGATGCTATATTTAAAATGTGTTTAATCATATCTTGATATATTTTATATTTTTAATATAACCAATTTTTTAAAATTGGTGAATTATGATAACTAAAGTTAGTTTCAATAATTTGAGCATTTGGGAATGGTAAAAGAGTAGAACAGAAAATTCAGTTTTGCTCCTTAGAAACTATTTTCAACAAATTCAAGAAAGAAAGAAGTTATTTGAATTTTTTGCATGTAGTTATGAAGTCAAGCAGGGGTGGAACTTAGCTTGAGGAAGCTCAGCGTCCCATTTCCATCCCCCCAGCACCACATCATAGCTTGGTGTGGTAACTTTATCACTCCAGAAGCTGAGGCAGAAGCATTACCATGAGTTCCAGGCCATCTTGGCCTACATAGTGAATTGTGGACCAGCCTACGTTACAGAGCAAAACCCTATCTCAAAAATAAATACATAAAATAAATCAGATAATATTGATCTGCAGAATAAACATAAAAAACTTATGAAAATAATACAAAGAACCATTTTATGGGATGAAAGAAATCACCAAAGGCCAGCAATAATATGACAAGTGTTTAATCATGCAAAACTGTTACTGTGTCAAGATATAAGTCAATTTTTACTTATTTGTGGATTTGGTTTGGTTTGATTTGATGTGGCTTTGGGGATTTGTTTTTATTTGCATAGGATGTTATGAGCATGTAGGCATCATCCCAGGAATACCAAAGGGGAAAAAAAATGTTTCGTTAAAAAAAGTCTAGAGGAACTCAGTAAAAACACCTGCCGAAAGAACCTTCTAGCAACTGAGGATAGTTGAAGGCCTGAAGCTTAACCTTAAGAGCAAAAATGAGCCAAGGTTTTTCATTCCCACCACTTCTGTTCAAAATTTTACAGAATACTCCAGATAACATAAGGTAGCAAGCAAAATTCATACACTGTGGAAAGAGAAATAGTACAAGGATGTTATTTTTAATGAAATATAATGGAACTCACATGTGTAGAATGTCGTAAAGAATCTAAAGTAAGTAAAATGGACAAGGTCACAAAATAAAACATTTGTATAGAAATTTAATTGTCTCTATAGCATTAGAAACAAATTGAAATTGAAAATAAAATTTAAAAAATAGATTCTTCATAGCGCCACTGTTTCCTCAGAGAACTTCACCCTTCAAAATTTAATGGAAGGTCCTGGTGCTTCAGTTAACCTATTTCCATAACTATAACTCAAATCTTATCATCCTGACATTTGTCTTAAATAAGATAACAGTACTTACTACTAAGAATACACAATCTGGACTGGAACATGGGGATCACCTGTGAATGGAGTGGAATACGACCCCAGCAATGAAGAGCCAGTGCCAGTACTATGACCGAAGAGTTCCTGACACCCCAGGGAAGTTCTGAGAGAGGTCAGGGAAAGTTCCAGAAAACAAAGCACGTGTAAACAGGGAACTGAAGGAGGCAGGAGAGTTGCATAGGGAGAAACGTGCTGTTTCATTGAAAACAGAAAGAAAAGGGAGAACAAAGAGTGGGCATATTAGTCTTCAGGGGGAAGAGAAAAAATTGTGGGTGGCGTCAGCCACAGAAATGTATTGTCTCATAATTCTGGAGATAGAAAATCAAAGATCAAGGAGCTGCAAGGTGGTTTCTCCAGAGGACTCTCTGGCTTTCAGTCAGCCCCATCTCAATGGGCCCTTATGTGACACTTTCTTCATGTGCTGACATTCCTCCTGTCTCTTCCTCTTCGTATATGAGAATCTGTCATATTGGATCAGGGTCCTACTGTTAAGATCATAGCTGCAATTACCTCTTTAAAGGCCCTGTCTCCAAACAAATATTAGGGTTTCAACACATAGTTTATACAGAGACAATTTGTTCATAACACAGATTTTTTTTTAGTTCCATAGACAATTTGAGAGAATTGGAAACACTTGAACTAGGATATTAGTTAGAGAAATTATTTAAAACTTAATTTGAAGCCCAGTTTTTTTTAATATTATGCAAAAAAAATCCATGAGATGTGATGGGAAAGGCTGCAGATTCCTAGCTGGGAGGCCACTCACAGCCATGGTAAAAAGCTGCTGCTTCATGGAGGTAGGTAAGATCTGAGGCTGAGTCAATGTGGATTGAAATCAAAGACAGGTTAATTGAACAGCTGTTGTAAAGAGACTGAAAACGAAAAGACGGTGAATGGCAAGATAATGGTTAGGTAATGTTTATTTTTAGGATCGGAAAACTTGAGACATATATGATTAAAGTTATGGATAAATTTGTATAATATTGGACTTTTCCTCCAGAGGAGAAAGGACGTACTTAGCAAAAGCCTATAGAAAGAGTGAGTCTCCTGTAGAAGTAGGGACGTGTTGGGGGGCAGGAGGACTTACTATGTAACAAGATGGCCTGATTAAATAGGCCTAATAGTCACTTAGTATCTACTGTTTCTGTTTTTTAAATATTTTAATATTTTCTAAGTGGTTGCTTTGTGACTGCTATTTTAAAAGTTCAGACCCCAGTGCTTTTCATGGTACCATTTTCTGACATCCTAGCCAAGTTCCAGCAAGAGGCTTTAAAAAATGTTTTAAAACGCTCAACTCCATTGTAAACCTTAAATTCTGCACTTGTACATATCAATAAAATGGAGGGAAAAAAATCAAAAAATGGTTTCTAGTCCTGGTATTCTAGTTCCAGTTCCTCATTGTTATTTTCGAGTAATGCCCTGGATGTTCAGTAGTGAGCACATATTTAAAGTTTGAACGAAGTGAAGCCAGGAAAGTCCATGTCTCAAATTTTCCGTGATCTAAACGTGGTCACGATGATGTTACTACTGCCACTTGGCATTTCCTAGGAGGAGATAAGAACATAAAATTTGTCGTTAAACTGACCAGGTCGTAGCAGTGGAAAGCTGGACCAGTGGAGGAGAAAGGAGCACGAAGGGTACTGAACAGCAAGGTGTCACTGATTGTGCGGGACGCAGTGCAGAGAACACAACTCAGTGGAGAGCCAAGACACTATGAGAATAGCTGAGACAAAGCTGAATAAATATGACAATAAAGACTAGGGATGAAATGCTGAGTTAGCAAACACAAGGAATAAGAAAAGAATCTCGGGATTGATAGTTTCAGAGATTGAATATTTTAACAAGGTGGTGCGGCCTGAGGATTAGTCATGGGACAAGGCCAAGTAAAGTAGAAGAACATTCTCCAGAGAGAAGAGCAGGCCCAGGGAAGGATTGTCCACATGGTGCTTCATAAAGAAGATGGTAAGCGACACAAGACGAAACATGCATCAAGTAACACAGAAATACGACCAATGACAAGATGAAGAGAGCTGATTACAGCCAAACTTAGAGGCAGAGCGCGGACAGGGCCAGTTCCCAGAATTGTTCCCAATGTGTTTCAAGGAAGTAGACGGTGCTTATTACGGTAAATGTTAAAGGCCTTGCATCAGTGAGAGTGGTCTTTACTACAAACTTCCTTCCTTTCTTTCTTTCAACACTGTGCACGTGGGTGTATTGCTGGAGATGAGATGAGATGTCACCCCTATCTCTGGATATGTTCACACAAACTTAAACCTAAGTTTCACTGTTTGAAACAGGTTGGTAAAATTCAGTCGCCAGAGAATTGTACAACACTGCCTTGCTGTCCGGGGCCCCAACATAGCTCTATGCAGTTATGTGAAATGAACAGCGGCTGTCCTCCTCCAAAGCTTTGCTCTTTGGTTGAACTTCTAAGGGTTCACTTGGTACTTTATTGCTTGAGGGAGTAAGGTGTGGGTCTGCTGAGCTATTATAATAAGAATATTTGCTCTGGGAATTTCTGCAGTCACTGACCTGACTGACAGGTGAGAGTCTCTAGTTCAGCATTTGCATTTTTATTATGATTTTCTTTGCACATAGTGATAATAAATAATGCATCTCTCACCCACAGCCGTGGAATTCAAAAGCCATTCAATATCGAACTCTCTTTGGAGCTGCTGGTTGAGATGGCTGTATCCCCAGCCCACAGAGATAATAGAAAGCCACAAGTGTGAAACATCTGTGTCGTGTTAGAGAGCAAACGGTACACAGCAATGCAAAGCCAGCATCACTCAAGGGGTATGTATCTCGAGCAGTAAAATTCTCCAACCCATTAAAATGACTAATAATATTGCTCTGTATTTATATACTGTCTTCCTACAAAGGAGCTTAAAATGTTTTACTAACATATTCTCATTAACTGTAACTTCATCTCCATGAAATACAAGGTGAGAGTTGTGATTGCCATTTTTTGTGCCTTACCTGTGGTTCATGCGACGTCTGACATCGTAAGGACATAAACCCAAGGTCACTCTGCTGAGCTGGTGATTCTGAGAGTTCATTTTATGTTTTTCCACTATGCTCTAGTCGCTGTGATAATGCCTCAATCCAAATTTTCAGTTCTTTTTAGGAGAAAATGTATCTAGTCTGTTTTTGTGATGAGTAAGGTTATTGACAAAACCAATAACAATTTTGGCAAAACTTTATCTAAGTTATTTGCCATTAGTTAGTTTCACCATGATTACCTGTCCCTTCTCTTAAAGGTACTGAGGAAGAGGTAATGTGAAGCATGCAAGATAAAATATCATTAACCAGCTCTGAAGCAAAATCAGAGCAGAGATGAAGAAAAAGGAACAATAAAATGCATTCGAATTATGTGAAGAAAACTTATTAAGATGTGTGGACTTACTGTTTCAATAACCTTTTGTTAAAGTTAATCATTTTTTCCAGTAATAGTCACCTCAATATTCTAAACAATATGATACCAAGTAATAAGTTAAAGAACTTGATTATGACCAAAATGTTTTCATTAAAAACCAACACCGTAATATATCTGAGCTGGTTGCAGTATTTTGATGACTTATATAGTATTATCTGATACTTTTTTAACAGGATTCCTCACTTACAATGCCAGCTACTTAAATTTCTTTGTCTTTACCATGTTTTTCCCCATAGTCCCAGAATTGATCATGGCTGTAACATCTTTTTGAAGACTTTTCTGAGTAGGTCCCTCCTCCCACTGGACGCATTGCTCTGTGTGGACAAGTATTTCAGTGGTAGCTCTCACGGGCAATTTTTCAAAAAGCTGTTTATGTATCAGTCCCTGCTCTTAGACTAGGACCTGGTTGAAGAAGAGGGGATGCAGCTTATCGATCCCTCTTCCAGCAGCTGGCAAACGATAAGCAAAGGATGAACCATTTAACCCATATTTCCTGATGTTGCTGTATCTCCCCGATGCCCTCCGCTTCGTCACGGAGTGAGTCCGTAGCCAGGTAAATGACAAATGGGTAAAGTAATCGATAAACTCATTCAACCAATCAAACGTGTATTGTGACAATCTTCCCCCTTCTTCTGGCAGCTCTTAGCGGAAGAGCGCCTGCCTTGGGCAGCAGCTTGGTTACCAGCACTGGGACTCATCAAATGCAAACTCAGTTACTCTCCTGGGTCACGTGGTGAGCCTCTAAGTCTGTACCCTTTACTCCCAGAGAAGAAAGGTACTTCTGCTGCCTTCATCACTGAGTGCTTACTGATGTTCATGAGGCGTCTACTTATATTCACTAAGCTTCAAAAATATATTGGTTGCTGCTTTGAGTGCCTTCCATTAATCAAGTTCCGAGTGTGAGATTTAATATCATTCTTTCTACTCTACACACCCTTTTGTCTCCAGATGTAAGTAGAACCAGGAAAACCTTAAATACATAAAATTATTCTGTGTTTTGACGTGAATTGGATAGTTTGAGTCCTCACTCTAGGTTCATTCAACAGTCTGCCAAGGACTGGCAAGTCTTCATTCTATCTTCTACCTTGAGAGCCTCCACCACTATCTCACTATCTCTCTCTCTCTCTCTCTGTCTTACCTTTCTCTGTCTCCCTCTCTACAGACATGCACGCACACACAAACATATGCACCTGTGTGTTTCCAGTGTCATTTTATACATATAATGTATATATTTTGCATATAAATGTAATATACATGTAACATGCCTTATAAGGCAGGATTGTGCATATAGTCCCCATTTAACACACATTTTACAATACATTTTTAAATCAATAAACACAGGAGAAAAAAGTGATCATCAAAACTTATATGACTTCAAGTAGGTAAACTATTTTCTTTTTTGTTCACTTTCTGTAGAGTGAAACATATGACTTAGGAATATATCAATTCTATTAAAAACATCATCATGAACACATCATTCATTTTATATTAAACTGTGCAATAAAAAACATGAGAATTTGCTGTGACAAGGGACTTCCATAACAACTTTTCCCAGATAATTCTTTAAGACGGCCACAGTTACACATGGTCAATCAAACACCGGGATCAGTCATTTGAGAAGTTAATAAAGTGTCTTCGAGCCTGGGGATGAGGGTCGGGCATAATCTAATGGTTAACTCACCTAGCAAGCACAAGGTACTGATCTTGATTCCCCAGAAACAACCAAACAGGGCATGGTGGTGCACACCTATAATCCCAGCAATTGGGAGGCTGAGGCAAGAGGGTTTCTGAGAGTTCCAGGCCAGCCTGAGCTACATAATGAATTCAGGACCAGCCTGGACTACAGAGACAGAGACTCTGTCTCAAAAAAAAAAAAAAAATCTTTGTATAAAGTTCTATACCTCAGTAACTCTCTCAGGTCAGTGGACATAGTATCTTGTTAGCCCATAAATAGCATCACACTAATTCTTATGAAAATTTTGCATCACTGGCTATAGTTGGAAGGCCAAGTGGCAGCTTTGAGCTTTTGTGAAAATAAAGGAGATTAAGTGCAATTGTATTGTTTTATACCAAACTGTGCAGTTATAATAAGTGAATTCACAATGATGGCTGTTTCCAATAGTAATAAATTACCTATTGGTTTTATATATTTAGAATTTTAAGGATTCCAATAGCGTTTCTTTTTAAAATAGGTATTAATATTTCTAGGGCTCCAAATACATGAAGCAAATGTTTATGAAGGCATTTATTTTGATGTAAACAGATAAAGGAATAGAGTGCAATAGGGGTGAGGTTTTAGGCAGAAGAGTGAGGAGAAACCTCTCCATGGAGGTGGTTTTGAGCAGAAATGAATTTAGGCAGCAAATAGAAAAGGAGAACACGCCAGGCATCGCAAAGGGCTGCAGCATGAAGCAGGTTCATGGTGATTAGATCTAAGGAAGTTGGGGGACAAAGGCAAGAAAAAAAATTAGCAGGAATAGACACAGCAAAGCATCCTATTGTACGGACTTGGAATTGTATTCACTGGGGTTGTGTAGCTTTTTGCAAAGTCATAATCATTAGAATTGTATATATACGTAAATATGCATGTATGTTTATACTGAGGGGATTTAGTAAATTGGGTTACAGAGTTGGGAGCTCAAAACGGCCACCTGCGCATACAAGAACTGGAGGTTCTGTAGTCCCTCAGATAGGAAGGCAAAGAGTGATTTATTTGTGTAAATTACTCTCTACTTGCCTCTTAACCTGTTTTTCTGTTTTTCTTTCTTTCTTTTGTTTTTTTTGTTGTTGTTGTTGTTCATTGCCAAAGTATATCTTTTGAGAGAAATTTCAATAAACCTTTGTGATCAGTAAAATTGGTCTTTTTTGTCTCTTGCTTTTGTGATCAGTAAAATTGCCTTTCTTTCTCACAGTTATAATCTGATATTCAGTGATGCTGAAGAAAAACTTCTTCTTTCGCAAATAATTCACAATATTCTTTGTCTTTGAAGTCTGGTCTCTGTCCCACAGTATGTCTGAGTAGAAATCTGTTCCTGGTTGTGCAACCTGAAGCCACATATAAACATTCAGTGTGAGAAACTGTGTCTTTAATTCTGAAGAAATCCTCAATAAATCATTTTGAATACTACCTCATCACCTTTTCCATTCACTGCTTCTGCCTGAGTAATAGATAAAGGCCAGAGCTTTGCTTTGACTTCTTCATTATTTAAAAATTTCCCTTTATATTTTTACATCACTCATTGATCTCTATATTAAGTAATTCTTTATATTTATAATTAGATTATGTAAGTATACTAATATTTTATTGAATTTTAAAGCACCTAGTTTTTTAATCTAGAAATCACTTTTAATAGTCTTGCTGTTATATAATTATTTCATTTCTCTCTGTAATCATTTCAAATTACTTGAGAAATTCAATTCTTAGATTATAAGCTCACTTTTATGACAAGTCTTCCTCATAGAAGTTTATTTTTTGGTGGTACTTGTATCTGTTTTATGGGAGTCTTTATGTGCTCTTCCTTTCAAATCTAGATTGTTCTATTCTGTGGTAATATCTTTTATTAAGATTATAAGAATTCCAGTGAATCCACATGAACTTTGTGTCTTCTTAGGAATTACTTTTCCTCTGTCTCACAGGAAATTGAACGGTGTCATGGCTGACACAGCTTGGTATTTCAGGTTTAGTTTGATGATGTTTCATCGCCAGGAAAATGGGAAATTCTTCTAGTCCCCACTTCATAGAAGAAGCTATCTGTCAGGCTTCTTGGCTTTATACAGATGACTTAATTTTATTTTCTAATCAAAAAGATGTAGACTCACGCTTCTTTATTTTCTGTACTGTTCACTATAAACATTAACTGGCTATAAGTAAAATAAAGTTGCAGTGTTTTTTCATTAAAAATACTTAAGTCCTAAAAACTAAAATTGAGACCCATTTTGCCATTTAAGGCACATTGATACAGAATAGTTGATCTTGGTAATGTTGGCTGAAAAGATCATTTCAGTAAATAATGTCACAAAGATGCCTTTGTGGCTGTTCCTGTCCTCAGTGACTTCACCACCTAAACCCAAGTCAGAACTGTGGAGTAATGAAGAATCCGATGGCACAGGCTAGCTGAGGTATTGCATTCCCAACACGTTTTGAAGTCACCAAATGAAAATTGGAAGAAGCACTTGGGATGACAGAGAGTCACTTCAAAAAGAAGCCAAGATAAAAATCTAAATGTTCTGTGCTGCAATTTAACCAGATGCGAGTTGGAAAAAAATCTCAGATAATGTTAAACTTAAGGCAATGATTTTCTCAGCTTTCTTATCTAATTCTTAGCTATAAGAAGCAGAATAGTGTTTAGTCTTCCAACTGAAATGTTTGTGCAATTTGTATACTTTAAATAAGTGACTAATGCCTCCATATGAATTTTTATTTGGAAGTCCTATTTTAAGGGATTTATATGTACCACTTTGGCATTCTGCACCTGTAGTGAGACAGAGTTGGATAATATATGGAAGATTCTGAGAAGAAATAAAAATGTAATGGAATAAATAACAAAAATATGTATTAGTCTATGCACATATCAAAGCAATACAATAGTCTGAGTTATGTTTCTTCCAAACTGTTGTTGGCATTGTAAATTGTTTCAGTATATAACTTAGATAAATGTTATATAATTTTAAGTGAAGTAGTGGTTTTATGACTTGGCACTTTTAGGAGTTATGAATTGCATCCACAGGCATGTGAATCTATCTCGCCATCACTTTTGCTTATTACTCTGGGATAGTAGCATATTTCAGTCCTACTACGTGTCAAACAATTTTCAACCATTAAGACAGCTTAGCAAGAAAAGTTGCTCACAGTTTCTGAGTTTGAATGGAGAACGCCCAAAGAAACAATAAGAAAAATGAAACCAAAAGCTAAAAAATAAAAAGTGACATAACACACAAGATGCAAGAACAATTTGGTGGCAAAATATAACCAAGCATTGATTTTTATGTTCTATAAAACAAAAATATTACTTTTAACACCTTTCCCCACAGCAAGAAAAAAATCGTTTTGTTTCTTTCATCACTAATAAATACCTTTTGGAAATGTGAAACTCGCTTGTTTAGGATCATTCATGAGCTGCAAAAATACACACAAATATCTTCGTATGTCAAAAGAATGAAACTTGAAAAACAGACAAATAACTCTGAGGTGTTTCTAGGTAAATAGAGGCAACTTGAGACCATCATGCTTGGTGAAGTGAGTCAAACTCAAAAGGTTAATGTTACATTGTTTCTCTAAAATGATAAACCCCAAATGCAGTAATTTTATAAAAGCAAATGGGAGTGATAGTGGGACTCAAGGAGATGAGGGAGGGAGCTGGCGATCCAAAATGGGGAGAGGAAGGGATTATAATGTTGACGCAATACATATGTGTGCAAAATAACAGAGCTCAGTGTAACCATAGTGTGTATCACTTATCTGTACTAATAAAAATGAGGGAAAAAGAAAACTACCCTCTAGGGTTGTGTCGAATAGTGGGAGGAACTTGAAAAAGTCACATGCAAAAGCAAGAATTTTTTTTAGAAATACTTGATGAAAAAAAAATCTGCATTCTACATGAAACTCTAGTCTCATGCAAGCCATAAGAGAAAGCATAGTGTATGTTAAAACATAAAGTGCCTATGATTGTACGTTATTGTGATAATTGGTCTCTTACTTTCCATTAACTTGAAACAAAAACCTATAAAAAAAACGAGGTGGTTTTTTTTTTCTGACTGGGAGAACTACTTTGTCTTATAGACTAGGTGGGATACATGTGAATAGGACAATTTGCAAAGAGCTGTCTTATATTACTAGTGACCTATAAAACCAAAGTCTAAAAGATTTCACATGCCCTACAATGTTTCAGGCTGTTCAATTGAGGCCTATAAATAATTATTGGATGAATGTCCTGGTAGAAGTTTAAGATTTACATATAAATCAGGCTTGCTGGTACAACCTATAATCCCAGCAGTCTGGCAAGCAAAAGGAGGAAGATCACAATTTCAAGGCCAATATGAAGATCTCAACAGTTTATTAAGACCTTGTCTCAAAATAAAATAAAAAAGTAAGAAAGGAAAAGAAAAATAAAAGAAGGAAGGAAATAAGGAAGCTAAATAAGGAAAGAAAAGGAAGGAAGGGAGAGAGGTGGAGAAAGAGAAAGAAAGTAAGAAGAAAGAAAAAAGAAAGTTTGAGTATGTGTCTCAGTATGAAGGACTTGGTTCAATCTCTAGTAGAGAAATAACATTCATATAATTAGAGGGATATCTATGGCTAGGAGCGTTTTAAACGTATGCTTAAGTATACTGTGTGTGTGTGTGTGTGTGTGTGTGTGTGTGTGTGTGTGTGTGTGTGTGCACTCTTCTAGGAATCAAGCCCAGGGCTTTCACAATCCCGCCTCCTCCTCCTCTTCCTCCTCAACCTCTCTTTTCTCCTTGACTTTGAGACAAGATCTTGCCAAGTTGCCTTGTCTGGACTCAAGCATGTAATTCTACCTTGCCTACCTCAAGAGTGCTCCGATTACAGGCTGTGCCACCAGGACCAGCTAAGATCATTTTAAAAAATCTGTTCCTCTATTAGTTATTTGCAATAACAAAGGACATTATCATGCAAAGTAAGGAGTGTCCCTATACACACGCATTCTTCTTATAGCTTTACCTCAAGAATGCTGCATGCACCACATGAGGCTATTAGGAAGGAAGCTCCTTCTGAATTGTCTCTCAATTTCAAATTTCACATTTTAGGATTTGTACTTGTCAGTTATCCACATAGCAAAATGTTTTTCCTATGAAACTGCAAGCAGAAAAAAAACCGTTATAATTACTTTTATTGTTATAAAGATAAATTTTTTTAGTAGTGGGTGTTGAGATGGAGAAGCTCTGGGAAGCTCACGAGACAAGAGCACTGCCACTCTGAATGAACATGAATGAGCTCAGAGTCCTACCTGATAACCTGTGGACACCCCCATGGACAGACGGCCACTACTAGTGTAGATTTCTGTGTAGATTGACTCAATACTTATATGTTGAATAAAAACTGTCACAAATCTTATGATGTGATTTGTCTTACAAATATTTACACAAAGCTTCCAAACTCAAGAATGACAAAAACCAAGAAAAAGTTAAAGTTCTCTGGAATGAATATAACTTGTTCCAATTTTTCTTTCTTTAACTTCTCCTGATCTTTTCATTGACTTCTCGTTTCTCAAGGAATATAACAAAATAATAAGGTAATAGAGTACCAACAAGTCCATTCAGTCAAAAAAAATCTGCTTATTGGCATGACAAAATAATTGTGGTAGGAAAGGTTTTATATCTGAATTTACCTAGTCAGTTAAGGTCTTAAATATTTTGGCTTACCTGTTAAGTTTTCTTCTCATACCCAGAGTTTCAATAGAATGGGGTACAGCTAGTGCATATTGGGACTTATTTTGGGCATTGCTTATGTTATCCAGATCCACACTTTTTCTAACAGTAAAAATATAGAGTTCCTTTCCTTAGTATGCTCATCAAAAAATAAACCTAAGGTAGAACGTTATCTATATCAATCTTCAACAAAACATTGCATCACTAGACTTTAGAAAGGCATTTTAGCCAATCCTGAAATTGCTGGAATAGACAAATTTCCCATAATCACTATATTTATTATGTTGTTAGATACACAATAATTACATTTAATTCAAATTTTATTTCCATAAGACCTAAGCCTATGCTAAATTTATGTATGTATTCAGCAAATTTTTGAGTTAAAAAAGCAAAATGTCCTTTGAAAAAGAATATACTTTAGTGAAAACATTTAAGAGTTTAAAATTTTTAAGTTTTGGATGCTGCTCATCAACCATAGTGGTTGAATGAATTCAAAGAGATTTAAAACTTAGAATGACATCTTCAAAAATAGGCTTCAGGTATATAAAAAAAGAAAAGAGAACAACCTTGTATTACCATATTCTGATACACTTTTTTTTGCATGTCCATGAAAGTGAAAAATCAGTTAAGCAAACTTCAGAATTTTGTCATATTTATTGCTCTAAATTTGTTGAATTATTCCACTTTCATCAAAAAGGAAAAACAAAAAACAGCACCTCCTTTATATATAGTTTCTTCCTACCAAAGAAAAGTGGGTGGGGAGAATTTTGGTGCTCATTTGCCAGTGAGACATTAGTGTCATTTTGTGGTAGAGGTCTTGAATTTATCTTCCCATTGGTGTAGAGTAAAGTAATCTGGCATTGATTCAAGTTATTATTTGTCTTCTTTAAGCACAAGTATATTAAATAGTACGTAAATAAACATGTCAAGCAAAACCTATTTATTGTCACAGGAAAGTCATTTGGTAGACAGCTTGTCAGAGAGTGGAAAATTAACATTGTTCTCAAACACTTTTTCTTCCCAACAAGTTGATACATTTAAGACAAATACACAACATATTCAGGTGTTACTAAAGGTGGAACTGTGCCCGCTTCATCTGCGCCTAGTAGAAAGTACTTTAGACAATTTTTGAAGTTGGTTACAGCTCTGGCACAAAATAATGTTGTCTTTAAACTTTAAATGAATTTTAATCAGCTTACAAGGCACATTCTTGCTTGTTACTCTTTACTATGCAATAGGGAAATTAAGCGTTGTTCAGACTTGCCAAAACTAAAGAAAGAGCAAAGACAGGTGGATGGGCTCTTCCCACCTTTATTTTTCCTGTTTCTGGTTATTCACGCCTCTTCTCCTGTCCTAAAAGGGGAGCAGTAGGTAGGATCAGTCTTAGGAGAGTACTGCAATCCTTTCCTAGACCGAAACCTTTGGGAACAAATTATTGTCGAATGCCCTGACCTTAATGTTAAGTGTAACTATAACAAGCCAACAACAAATACACAGAGGAGCAAAAGTTGCTATGAAAACTTTCTTCAAGGCCAACAATAAACCAACAAAAACTTCACTGAGCATTTTGTGTACCGATGAAATGCTCACAAATGGCTCAGAGCCATAAACTCTGTGAGAGAACAACATATCAAGACATTGGCTTGTCATATATAGAAGTAGTGGGAATAATCACGGATCAGGGTTAATGTATCAACACCAGTTTAGAATCGAGATTTAATAAAGCTATGCAAAAAAAGCTCACAAAGCTTAGCAAGAATTGAAGCTAATTTGATTAAAAGCATTGTGTATTATACTTAAAAGGTAATTGGCTTTTAAACACTTCAGTGATTTCACCTTTTATAAAAAAAATTAAACATAAAGTCCTTAAGTTCTGTTGTGGGCTGAAGAAGTCATCTTGGCTTTTCACATTGTCAGGTTTTTTTGTGGGGACGAGGGGGGAGGGTAAGAGAAAGCAATCAGTTCATCAGTTCCAACAAACAGATGGGTAGGAGTCGCCAGTTCGCCTGTCACCACCAGAGCTGCAAAATCTCCTCTAAGAACTAATTTTGCCATATAAACACACACAAACACACACACACACACACACACACACACACACACACACACACACACACGCTTTTTTTCTCTGCCTCTGTCTCTCTCTCTCCTTGTCACACACAACTTATTATTGGCCAACATCACAAACTTTTCTTCTTTTTTCATTCTTAAATAATGACCTAGATTATGAGTTTTACTTAAGACAAATGACACAATATTCCAACGTATATATTATATATATGTGTGTATATATATGAATTGATTCATATTTCATATATATGAATGAATTGACAGGAAAGGTAGGGTAGACTGGAGCCTTAAGTGAAAATGTCCTCAGAGGAGCAGACATGGCAGAGATGTAACACGTTGTGTCAAGCCAGCCCACATGTCACCAGTGATTAAAAAAAGAAAAAAACTTTCAGCATTTTTTATGCTGTGTGGAGAAGTGACCAGTGCCGATCAAGAGAACAGGTGATGAAGCTACTCAGAAGAGCTTCCTTTGGGGGACAAATATTCATTTGTCTTAAGTGCCAAAGAAGACGTTTGAATTACACTTATTTTGTTATTTCTAAGTATTTCAAAAGTTACTTCATGTATGTGGGTGTTTGACTGCAAGTAACGTCTTTTCATAGCATGTTGTTTGTACTAAAGTTTTCTTTTCACTGTTTGTGCTGACTTAAAGAAACCATGACACGTGTAAAAAGGCTCTATGACTCAGTTCTTTTAAAGTTTTTCTCAAACTTCTCTCTATTCTCTGATCAAGTAGCCCTCTAGACTTGAATACATCCTGTGCCGCTGCCTGCACTCCTTTCTCTCCGCAGAAACTCATCTCTCCTTTTCTACTTTCCAAAATTTTAATTCAACCTTGAAAGCTCAGTTTTGAAACAAAATTAGTATCTTAATTTATAGTACAATTAATATTTGTAAATATAATGCTAGATAATAATAATCTTAATTAATAATCTTAATTAACGTCTATTAATTCTTATCTTTGCTACATACTCATCAAACACAGATTGAAAGCTGTGCAATGAAACCAAGTAATGTATTTAGTTCCTGAGTCTAAGTAGATTTCCAGCATGTAAGTAAGCCAGGGAAAAACACTGCGGTGAATTTTCTAGTGGGTAGATATAAAGCAAATCTGTGGCTGGAAGAACCTGAAAAGGGATCTTCTAAGTTGGTTCAAGAAAATCTCAAAGCCATTATGAGCAAATATCGCTCCAAGTGGGATTACAGAGCAAACAGAAACTGCTCTAGTGTAGAGTGTAAAGACAGAAAAACATGGGAGAGTAAAGCCTAACTTTATAAGAACAGGCAGGATAGCTGCCTTTAGACCTGATTGCTTTTACGTGAGAGTACCGTGGTAAAAAAGTTAGAGTCACATCTTACAGACTGCAGCAGCCATTGGGACAGGAGATGTATGGGAATCGTCTCAAATAACCATATAGGAAAAATTGCCGTACCCAGCATGTGGAAGAAGGATTGCAGAGGCAGCACTGGACAAACAGGTTCAAACAAGCAGTGAGGAAGGCCTGAAGGACAGCAGTGGCAATGTTGAGATAAAGGACAAAAATCATGTTAGAAAAGAATTTTTCCATACATGAGATCCATAAATCTTATTTTCTAGATAAAAAGTAATAAAATGTCCACATTCATTGTATTCATTGTAGTTCTGCTCACACATTTTGTACTTATGCATGAAAAAATTTTAATATGTTTAATAACAAGGCCTAATCTTCTAGGTGGGAACAGAAATCGTGAATGCTTTTTGAGGGTAGAAGTATTTTAAATTCCTGTATGATGGGTTTCAAGAACATACGGGAAGCCTAAGGAGTCAGAAGCTCAACACGAGATACTGATGGCTCCACAGGACTTGGGATGAAAAGACAGTAACAGGGATCCAATGAAATCTCAGCTGTGGTCTATTGTAGACAACATCTGTCTTTGGCTCTTGGATGAAATTTGGCTAAGAGTAGACAAAAAAAAAAAAAAAACGGTTTCTCATCGCCAAATTATGAAGTATTAGTCTCTGGCACCCAGACAACCAAAAATTTAAGACTCGGCAATGATCGATTGTATATAGATTGTAGTGATCGTCCCGAGAGCCATCGAGGCCTTCCCACCACGTCCTGTGCTGTGCTTGCTGCTTTTACATTTGCCTCTGGGCACAGTGAGAATAAACCACCAGTGACTCTGAACTTGAACTAGATAAATAATTAATTCTGAACTCAGCCAGAAGCCACTACAGCTGGCTTCAGTTGACAAAAAGCAACTATTACTCTGACTCCAATACCAAGTGCTCAGCCTGGAAAAAAGCCCTGGAGTGTCGTGATATTTGCAATATGTGTGAATGACGAGCTCCTTTTAATACAGTTTCTTGCGTCAGGTTTCCCCAGTGACAGCTTAGGAACCAGGAGCACACGGGGGGAATCTACCACTCTCCACCTCGTTTCTTTCTCACTACTCCATAGCATGATTCATCCTGTCGATATTCTATATTCTTTGCTGATCTGAAAGCCAAGAGACCTGTTTTAAATACATTAAATGTTTGAGATCAGCAAGAATGCACAATTATCTTCCTTAGAACCAATTTTAAGGCACAGATCTTTGTTCATATCCGCAGAAATTCCACTGTTTTCATGAAGTTGATAATACAAGCAGGTCAATGTGAAAAGCTTATTCCAATGACAAAAACAGCAATTCCTCTTTTTCCATTCTATATTAAATGTGGTAATGAGCGTAACAGAAATAATCTTCCCTAAATGAGCTATCTCTTCTCCAATAGGCTAGATAACTACAACTAAGTAGCCAAAAACATACAGAAATATTTACATTTATGTTTTCCCTTAGGTCCTCATTTTTTAATAGCAATCATTTTCAGTAAAGTAAAGATAAAAAAGCAATGGATTAAAATAATATAGAGGTACAAATAGTACATAGAGATTTAGGGAAATTCATTTAACATGCACCTAATTCTAGTCACTGGTGACATGCCCAGGGATCAAGACCTTAGGAGTCACTTGAAGCCCCATCATTGTCTTTAGCCTTCATTCCAAAAAAAAAAAAAAAAATGTGACGGAGCTCTGGGTTCAGGGCCTGCTGCCAGTAACCACAGTGATGATGGAGACATCTTCATTGAAATATTGCATCATTTCCAAACATGCCCTGAGTGTCTGAATAGATCTTTAAAAGTATGGGATCTACAGATATGCTTCCAACAGTATCTGAAAAAAAACCTATCCTTTTGTACATGAAACACTCTTCTATCTCTCTTCTATGCATAATACATAATATATAATTTATTCCTTCATGGTCTTTACCTTTGATCATAAAAGGAGAAAAATATCACAAAGAGCTTTTGTCTTCCTAAAATTGTGATTTGGGGGACAAAGATTTCTGAGACAAAAAAAAAAATACCAAGATTCTGTCTAGGTAAAGGAATAACAAAGACTTGTGGAAAGAAAATTCAAGAGAAAAACAAAAACTGAAATCTCAAAACCATCCCACTGCCATCGTGGCTAAGCTCCTAAACACACTTTATACGACAGTCTGGCCCTGCCATTTATTAGGTATTTGAGCCTTTTGACAATGTCTAGAAATTTGAGCAGGACACTTGATTTATCTTATTTTTCCCAAAATTTAACCAAAACCTATATGAATCCATGCCTTCATACACACAAAAAAGAGTACACTCAAAGAAACATGGCCAGAGACCCTCTCTTTCTTCCCTTCTGGTCACTTGTCCCATGCTAAGTGTGCCATCTTCTGACTTCCAAGAGCAACTTCAAATAGTAATTAGTGTTGGCATCAGGAAACACTGTCAATTTTCTTCTTTTTGAAAAATAAAGGTTATCATCTTCATCTTTTTATTATCTAAATAAGTCTTTTTTTTCAAACACATCCTCAAATACTTATTGTCAGCTGAAAGCCCGCATGAAATTTACTCATCACTCTTGACAGAGTACAGTAGAGTCTCAGGAGGCTTTGTAGTTGGCTCGTGTCTTGCTGGCTTAGCATCATAGGATTGTAACAATCTACGCATTTGACAGAAGGGTTTGCAAAATAAACATATATTTATTTGTTTAACCTTTTTCTGAATGAATGGTAAAGTAGAATGTAATTGAATGTAACTTTTTCAAAGTAAAGTAGGACAAATTATCTTCATCTTGTGGTTGGTATGAGTTAGATACTCTAAAATTTATAGCATGTTTAGACTAGCCTACTAAAAAGTAATCACTGTGTGCTTGTCTAATAAAAATAAATGTTTTATAAAATATTAGTTTTTAGTATACTACAAGGTGTATAATCTTAAATCTAAGAACTGTGATTAAAATACTCTAATTAACACACCATAAACAAATAGTGATCTATTGTATACAAACCCAAATCAATTTTACAATTGTGTCCTTAATTTGAACACAATGATTCTGGAATAATATTGTACACATTTCTCACATAGGTGAGAAATAAAATATCAATACTGACAGAACTTGTCTCCTTCCAAGAAAACTTTCACTTCTCCTTATCACTGTCAAAGATCATCTAATGTGTGTCACTTCAAATAATCTGTAAACACTGTTAAAATGTATTCATTGTATTAAAATTTTGTGTATTATTTATTTACAAGCATTACTAATTTGAAAACGGTGGAATTAATAGAGTTGCAAATCTCTGAATTAAATAGATATAGATTTACTTAAGGAAATGTATCCACACTAAAGAGAATCTGTGTAGAAGACATCAGCCTGCCATCAGAACAAAGCAGCATGCTAGGAACCAGGTAAAACAGAAGATTAATGTTAAGAATCCTGTTTCATTTATCACCATTTCTCGGAATTGATTTTCTGTCCTTGATATAGGAGATTTTTCAACGGAGTTACCAGAAGATAGCAAGATTTGACTCCATATACTTTTCTTTAGAGGCCAATAAAAAATAGAATTTTTTTTCCAATTCTGTTCTTTTTTTTTAATTTATATCTGTGTCTCAAAAACTATCCTACTTCCATAGAGGTTAAGCTCTAGACACATTTGTAATGTATACAATTGTAAAATATACAATGTTTACACAATAGACACATTATTTAAGTATAAACAATGTATACACCAAAACTAATTTCATGTAAATTTTGTAGTCTTTTTTCTCTTTTCCTGTTTGTCATTGGATACCTCTTATAGGAATGCTTGAAATTTTTAAAAATCCTTACATTCACTTATGTACTATTTTAAGAAGGAGATACAATATTCAATGTTGTGTTTAGAAAAAAAATGTCAAACTTGACCAACAATTTTGAATTTTAAAGGTATAAAATTAGGAAAATATTAAATGAACAAACTTAAATGCATGTTATGACAGCCAGGTATGATGGTATAGGCTTAAAACTCCAGTGCTCTGGGAGACTGAGGGAAGAGAATTCCATGTATGAGACTTGAGTGTGGGCAATTTATTGACTTAGCAAGACCTTAAATAAATTTTAAAAATAAGTAAATAGGGCATAACTCATTGACTCAGTAAAAAAGCCCACATGTGTTCATTTCTCACCATCACACAGACACACACAAGCATGCACACACACACAGACACACACACACACACAGAAAATCACATCAAATTTGGATGTATCCCTGATAGAATGTGATTCTCTGAACTTTCCTTTCTGCTGAAACAGAAACAGTAACAGCTCTGAGCCATAGTCAAAGCCCAAAAGAACAAAGGAAAAACGTTGCAAATATTTAGCAAACATCCTGCTATTATGGACAATTAGTTACTATGTTTCTGAAGGAAAATATTTTAACTTTTTTCAGATAACAGTTTTGGTTGTGCTTTACAATTTTGCTACAGAACATTTTAGGGTATTAGAAATAATATAGATCAATAAATACTGACTATCCAACCTTAGGACATCCTGCCCTCAGAAGAGCTTAACATATAAGTGGTACTGGGGCCAAATGGAAATTTTTCCTAAGTTTCGAAGAACAAGCTTGGTGTTTTTTTATACTTAGCCCTACACATTACATGTCTTGTCCTGATTAGAGTATTACTCAACACTCTGGTTCTTTTTTTTTTTTTTTGACTATCATTCAATGGAAATTTAGCCCATTTATTTCTCCTGAAGCCATCTGAAAGAATGTCAGTAACACTTTCCATTTATCTGAGTCATTGCCTGTCTGCGTCAATGGCTACACAATTTGGTCCCATTATCTGTGTTTCGCGTGGGATACTTATTTATTTACTTACTGTTCTTGGTGACACTTCTCCCTCACACTTCTACAATCACCCTCCTTCATGCCAGTCTCCAAATAAAGAAACAAGAGAGCTGAGGTAGCGCGTGTACCAAGAAGAAAGGTGTACGTGGAGGAAATAGGCTGCTAGGAGTTGCCCTTCTACCTGGAAACCTGTTACCGTTGAGCCAAGAGTGTGAGGCGTGATACTCTTCCCGTGATCATGAATCTAAAGTGAAATCACAGCAGACCTTATGGGAAGGAAACATGAAAAAAATAAGAGACAAAAATTGTTCTATAATTTAACCACTAAAGAAAATATCACTTAAAATATAAGATGTATTTGTCTTTTTCTATGCAATTAATGTAGTTACTGTCGTTATCCATATTGCTGATTCTTAAACCTTAATCTATATCTGGAAGATGTGTTAAAAATGCAGAATCCATGAATTCAAAATTATTTTTTATTCCAACATCAAGTTATTTATATTTTTCTATGTTTGTAGTTGCATGAATGGCATAATAGCAAATGAAGATAAAACAGCCGATTTGTTTTTGTTTTTGTTTTTTAGACAGTCTCGCTCTGTAGTCAGGCTGGCCTTGAACTCACTATGTAACCCTAACCTTGGACTCCTGGAAATCCTCCTGCGTCAGCCTCCAGAGTGTGGAGATCACAGGTATGTGCCACCACTCCTGGCTTTATGTGATGATGGGGAGTCAAATTCAGGGCCTTGAGCTTGCTAGGCAAGTGCTTTAATCACTGCATCATTCCTCCAGCCCCAGAACTGCTGATTCTTTACCGAAAACTTGGGATGCAGCTCTGAACATTCTCAATAATTATTGTATTTCTCATTGTGAACTCTCAGACAAGAAAAAGAAAGAAAAAAGAAAACGCGCACACACACATACAAACTCAAGAGTACCAAGAACACGTTTGATGAGCTACTCATGATATTAATATGATTTCGTGTTAAATTTTAAGTACTTGTACTATAAATATAAATGTATATATTTGTAAGTATATATATGGCATATATGGAGAGATAACTAAAATATCTATATGCATAATGTAAGTACATACACATATTGTTTCAATTATTTCTCTCTATATAGTACATATATACTTAAAAATATATTACATATATATACACTATATCTAGAGTTATAGCTAAAGTATAGCTATATACTATTTACTAGATACAGTATATATATTCTATATATATAGAGAGAGAGAGAATGAGAATTTTTATATACACAGAAAGAGAGTAAGCAATCATTCTACATTGTTACAGAAACCAATATCCCCAAGAGCTATAATCAATAAGCTGGAATTGCAGGAGCGCCCATGCTGTACTTCCAGACCATTCCAAAGAACTGAGAATCAGGGGACCAGTCACATAAGTCTCAGACTGATCCCAAATTGGAAGGCAAGAGATGACCAAAGTTTCCACTCAGAGATGCCAGGCAAAGACAATTCACTGTCAAGCAGCCTTTACTGTGTTCACACCTACAGTGATTGGAGGAAGTCCCCTACACAAGGAAGAGGAAAGCTGCTTCACTCACCATTGACATCTCACAGCCATACCCAGAAATAACGTGTAATTAAATACCTGTGTGTATCCTGATGCAATAAAGTTTACATATAAAATTAATCTTTACAATCAAAATTAGGGTACATTGATTAAGTCCACCTGCTAAGAGAGTCCCCCTTAATTATCAAAAAGGAAAGAAAAGGCTCTAAAGTCTACCTAATTATTGTTTACAAATTTTTCACTCAAAACAGTAGCATGTGGGACTGGAGGAATGGCACAGATATTAAAGCACTTACCTAGTAAGTGTAAAGCACTGCCTTCGATTCCAGCACCACATAAGCCAGGTGTAGTGGCACACGCCTGTAATCTAGCACTCAAGAGACTGAGACAGGAGGATTGCTGTGAGTCCAAGTCCAGCCTGGGCTCCATAGGGAGTTCAGGACCTGCCTGGGCTAGGGAGTGAGACCCTGTCTCAAAGGAATGGAATAAAAAGCACCTAATTGCTGACAAATGAAAACATGTTTAGCAACATTGATATTAGAGGAAAAGACAATTATTTGAAAATGTATGAATAATTCAATAACACTTATTTTTTATTTATCTGAAATATCTGAAACAAAATATAAAAAATACATAAATTTTAGATTCAAATCTAATTGTAATTATTTGAATTTCAGGCAACAATTATTTGAATCCAGATTTCTAATAAATGTATAGAATACCAGTTGAAACTGGCTAAAAAAGAAAAAAAATCATAAAAATTTCTCCTTCTAAAAATGTTATTACATAGTAATATTTAAAACAATTGTTGATAGCAATTTTTATTGAAGTAGCTTTTTATATTGATTTCTATTGAAACAATCTCAACAACTATTGCTAAATTGGGGTGGGTTTTTTGAAAAAAGATTGCTATTTTATTGCAATGAAGGAAGAACCAAAGACTGACATCGTATATATGAGATGTGCCAAATTATCAGGTTTTTGTCCCCCAATCCACTTTCACCAATTAAAGTAAAACTATGACAATTTACAGTGCAAATGTGTTAATATTGGACATGCCTGGGAGAACATGTTCTGCAGAATTACCAAAATGTATATCTTCATCCACATAATGAATATGTAAAATAATATTTTAAATAAAAATAATATATGCACTATCACATCAGACCTTCTTGCTCCTAATTGTACAGTAATATTTGATTGTTCAGTTTTTTTCTGTACCATCCACTTTTCCCAGCATCTATCAAATACCATTTAGCTTTACATTTTTGAGACTAATTTATAAAAATTTTATAGATAGATGAGATTATTAATTCAGTAGTACTTCTATGTCTGATTGATTTTCCTTAAAATAGTAATCTTCAATTACAGCTGTGTTGTTACAAATAACAAGATTTCTTTTTTGACTCCTGAATAGTATTTCACTGAGTAAATGTAGGAAATCCCGCACCTCAAACCATCCCTCAGTTGGTCATTTAGACTCTTTCCACCTTTTGCCTGCTGTGAATACTGCTGCAATGAACAATGGGAGTGCAGACGTCTCCTCAAAAAGCCACTTTGTTTCCTTTGACATGGACCCAGTAGCATGTTAGCTGAATTGTGTAGTAGTACCAGCTTTACCTTTTTGAGGGCCACCCATAACTGTTTCACAATGACTCTATTTACATTCCCACCAATGGTGTGTCAGGGTTCCTTTTCTCCACATCTGTGCCAGCAGTGGTTACCTTTTGCCTTTTGATAAATATCATCGTGCGGGTTAAATCTTGCACTGGTATCAGTTGCATTTCTATGATTAGTGATGTTAAGTTTTTTTTTTTCAACACTTGCTGGCCATTTGCATGTCATTTTAGGAAATATAATTTAGATTTAGTGCCCATTTTCCAGTATGTTAGTTTTGCTTTTGCTTTGCTATTTTTTGCATCCTTTACGTTGTCTAGATATTTACTCCCTGTCAGCTGCACAATTTGGGAATATTTTCTCCTACTCTCTGGACTCTTCACGATGACAATCATTTCCTTTGCTGCTCAGAACCCTTCTAGTTTACTGTAATCTTACTTGTCAATAACTTTTGATTCTTGTGTTTAGGGGTCTTGTTCAAAAATCATTAAATGTCCCATTAAATGTCTGGCAATATTTTCCATGTCGTAATGTGGTGGCTTAATTGTCTGGGGTTTTCCATTCAAATTTTTAATATATTTTGAGTTCATTTTATAACTGCTGATAAATGGGATTAGTTTCATTCTTCTGTTATACATGTGGACACCCGATCATCCCAACACAATTTCCCAGCTTAATAGACCATCTCTGATTTCCAATTTTGCTTTATTGAGAGAGGGAATGAAAAACCACTTGTGATGCTGCCCTCACATACAAACTTCTTGTACTTATTTTTTAAAACTTTTACAAATATCTTCAGGAATTTTTTTTTTTTAATTCTTTACCTTTATTAATTCTTCCTTAGCTAATTCAACTACTTACTATTCTAAAATGTATTAGTTCAGGAACTATAAAAATATGTAATTTTGAGTATAAAACAGTACTAACAGTTCTGAAAATACAAACAAGCCTGGTTAAGTAAGTAGGCCTTCCGTGGGTATGAGCGGGAGTGCTCAGACAGGTCCACAGCAGCACGGCTGCCGGGCATCAGGTTTCAACTGTGAGCACCAGTCGCTAAAATGGAAGAGGAAACAGGCAGCCACAGAACTTTTGTCAAGTCCATTAATTCAGACAATAAATTTTCTCTGTATTCACAGAAGCTTGAAAGAGACAGGAAGGACTAAGAGATTGATGAACCTTCTCTCTCCAGGAGGAACCTAAGATCTGAGCCCTCCCAGAAAGATGGCGGATTCAAACAAACAAAGCCATGCTCACGTGCGAGTCGGAGCCCTGACCCCGCGTGCCACCTCAGTCCCAGCTAAGCAGAAGCCTTCTAAAAACGCTGCCTCTGCCTCTGTGCCACCGTGAAATCTCATTCAAGTGGTGTGACTGTCACGACCCATCAAAAAATAAGGTGGAAAAGGTATTTTACGTCTGTAACTTTGAACCTGGTTTTAGAATAAAATAATTTTGAGGAAACTATGATAGTATATTGGCTTCTTCCAAGATTTGGCTATTATAGGGTATCCTGCTATAAACATGGGTACGCATGCATCGCTCATGGATGAAGACTTTAACTCTTTTGTGAAGGTACTCAGAAGAGGTATAGCTGAATAAAATGGGATATCTATCTCTAGCTTTTTGAGGAATGTCCGTACTGCTTTTCATAGTGGCTTTAACAGGAAAATCTGTTTGAACTGTTGAAGCAATATAAAAATAACTCGACCTGCAGAAGGTCTAAAGAGAAGCAGCTTCTAGAATTTCCACCACAGTTGAAATGATTCATTTAAGACAAGTGCTGAAACACAACCAAAAATACCATAGGAACCATATAAACTTTCAAACTGTCAGCTTAACCCCTGAACAAGAATGCTAAAATTAATCAGGCATATTTATTAGAAGACAGAGAAATCTACCTTCCCTAACCCTGAACAAGTATTTAGTGAATATGAACTTTTCCATGTCCAAGGAAAAATAATTGGAGAAAACACACACAATATAGAACATGAAGAGGAGGCATATTGTCAAATGATAGTTCCCAAAAATCTATGGCTCAGAATGTATTCAGAAGTTACTAATGTAAAAACAAATGGCCATATTATAAAATATGTCTCAAATTCTGACTCAGACATTAAGTATGTTTTAGAATCTCCTGGTATTTTGAGATCAGAAGTCTGGCAGCTCTCTGTAGACCTGTAGTGCAAAGCTGTGTGATTCAAAATTAAAGGAAGTATTTCTTCTTCCTTTCCTAGTTATTAGGTTTGCCTGCAAGTCTATCTGTTGGTATCATCCTCAGCCATCCTATGGGCTTCTTCCACCAGTTTGCTTATGTGCTTATCAGTTATCAGCAAACACAACTAAAACTCTGCCGTACAAAGCAGGTGAGAGTTTTTTTTAATCCTTTAAAATAAAGCATGATTTATTACCGCAGATATAGAAGATAGAAGATAGACAGACAGATGGGCAGATGATAGAAAGGAGATGCTTTGTTTAGTAAGAAAGCACAATGATTTATATACAAACAGATGTATTCAGTCTATGTAAGAGGATACAGGCAAATGAACAATTCAGCACAGCATAAAAAATGATAAAACCTGATAAAATACATTGTATCCATAGTGAGGTACCTAACTCAATTTTAAAAAAACTTTTGAAAAATAAAGATTCTAAGGTTTGACTATCAAAATTGACGCATCTAGGTGAAAACAGTGAGAAAAGAGACAGTGGAGTCTGGACATAACTGAATTTTGCATTCCAGACTGAAAAAGGATTTAATTATTGTCTGTAGTCATAAAAGAGTGAAGCTTATGAAGAACTATAGTGCCAGCTGATGGGGAAGACAGACTTTTGGAAGGAATACTGTCATTCACGCAAGCTATCATGGATTGAAATGTTAGGAAAAGACATTACATCCACACTCAACATGCATAGACATTTTTCTTATTATTTCCTCTACAGTATGGTATAGCAACAGATCAAATAACATTTACATTGTATTAGACATTATAAGTAATCTAAAGATCATTGCAAGGGAGGATTGTTCACAAGTTATATGCAAATGCTATACTATTTTATTAAATGAAATTGAGCATGCTTGGACTCGTGTATCCATGGAGGGCCTGAAACCAATTCACCGTGGATGCCAAGGGAAGACTCTATTTTTGTGTGGTTAAAGTTTTAAACTGTGAGGTGGGAAGCAGCAAGACAATCTACTAGAATGATACGAAAGTGGAATGCCATGAAACTCTACAAAAGATATATAGCGAATGTGGATTTTATTTCAAAAGTAATAGAAAACCTTAGAAAGCTTTTTGGTTAGAGGGCAAATGCCAATTTTGTCAGAAAAATTGTGGTTCCCTGTAAAAGTTGACAAGGGGTGACAAGAGCGTGAAAAGGAAAAACAGTCGGGAAGTTGAATCACATGACAATGACCTCAAAATAAGAAGATAACAACTGAAATTCAAAAAAACAGAGAGAAAAGAAGGATCTGAAAAATTATGAATAGGTAGGATCCGTAGAATGGAAAATCAAAGAGAAAGAAAAGTCACCATAACATCTGGGCCTGTAAGAAGCTTGGAGAATCTGACAAGTTCGTTCAATGGTTTGAAAAACAGAAAAAGAGGTCAATCCATAGACCAGAGATGTGTTGGATCCTCCTTGAGTTACAGGAGAGTCCAAAGCAGTTTAGTAGTTTCTTAGATTTGGTGAGACAAGGAGATTAAATTTCTGTCTTAGTTACCTTATTATTGTTTGGTTTCTGGGACACAATATGACACACTCGTAACTTAAGGAAGGAAAGAATTATTTTAGCTGATAGTTTCACAAGGTCTCAGTCCATTCTTAGGCAGCCAGCAGTGACAGAATCTCAGAACAGAGTCCTGGTCAAAGAAAAGCTGTTCATGGCATGAAAATAGGAAGCAGAATGAGTAAGGAAGAGCGGAGCCATCAACTAACCTTCAAGGTCATGATGCAGTGATCTGCTTCTTCTGGGTCAAGTCCCAGGGATCCGCCCCTGCTGACCAGCCCCTGCCCCTTCCTGGCTTAGCAGCACGTGGTTCTATAGATTCTCCACAACATCCAAATACATAAGGCGCCTGGGGACACTCCAGATCAGCCCACAACAGTTGTTGTCTGATACATTCATATCCTCCAGATATTTGTTAAATATTATTTTCTTGCTGTAGAAATCAGTATAAAACACACAAAAGGATGAATTTTACCTACCTTACCTACTTCATTTTATAAAGCGATCACAAATAAGTTTGTCTTACAATCAAAGAAGGAAACATTTTAATTTATGCCCTTTATCTAACAGCATAGCACTTTAAAGGTCTCTATGAAAAAATATTCTCAATGTAATAAGGTTAAAATATTTACAATTACTTAAAAATGTAAATATTGTTAATATTTATGAAACAGATATTCTACAAATGGTCAGAAAAATAAGCCAAAGGGAAAAGTAAATGAGGAAGAAATATAATATTTACTTTAAGAACTTTAGACTCCTAAATTGGTCAATCCTTGAAAATCTTTTTTTCCCTAGTATTAAGAAACTCTCATAGTAACTTGATTCTAGAGACTGAACTCTGGGGAAAGTATTGTGTGAGTTTATGATATTCCCAGATATGTTATCACCAAGCCAGATGACGTAGCCTCTCACCAAGAAGCCTTACAGAGAACAAATGTTACTTCAACTACAAGCAGGGAAAAAAAAGAATTTGCCATTTCACCCAGAACCAAAGCAAGTAACGAATGAAGGTGTGTGGGAATGTAATAAAAACGCAATGAAAAAATCGAAACTTACTTCCAGAATCAGATAGGACTAACATAAAAAATACTTCAAAGCCAGCGTTGTAGCACACACCTGTATTTCCAGCACTCTGGGAGGCTGAGGCAGGATAATTACAAATTAGAAAACAGCCTGGGCAACTCATCTACAGCAAGAACCTGTTTCAAAAAAAAAGGATTAAATGTGAAAGCTCTGAGTTTGGTCCCATGTCCAAAAAGGTAAAAATAAATTGGAAAAAATATTAACACATACTTAATCAAAAATGCGGTAACAAGATGATATACACCATTAGCTTATTTACATATGGAAAATAGGAAAATGTCCTCAGGAGTTTTTAAATATAATTCATTTATTTTTAACTGACACATGAGATTATATACACCTTAGGTATACCATGTGCTGTTTGGCACATATATATTGATATGTGGCAAAAAGTTTAAATCTGATTAAACACAGATATCTCCCCCAAACAAGTATAACATTTTCTTTGTGATAAAATCACTCAAATCTTTTCTGTAGCTTTTTTTGAGATGTACATGTGTTATTATCTCTAGTAAGATACAGTAGAACACAGTAAAAGACAGTTGTGACAAAATGGCAGGGCATTTTAGTGATAGAGAAAGAACATATACATTTCCTAAAGTTTCTGTATCAATTCTGGCACTTTGGAAATAAAGAATAGCACGTTATCTGAAGACCAATGTAGAATTTTGAAGAACACTGTGCTACGTAACTTGTGGGGGCTTTACTGATGACAAAAGGCTAAGAGACTAAACGGGAGAGACAGCAGAAGAGGGGCTGTGACAGGGGGAAAGGGGATGTCTGGGAGCATTTGGTCCAGACAACCTAGGGATGGTTTTCGATCCCTACTTTAATTTCCCAATTTCCGTCACTATCTCAGCAAAATCCAGTAATCCTGATCCCAATTTATGAAGTCCGTTTTCATGACCACATTATTTCACCAGCAAGCTCTCCTTAGGGATTTGTCACGTGTTTTTTCATTCTTTACCTGGGTAGATCGAATCGCTAAGGATCTCACTACAACGCAGCCTTCACCAGTGACGTGACACCTGAAAATAGGGCAAGTATTTGGCCTGAATGAAATCTATGATCTCTTGCTCAATCCCATTAAGTGTGTAAAATGCAAGATTATTGTAAATCTAACATACATTTTCATATTACTGGTTTGCAAAAAGAGGAGACAAGTAAGGGAAATAATATGTTAATATAAAAAGTCTTTTTTTCCCCTTTCCTTTTTTAAATGGAGTCAGAAGAAAAAAATATTTGAAAAGTCATCTTTGCAATATCTTCTTATCAAGAATATTGGTTTTGAGAGAGAGCTGAAAGAAGTGTCTAGTAAGTTCCCAAGCCAAACATTAAAAACTCTGAAGAGATTTCTTTTAAGATTGCAATTTTAGAACAGTGTTCTGGAAGAGTGTTCATCATCTGGCGATTTGCGGTGGTGAGGTTTTGGGCCAGATTCTTGACAATATCAATAAACACGTTTTCTGGCAACCACACTTCTCTCTCCCTTGGACATTATGACATAAACACTGGTTGGTTAAATGTAGTCGCCGCTATCTCCTGACGATACCATGATTAGGTGCATGCTTGAAACACTTCCCCAGGGGTCCGAGTCATGGCACTGTACTGTGGCTCAAGTACAACACCAGTCATACCGACATAGAAAAGCAGAGCCGGGGACACTTCTATCTTCTACATCTTGATATGTTATTCCCAAATAGAGGCAGATATGTTCATCTACAATTTTGTATGACCTATTTGCTGTTAGATGATATCTTTATTGGACACACATTGCCCTAAGTATGTAACAAAAAGAGAGGAGGAAAGAGACAGAAAGAAATCACAAGAAAAGAAAGAAGAAAAAAGGGAAAGGAAAGAAATGGAGAAGGAGAAAAAGAAGAAAAAGGAAGCAAAGAAGGAAGCCAAACCTGAAGCTTCTCTTACTCATATGAAAAGTTTTGCGCTCAAATACTGTTTATTGTGATTTGTTTTCTTTAAATAACACCCTTTAAAAAGCATAATTCTAGACTTTAATTTACATTTTTGTGGTTGAGCAAAGCAGTGTGAACTCTTTAAATAAATCATAAGGGCTTCATAACCAAGACTCAAATGTCCTGGCGGTGCTTGGCCATGAAATAAGATTTGAGCTGTGGTTTGTGGGCTCTTGCTAACCAAACTTCAAGGAAACAGCTCGTGTTTACCATTCATCTGTGATTTTTGGGAAATCAACAGTTTTTAATCAATCAATTTTGAGATTTCACAGAACTAGCTCTGCTGCTGCAGAGTTAATTTCTCATTCTTAAATCATCCCTTGTATACATTTGTTCCTTATATGCAAAGATAAAAGATTTCAAACTACCAATTCTCTGAAAGCTGTTTCTGCACCCATAGACGCCATGGCATGAGTTCAGATCTCCAGTGGAAATCTTCGTGACCTAAAAGTTTCTGCTGAATGAGCCCTGGTGCCTTCCACCCTGCGCCCAGCTCTGTTTCTGTCTGACTGCTGCATTTATCATCTCATCTGGCCTTCAGAGCAGCTGACCAGTTCAACGCCTGGGAACCTCCTGCTCCTTCCCTCTGAGCGCGTGCCTGGCTTCTTTTCAGTCATCAGGGTTCACTTTACGTGGTAAACTGCAGAGTCTGCATTTTTTTCATCTAATGCAGGGGTTCCGGTCCCCAGGGGCCCAGGACCGGTACCAGTCTGTGGCCTTGTGGCAACTGGACCCCCTGGGCAGATGAGTGGCCTGCAGGAGGCGAGAAGAAGGGAGCAAAGTCCCGCCCCCGGCTGCCCTTCTGCCTCCTGTCAGGTTTCGTGGCCACTGCTCTGACGGGAGGCCAGGATTCACTCCTTGTTCTCCCGCTGCTGCTGCCGCCATATCTAATCACCCCTCTAACAACTTACTACGTAATAATCTGCTGCCACCCTGTCCTCCAAAGAACGGTCTTCTCCTAAATGGGTCCCTGTGCCAAAAAGGTTGAGAACCACTGATCTAACAATAGAAACTAGGCTCAGCTGTGACTTGGCCTCACGGACTTACTGTACACACAGTAGCTATTCCATTATTCCTTTCTACTTGTTTCCTTTTTAATGACATCTTTTCCTCTTTAAACTATATTTAAATGATACAGCCATATTTGCTCCTTTATTTACCATGCTACTTTTAGTATATAGTAAAATAGTGGGGGGAAAAGTGTCCACAATAAATATTTTTGAGAGTTGGCACGAACATTCCATTATTAATCAACCTGAACACAATATCTGACACTTATGACAAAAATTTGATAACTCTAAACCCATATAAATAAGTTGATTCCAGGCACCATCTGCTAAGCAGCAATTAATAGGCTAGGAAGGCAGACATGAGATTTACCTTTTCTGAAGTTTTATATTATTAGTTTGGAGATTAGTGGATTTATAGAAAGATGTTTGTACTTTCCTTGAATTTCTTTACTATTGAAAAAATAAAGGTAGCAAAATGTCTCTAGCATGTAGTTGGTTTCAGTGCAACTGGAGAGAATTCGGAGTTATTCAATATTTGGTTACTGAACTTGCTAGCATGTACACTCATCCCACGATACCTTGGTGCACTGGTCTTTTAAGTGTTGGATAAAGAAATTGGGAACGACTGAAGCCTTCATTCTTATTACTCTGGGTGCTTCAACCGGATACTTAGTTACTGCATAACCCAATGACATAATTTCTGAAATATTATATTTCATCAGATTTCTTTGTTACCCATTTGATGTCAATTTTAAATGTTCTGTATGTTCCAGAATCACCAAGATTTCTTCTTTAAACAGACCCAATTAAGATCATTAATGAAAGCTGTTTGATTAACTATAAGAAGCACCATGTGGGGGGAGTCTGTTGATACAAAAATATTCTCTTCAAAGAATGAAAGTGAAACATTGTTTGCTAGAAAAAAATCTAAATGAGAGCTATCAAGAAATTTAAAATTCTCGATTCAAAGAAATGAATGGACTCTTCTTTTGCCTATAGGAATGTCGGTTGTCTTTAGGGACATGAGAATACAAATATTTATGTTTACCTTGACATAAAGTGAAAAGTATTTAATTTAAATTTTAGTATTATAACTATAAAAACTCACAATAGGAAAACATTCTGGTGACATCCTAAATTTTTTTGAAATTTTTCTGAGCTGCTAAATCCAAAAATGTAGGAACCAAATGGTATTAAAGTAGGTAGAAGAAGTGACAGTTGGCCACTGACGCAGAGGTGTCAGAAGATACCAGATGACACAGGATCGGAGGCTGCCCGCCCGCCCATCGCCTTACATTCTATGACAGGCCAGACTACTAAGACACAATTTGACATTTTGGGAAAAACACTCACCAAAGCTATTGTCAACAACTAAATGAATGTTAGATTACAAGAGTTAACCAGATTACTATTATTCCAGCAAAAGGAGAAGTACAATTTTTCAGACATTCCAGAAATCTTTAGAGGGTAGATATTTCAAGACAGGCATATTCTATAAACTAACTGCTGAAAAATGTTACATGAAATAAAATGATACTCTTTAAATGGTGATGTTTAAAAAAGCTCAAGAAATTTTGTAGGGTTTATGACTAATATTAGTAATGATTTATTAGTTCTTGGTTATAATTTTGAGTAATTGATATCATAGATCAAAGAGAATATAAAGAGAGCAGTTGAGAGAGCAGCTCAGTGGTTAAAGTACTTGCCTAAAGTTTGATTTCCCAACACCATATGATCCAGGTGAGGGAGGCTGAGGCAGGATTATTGCTGTGGATTCAAGATGCTAGCTACATAGTGAGTTCAGGACACACCTGAACTACAGAACAAGACCTTGTCTCCAAAAAAAGTAGAAAAATAAGATTATAATATGTCCTTAATAGTTTGCATTTTCATGCTATTAAAGGACACCGATTAGTGAGAAAATTTTAAATACTATGGAAACTAGAATGTTTAAGACTGAATCTCCATATTTTCACGTTCTAGTGACTTAGTAGAAATGCCACTAAAACTCAGTGACTAAAAACTGATAATTAAGATGAAATATCTGAGAAAACTTCTTAGATTTTTGTATCAAAGAAAAAGGAAAAACAAAGAAAGGACATGCGAAGAGAGGATGAAGGAATGAAATTACCAAAGACAATATTATGAAACAACAGCAAATGAATTTTGGGAATAGGGAACCAATTCTTTATGAGAATGCCTGAGCGCATTTGCATCGATTTGTGTAAATAATGTGTGCATTATAACACTTGAAATGTTTGGGTGTTGGTTAAAAAATGAAAATTATTGCTTTCATTTAAATAATTAACTTAAATATCGTCCAAATGTGAGGAGTATGCAAGTTTTTACACTTGTAGAAAAAAAAAGTCATCCTTTAATTTGGCTTAAGAAGGTAAGGGCCCATTGCTAATTCTTGAGCCAGTAGGTAATAGACTGGAAGTACATTCATAGCCACTTTACAAGTAGGTATTTTTAAGCATGGTGTTAGGGTAGGAGGCGATGGCTTCTTGACCATCAGAAGTGGTTTCTTCATTCACAGATGGCCTCAAATTAGGAACGTTAAAAAATAAATTTCTTATACTTGAGGTTATTAAAATAAAGCAATAACAATAGATAGATGATTTTTCAGAATAAATGATACATATTAAATTGCAGACAAGATAAGTCGCAGATGTAGATCACACTCTAGAGGTGATTGTAAACTTTTCTAGCTGGCAAGGTTCTTTAATGAAGCTCACACAGGGGAAAGGAAAGATTGACAGCAAAACCTCAGGTGTGCACCTGTTCAAGTAGCAAAATGAAGAAACAAAAATGAATTTAAAAGGGAGTAAGGCTTCACAGAAGTAAAGACTGCATGTTAAGTCCAGAAAGCTGCCTTTGACCAGGAGAAAATATCCAGAGGAGATAGAATCTCGTTGTCATTCCCTTCACTATTTAAGTTATTATACTTAACTAGATATTTTGATCCATTATCAAACTGCAATAGGATATCGTTCCTTTAATTCCCAAGTTTTTATAAGGATTCTCAATAGTGTCAGTTTTAGAACCATCCTTTTTTCATTTTTTTGAATTTTAAAATGAATAAATTAAGGCACAGGGAATCATCTATTTTGTCTCACTCATAAAATCAACTTTCCCCCACCCCAAATCATAGAAACAGTCAGTGCACACCAACACAAGATAAAGCAGTATTGATTGAAAACAAATACAAAAAAGATAATCTAACTGGCAGAAGAATCAGGCAGCTTTCCACCTCTGCAAGAAAGCTTTCTGCATGGAGTGGCTGGTTACCTATTTCCCTCTCACACCATCTGTCTTGGCACAGAGAGCTTCCAGAACTGCCTTCCCTACAGCCCCTTTTCTCAATAACCAGAATCACCAAAGTTAATTTGGTTCCTAATATCATCCACTTCTTGGGTGAAAGCCTAAGAAGCCATTCACATCAGGTGGTTATCATGCAATACCCTGAGCCTTAGTCCAGGCCCAGGCTCCAATGGAAACATGTCACAGTATTAAAGTAATACATAAGTATTTTTAAAGGATTTAAGGATGTGAACAAACTTACAATTAAAAGAAATGTGAGAAGGCTTCAGAAGGTTGATGAATCCTAACAGTGTGGTTTCTTTTATTTTAATCAAAAAATCACTTTCAAGAAATATTTACTTTGCAATTTTTTTTCTTCAAAACTATCTAAATACCTACAATCAGACTCTGATATAGACATTGGAGATAGGGCAATGCCTGTAATGGAAATCGTACCTGTTCGTGTGCAGCTTACTTTCTGGCAAAGGAAGAAGAGAATTGGCAGATACATGTATGCACGTGGTTAAAGACAGTGTTCAGAGCCAAAAGAAAAACAAAATAAAGTCAAGAGATAGAAGTGATCAAGAAGGAGATTTCGGTGAGCAAAAATTCGTTGAAGATACAAGCATTTGAGGAGAAGTGCCAACACTAGTAATGACCCAGATGTAACTAGAAAGACAATTTTAATAATAGAAATAACAACTGAAAACCCAAAAATACAAAAGCGAAAAGAAGAAAAAAATAAAAACAAAAGACAAAACCTAACTGACACAAAAATTATAACTATCAGCACCATCTCAAGAAATAGCAAAGATGGTGCTGAGGAAGAAATCAGCTGGGGCCACTTAAATCCAATTAGATCATATATTTTAAAATTGGATACTATTCACCCAGCAAATGGAAATCCTTGAAGCGACTTCAATGAGGATGCCATATAGATAATTAAACTGAAAGATAATTAACATGTTGAACCTACTTTGTTTCTATGGGGAGGATTCACTCACTGTAGGGGAATAAAGTCTTTGTTCTGTGTGTGTGTGTGTGTGTGTGTGTGTGTGTGTGTGTGTGTGTGTTTTCAAAATGACTGTAAGAAATAATGGTGCTGCTTTTTCAAAAAAAAAAAAGAAAAGCATCAAGCGGTGAAAAATACATCTGTGTTTGAGAGGTCAAGTTGTTCTACCTAGAGAAGAGGTTTGCACTAAAAAGTAATCACTGCCTTCCACTAGAGTCCTGATGAGGTCTTTGTTAAGTGAAACATATTTTCTCAATTTTTACACCTGAACATACCTCCTCTTCCTATTATTTTAGCCAGAAGCAATAACATGTCCCAAGATGTGCAGTTTTTGCAGGAGTAATGGTGCCCATGTTCTCAAGTAGAAGACCTTTTAGAATCATTCAAAAATTATAGCAAGGTCTATAGGAGTGAGAAAATATCCAGCAGCCCTTTTGTAAACAATAATATATAACACAAGTGAACATTTATACTCTGAGGGGAAAAGCAAATATGCTTTCGCTAGGACAAGCACCTGCACTAAACTTCTACTTTTCAGCACTTACTCCTGAGTATATATTCTAAGCGAGTATTAGAAAAAGGTATTTGGTACTGCAGTGATTACCTATCTATCAAAATTGAAAGCTTAGCATTCAAAGTACTTCCAAAATATAAACCTCAGTTTACGTAGAGTTTTATTCACCTGTGGTAGATCAGTGAAAAGAAATTGAATATTATTATATTTAAAGAGAGAAGTAGTGACCAGCAGAAATGTTAATATATTTTTTCTAGAGACTTTCAGAAGACAAAATATGCAAAACTCTATTTCCACCATGTCTGTTTGCTTACTGAACAGACACTTTGATATAAATATGAAATCAGTGATTTGTATTTCAGCATGATAGTTCAAGGCCATTTCATCAAAAGAGGGAAAAATTAACACTCCCTGAGGAGTAGCTCTGGAACGTCATAATAATGTTGATTAAGGTAACTAGTTAGATGAACGTATCGGTTTCAATGAAGATTGTTTAAAAAATAGAAAAATATTTATTGCTGTTTAACCTTATCAGGCTGATCATGCCAAAGGGGAACCACAATTGTTGCTTTCACTGTGATTAGTACAGTGCGTGGGAAATGCATGGGTTGTTTTCAAGGAGCCAGATGTTTAAGAGAATTCATTGTACTGCAGAGGCTGAGATCAGGTTTAAAGGGATACTGCAGAGGCCTCTCATGTAGATAAATATTTTGCTTCTTGTCTTAATTACTTTTTCGTTGCTGTGATTTAATACCCGACATCCACAAATTTAGGAGAGGTAAGATTTATTTTAGCTCTCAGTTTCAAAAAGTCACAACCCATTCAGGGTCAGCCGGCAGCAATGGAAGTACATGGCAGAGGCAGAGGTGGAGGCAGCTTCTCAGGACATCACCAACAAGGAGGCAAGTTGAGACTCGTTGAGACTAGTCCTAGTCCCAGTCCTCAAGGAAGGCAGGAAGCAGCTTAATATATCCTTCCAGGTCTGCGCCTAGTGATTAGCCCCTCCTGGATCCAGGTGTGGAAGGTGTGGTCACCACACGCCCATTAATCCTAACTTACACGCCTGTAATCCACACCTCCAGACTAGACCCCAATCTACCAACAGCACATGATTCCATAGACAGTCCATTAACATTTAAAAACATGAGACTTTGGGGGACATTCCAGAGCCAAACGACAATACTTCTATTTGTAGCTGAGTACGTGGTTCAAAACTATGGCGTGTCTCTATGAAGACAAAATTATACCATGTTTCTCAGCCTAAGGATAAGTCAAATCTTATAATGGCAAACATTTTTGAGGTTATGTAACTTGTTTATTTGATATACATATGTATTTATTTTCCAATACTGGGGGTTGAACTCAGGATCTTCATACTGAGCTATGCCTCCAGTTGAAAAAAAATTCCCCATTTTATTGATATGTATAAGTGCAAAATTTAAGGTTTACATTGGTTTGGGGGCATTTTGTGCACATACATATCTAGTCAAGGCAGCAAGACCTTTCCCGCTTTCCTTTCCATCCACCCCCTACCCACTCCTACAACTCCCCCCTACCCCCGTTCCCTTTATTTTTCACTTTAAGTTCTGTGAGATAATTGTGATCTGGGATCTGGGTTTTTCATATCAGAGAAACCATTCGATAATTCACCTTCTGCTTCTGACTCACTTCACTAAGCATGATGGTCTCAAGTTTCTTCCATTTGCCTGTAAAAGCCTCCATGCTGTTGGACTTTATAGATGCATAGTATTCCATTGTGTATAAATACCAGAGTTTGTGTATCCACTGGTCTGTTGATGGGTATTTTGGTGACTTCCATATTTTAGCTATTGTTAATTGTGCTGCAATGAGCATGAGTGTACATGTATCTGTGTTATGCATTGTTTCTAAATCTAAATGTGCCAGATACACAGCCTTCGATTTTTCAAAGTTTGCCAACATGGAGAAGTCTTTGATATTACCCAGAATCAGAGTAGATCTACCTTTGGAAAAATAAAGAAATTCTCTTTATATGATATTCAGGAATACTAGCTTTATTATTCCTTACATAAAAAGTCTAAGTGGTATATAAATTAGATGTTGCAGCATTTTCCATCAGTAAGAGGCATAGCCCCTTAGCCCTCTTCAGGTAGTTAAGCCGGTTAAGAGTTTGTGTCCCAGGTAATCTGTACGAATGCAGAATGACTTTGACATTGTGACCATCAACACAGGTTAAGTAGCCAAATTCATGTCTCATTGCTGAATTATCTGAATAGATCATGACTCTTAATTTTTACTCATTGTGCAAGTGTGAGCAAGTTACTTGTACCTCTGTTTGATATTGTAAAGGGGGTGTGTTAATATTATTCATCTTCAAGGATGATTACAGTGATATTGGAAGGTAGTAGATAAAGCGCTCACAACAGTGAGTGGTAGGCAGGGCTGCCAAAACATCTTCCTGTAGTCATGTACAGGTGAATGCAGAGGTGACAACTCAGTCAAATGTTGAATATATATCTAATAATTGATGTATGTTTCCAAAATTTTCATGTGACCTCCAAAGTTAAGTTATAAGTTAATGAAAATGTACACACTCATCTTGGATCTGTGGAGGAGTCTAGACAAACACGAATACCTCAAAATTTTAGACAAAAATATTGAAATGGAAGGTAATGCAGTAGTTTCTCAATTGAATTATTTATGTAATTCCTTAATTTCTATTTAAAATAATAATCATTAGAAAAAACTTTTTCTCATATTCTGGCATAAATTACAAAATCTCAAATGATTTTGTACCTTTCCTTTTTAGATCACTGTTTATTAGAAGTGTTTCTTCCGGTTCTTTGTTAGCTACTCCGTCTCGACTCTATATCCTATCTCTTCCTGTCGTCTTCTTCTTCTTTTTTTTTTCTTTGCTTCAAATTTTGTCTGTGGTTTCTACTATATGTTCATAGCAAAAGGCCTTTTCCCAATATGGCTTAAAATTTGTAAGGTCTCTCTCAACTTAATGACCAAAGGTGAACCAAATCCACCTCCTGTCCAGCTGTGTCCTTTACCTATTACTCCAGCTTTCCTGTTGCCTCAGGATAAGCGTATTCAGCTTTTGTACATGTGTTAGCTCCGTGCTCTCATCTGCAAGAAAGAGCCCCCACCATTTTGCAATCTAGCTTCAGCCCCAAGCATACTCTGCAAAGAACCTTCTAATTAATAAGGAATCTTCATATTGGTAAATCATCTTAATATATTTTACGTCATTCAGAGCTTGGCTTCTCATGACCACTTTATGTTGTTCACAACTCTAGATAATCTGAAAATGCTTTCTTTCCATGACACTACTACTGTGGTTTTCCCCTTTTTAATTCCTGCCATTCTATCTCAAAACTTGCATCAGGACATATTCACGTTGTCTTAGAATTAGGTTTTTATCTGTTTCACGTTGATGATTGACTTTGTGGTCCTGAGACTAAGAATTATGACTACTTTGTTATACCTCTACAAAGTGAAATATATAATGAAACAATAAGCTAATGAGTGAATGAAAGGTTACGCTTGAGAGAAGTTCATATAGCCAAGGGTGTTAAGGGAAAATAAGATCAGAACAAATAACGTTAAAAATATTTAAGTGTCATCTCCAGTAACAGAATTTTTTAAAAAGAGAGCAATGTTAGGGAATTTATCCTGTAATATATTGCAATGCATATCTGTGCAATAAATATAATACACTCTTGTGGCATAGAAGTGAGTAAATTAGTCAAAGAACAACTCATTCTTGCCGCTTTGTCTTCATTCATTCCCCTCATATACTTGTAGCTGGTTAAACTTGCCCTCCCCACACTACTTTCCCTCTACTGGAAGCAAACATTCAACTCCAGTCATCATTCATGAATTAAAGCAAACCAAAGGCTCACCATTTAATGAACAAGTGTTGCAACTCTAGTTCCAAGCCACATGCTGAGTAGGAAGTGAAGAGAACAGTGAGTTGCAATCCAGCCATGGTATGCCCGTGTAGGGTCAAAGAATTGTGACCACACTAGGCACTGAAGAGTTGAGAAGTGAAAGGTAAGAGACAACTTTATAAAGTAGATGACATTCTTTAAATAAATGTAAAATAATTTATGAATTGAAAAGCCTCATTTGAATCCCACATGGATGTAAAAAGAAAAAATGAGAATCAATCTTTAAAAATGGATTTAATTTTTTTTGGTTCAGTACTTTCTCAGTTATAAGTGTTCCCATACATACACTTCAGAGCAGGCAAAAATATTTTTTCTACTTTTCTTTATTGTTTTTCTATAAATAATTAAATTCTTAGTTTTCAAAAAGTTTCATGTTAAAGTCTAAAAATTACTCAGTTGCTTTGTTATTTATGACATGATTTTACTGCTAGTAAAATAATTTTGTGCCAGTTGGAATCAATCATGAATCTTAGACTCAAATAGCACATTGTTTATGTTTTCCACTTGAATATATTTAGCTATTAGCCTTATATGAAAGTGTTTCTGTGTATGTGTGTTTTTTCTCCTCCACTAGTTATTGAGCTCTTAATAGCTGCAAATATGTGGTCAATATTCTGAATTTATGTAACACTTTTCAATGTATTGCATATAGTATACACTCAATAAATATTTACTAAATTGAATTGAGAAAATTCAAATAATTGCAATCTTTTGTAATATAATTCATTCATAAATCAGGACTGACCTCAATCACAAAAGAACAGAGTTTGGCAACAAAGTTATGTGTAGTATCAGAACTAGATAACTGCCCTGAATGGCCACTTAAGTCAATTCCACATTGAAATAATAAACGCTTTTTAAAAATATCCCCTAAATCAGCTTTAGAAGATTTTTTCAAAGTAATGTAATAAGACTCAAATTGTTCATGCTTCTATTGTAAGAGTCTGCTTCAGATCAATAAACATTTTATTGAGCATTTCACTATAATCCAGGTACTGATGTAGGCCCTAGGGAAACATCAGTGTATAATATATAGGACTTAAACTGGCTTTAGACTCAAAATAGGTGGAAATACCCTATTTTGACTACATCCATGTGTTACCCATTATATCCATCAAGTCATTTCGTCTTGGTTGCTGAAGAAAAGAACTAGCCTAACATTCTTCCTGGAAGAAATTTAGTATCATAAAATAATTTTTTAGTTTTATATGAGTCATATAATTTACTGCAAATTGGTGTACATTATTTCCTTGTTTACGATTTTTGCAAGTATTTAACATAAATAAATTAGTAATTTCACTTTTGTAATATTTCTGTGGTCTTATATGTCCACCAATGTCTTTTGTCTGCTTTTCTTTTTTTCTAAAAGAAATATTTGGAAACAAGTGAAATCCGTAGACAGAGTGGATTTTTAGAGACTAAGTTTGATTTCTGTTTTCAGTAAGAAGCAATCTCAGGTCTTTGTCAAAATAATTCTTAAGGCCTCCAGATACCACACAGTGTGTTTTAGATTCAACCCTCACTCCTGACTCAGCTTAGCCCGTTATGTGTACCGTGTTGCCAAAAGCCCCAAAACATATAAGAATGCAGTGTCTCCTTGGGTCTGCTAAGCCTTGCAGACCAGTATCCAATCACACATGACTCAGATTTCTTAGAAGAAAAAAATGTATCTGGTTAATGTGGTCATTCTATGGGCTGCCTTCTAACTAGAGCAGAAACTTAAAAGTTTACAGACTGGTTTCCCTTTTTCCTTCATAAATTTAAATAAACATACTTGCCTTACTGAATTCATCTTTTGGTTCATGAATCCAATCTTACCACACGTTTGACTTACATCTTTCTATAATGGTATACAATAACATTTCCTGCTTCTTTTCCATCATTTTTTTCCAGTCTTTCTCTTGACATTAAGTGAGATGTATTCCATCTCATATTCTCCTTTTCTTTTCTTTCTCATTAGATACTCTCGAGAAAGTCTCAGTTATTCCACATTCCCCCACTGTCTTTGTTTACACTTTGTTTTCACACGTTACTGCTCATCCTTTCTGCCTCTGCACCTGGAGCGACCTGTCCTTTCTTCAGTCGTTCATCTGATCATGACAGGCACCCACTCTAAATTAAGAATTAGATTGTGCAGTAGAATAGATTGAAGAGTGCGTGTCTACTCTCCTGTCCCAATTATTTTTCTTTTGATTTGCATATTTCTCATTAATCAGGCAATCTTTTGCTATATACAAAAGCTAACAGCAGCATAGCAGCAACAGCAATAAACTAGAGCAAAATAAAATTTAAGGGGAGAAGCAAACAAAAAGTAATTTTATTTTGATATGCTTATTTTCAAGCGTCTTTAAGTTTTCCCGATTTTGCTATTGCACTATATATGGAATAAAATTCTAAAAATTGGCTTCCACTTCCCCTTGTTCTGCAATCCTATCAGATTTAAAGTGCATAAAATTAAGCTGCTAATCTTTTTCTTGTTCTTTCATTGTTGAATGTGATGAAAAACTGCAGCACTAAAAATATAATCTTTATGAGATATTGAATTATAATCGGGCACCAAAAGTTCAAACTGCAACCTGTGGTCACTGCACTATGATTATGCACAACTAAATTATTACATTGTTGGGATATTTTCAGTGTCAAGCGTCAGAATCCCCAAGTCAGATTTTCCTAAATGAATGAAAGTATCTTCTCTCCTTTGTAACAAGAAGTTGAAGGAAGAGCAAATGCAGGCCTCACTGTTTTTGAAGAACCAAGTTCAGCATATTCGGTCCTGCTGCCCCACAGACGTTTTGCTGTCGATTTCAATCGTGAGTCTTTATAGGATGGCTTCAGGATGTCACGTATTTTACTATCCCGATGGAAGACCTCCTTTGCAAGTAGTTCATATTGGGTTTTGTCTCAGCAGAGTGAAAGCTAGCTAATACTGAAAACTAGTATCAGAAGAATGGGAAACTTTAGACTTCTGTTTGCAGAGCCTAGTGGGTAATTAGAATTGAGCTCAGAAGACTAAAATTTTGTTAAGAATGCAGATCACATAGGCCAGGCTCAGGAAGTTTCACTTGGAAATAATGACTCCATTGTCAATTGAAAAAGATACTGAGTGTGTTGAAGTTTAGCAAAAAGAAACCTCTATATTTTTCACAGGTCCAAGAAATCTGAATAAGACTGGACTAGAGCTTAGAGAAGTGGACTACTTGATCTGATGGCGAACATTTCCATGCATCTCAATATTTGAGCTGTGGCATAGGGATTGCCGACTACTCTTTATAAGATTTGCAGTGAAAATTCCAAGCAGAATGCAGGGAAGAAAATTTTGGTCAGAAAAAAAAAAGCACATGTAAATCTTGGACCAAAAAGGTTACAGTTGTTGAGCAGATTAGCAACACTGAAAAGGATCATTGTAATGACAAAAAACAAAGAATCTCAGAAACCAACAGGAACTTACCTATCTAAAGATCAGTGATTCAAAAGTGTAAAACTTTCATTTGAGAAAAGAGTCCTTGGAGTTTGTTCTCAAAAAGAGCTCCTAGGGAATGAGTTCCCCAAATTTTCTTTTTCTGTGCTTGTTCAAACAGGTGCTCAAAGGCCACTACAGCCATGGTTCAAGTGATCTATTTACTTGCTGTGACTGAAAGCAGACCTTGGCATCATCCACTTAGTGCTGGTTTTACCCGCATGAAGAATGCAAGACTTGTGCTGTCATGGAGGACTCAGAGAATTAGAAACGTAAGGGTCAGACCCGCATGAACTGCCCAGATGCATCTAAACCTGTGCTTCACTAATCCTGTTGGCAGACTACAAAACTAATCAAGTTGACACTCCACCCTGACTACTACATGTCACCCACTGTCAATAAACACATCTCTCTAAACCACAGAAAAATAAATTCAAAAATTCAAAATTTCTAAACTATCTGTAACAGGAGAGAACTCATGAATCTGATGGAAAGCATTCATGAAATAACTTCTGTACCATGACATCTATAGGTGAAACATTGAAAAACTTGCCTTAGGAATGAAAAAAAAAAGAGAAGAATGCTTGTTCTCAAAATTCCAGTATTTTATCAGAGATTGTAGCTAAATAGTGTAAATAAACTATTAAATATGTAAAGGAGAAAGAGAAAAAGTATAAATATCAGAAGGAAGTAAAATGTCTCTGGGGATGACATGATTGTATACATTAATATCCTAAAGAATCTCCAAAACAAGCAGCAAATATTAACATAATCAATGAATTGATTGGTAGTTCCAGGTCATAAGGTCATTTTTTAAAAGTAGTGTATGTAAAGAGAAGTATAATATAACAATTTTAAAATAATACTCTAACAGTAAAACTCATAAAACTTTTGTAATTTCAACAAAAATAAACAATATATTAGAGCTCAATGTAACCATTTTGTATTGCATATATATATATATATATATATATATATATATATATATATCTTAATAAAAATGGGAAACATCTTTATAAGAAACCATAAAATATTGCTTAAACAAATTAAAGATGTCCAAATAAATTAAGAGAAATATAAAATGTTTGTAGATTGTTAAGATTCATACTAAAATGTTAGTTCTTCCCAAATTAATTCAAAGCATTTCCATATGTAATCATAGCAGATATATTTTTAAAATCTGCAATCTTTTTAAGTATATATTTATTTGCCAGTGAGCAGAACAGAAAAGTCATAGAAGTAACTACATATTCTAAGATGCGCAGAAAACTATTACCAGCTTAGTATGGTCCCATCCTATAATCAACAAATGAAATATAACCAATGAGAACAAAACTAAACTCCAGTCATGTGATTTTACCCAAAGGTAAGTGGAAAATAAAAATCTGTTTCCACAAATAGTACTGGACTAATGAGATACCCCTAAAGAAAAACTTAATCTCAGCCCTTATTTCACACAAAAATTAGTTTAAAATAGTTTATTGATACAAATAACATTACAGCCATAAATCCTTAAGAAGAGAACACAGAAAGAACATCTTTGTGTCTATAAGCAAAGGGTTCTCATGTTACAAAAACAATAGGAATTCACGAATTAGACTAAATTAATATTAATGAATTCTGCTCATAGAATACCCATTTGAAAATTCATGGACAGCAACAGACTTGGAGAAAATATTCATAAAACATGTCTCTAGCAAAGGGCTGGATACAGAATTCACAAAAGAGTTCTGTAACTAAAAATAAAAAGACAACTAGCCTCCCAAAATATTTCAGCAATCATTTCCAAGTAAGATTATAAATAACCAGTTTCTATATGAAAACGAATGCAATGGCAAGTGTCACCAGGGAGCACCTGGAAATAGAGAAATGTATTCAAAATCAATAAGATCAGACATGAGCAAGTATGTAGAACAATGATGGGAATGGCGGGAATGAAAAATGATAAAACTTCAAGTGTAGTGGAGGAGAGAAACAGTAAAGACCAGAAAGGACATATGAATCTGAGACTATAGAAACAACGGAAAAGATCAATGATAATCAGAACCGTTTTTCTTTTTTAAAAAAAGATAAAATTGACAAAACTTTACTTGAATAAGAAAAAAGAACGGCCAACTCCAGTAAGATCTCAAATGAATGAGAAGAGTTTACACCCAATAACCACAGAAACACAAAAGATCCCAAACAATTGCCAGAAGCAATTACATGCCAACAAACTGGACAATCTAAAAGAAAAAGATAAATTCCTAGGAACATAAAACCTATAGAAACTAAAATATAAGACAATATACTTGTTGGTGCCTTCTTCCCTCCTTTTCTCCCCTCCTGCGTTCCCCTTCCCATCCTCAGGTCTTCCCAGACAGGTCTATGTCTCTATTTCTTATCTACTCCTAGCGTTTTTGCTCTTTTAGTCATTTATACTTTAGCTATTTCTCATGTAATCAATATGTAAAAGAATTTATAGTGTAAACATGTACAAATAAAAGGAAAGCAAACAAAATTTCAAGGTAAAATCCTAAAATAATCTATAAATACCTACATAGTAATATTCATAATTGCTGATAATTTTTCCCTGATGCTTCATGATACATATTATTTTTCTAAACACACACCTATAAATTTGTGTGAACAAGATAAAAGTTCTTATATCTTGATTAGTATTTTGTGTGTTACTAGATAATAGATATAACTAAAACGTAGAATCTAAATTTTAGGCATATTGTTATAATTCATTCATTTTCATCAAAAATATTGTCTGTTTTATATTTTTTCTTCATTTCACCAAAGAAGAGAAGATTCTTAGCCTAAAATTTGTTAATTAAATTTTATAATAAAATTTAAAGAGGCAATAAACATTACTATATATTAGTAGAGAGAGCACTTCACCAATACAAGATAAAAATTATAAATATATATGCACTGAATGTTGGTGCTCCCAATTTCAGGAAATAAAACTACTTGACATAAAGGACAGGCAAACTCCAGTACAATCACTGGAACTTTAATCCTACATTCTCACAAATAGGTGATCCCGTAAAAACTAACGAAGAAATATGACGGTTAAATACTACCAAATAACGAATGGATTCAAAAGATACCTACACAGGGTTTCATCTCATACTTCCAGCCCACCAAAAAATTATCTTCTAAATAGAACAAATTTGAGGTCATAAGGAAGGTCTCCATAATGACAAAAAAAAATTGAAACGATCCCTTGGGTCCATGAAATCAAGGAAGAAATTTAAAAATCCCTAGATTCAAGCAACACAGGAAATCTAACATACTAGAGTCTGTGTGACACAAGGAAGACAGCTGTAAGAAGGAAGTTCAAAACAATGAGTACCTTCATTAGAAAACAGAATAATTCCAAATCAATGATCCTTGATGCATCTCAAAGTTTAAGGAAAACAAAAGCAATCCAGACCCTAAAATAGCAGAAGAAAAGAAATTATAAAATTTAGGACAGGAATTAGCGAAATTAAGATTAAAAGAGTAAAGGCTCAGAAAAGTCAAAGATTTGATTATTTAAAACAAAAAATGAGAAGATCACTATGCCCTTAACTAAACTCACCTAAAGAAAAAGATTCTCATTAATGTATTTAGAAATGAAACAGTCAAAATTACAATAGACAACACTGAAATTCAGAGGATTATATGAAAAAAATGTTAAAAACACGTTCCAATAAATTGGAAATCTGTAAAAATATATAAACTACTAGACATATTACTTACAAAAAAATTGAATGAAGAGGAAATAAAAGCCTTTATCTGGCTGATAACTGGAAAGAAAACTGATCCTGTAATAAAAATCCCACCTATTAAGAAAAGCCTGGGACTTTGCAGATTCATTGGTAAATTTTAGCAGAACTTCACAGAGGAATGGATACAGGTGCTCTTCAAACTCCCTGATGAAGCTGAAAGAAAAGAAACGATGCTAAGCTTATTCCACAAGTCAGTAGTATCCTGATACCAAAATTAAATGAAAACACCAAAATCACATGATCATCTCAATAGATTCAGAAAAATCCTTTGACAAAATCACTACCCTTCACTATTAAAACCCTGGTGAAAACGTGTATAGGGAGACCTTCCTTCAAATTAATAAAAGCCACATATGACAAATCCACAGCTGATATCATACTAAATGGGGCAAAAATAAAGCCTTTCTATGATGTAGAATGAGACAAGTCTCTCTACTCCGGCCACTCTGCAGTGCAGTACTCAAAATTTTATCCAGAGTCACTAGACAAGAGAAAGAAATCAGGAAAGGAAAAGTCAAATTATCCTTCTGTTGCTTTGCAAAAACTATGATCTTTTACATAGAAAACCTAGAAATCTCAACCTGAAAACCTTTAAAGCTAATGAATTTGACAAACTGGCAGGATACAATATCAACATGTAAAAAATCAATAGTATTCCTATATACTAATAATCAGGCCACAAATACAGAAATCAAGAAAACAATCACTTTTGTGAGAGCTTAAATAAAAATGCCTAGCAATCAACCCTAACTGAGGAGGTAAAAGATCTCTACAAAAATACTGAAAATACAGATTGAAGCGAATGTCAGAAAATGGAATATATACAACCCCTATTCCTGGATAAGCAGTGTCAAAATGACTGTATTACCAAAAAGGAATGTGTAGGCTTTTTGTAATGCCCACTAAAATGTCAACAAAATCCTTGAAAGAAAATTTTTAAAAATCTTAAAGTGCCTATGAAACCAGAAAAGATCTAGAATGCTCAAAGAAATCTTGTGCAAAAAGACCAAGGCAGAAATCATCATGATTCCACATTTCAATTTGCACTACAAAGATATAGTAACAAAAACCATGTTACTGGCGTATAAATAGACATGTGGACCAGTGGGATAGAATGGAAGGTACAGAAACTGCTGTATACACCTTCAGCCATCTGATTTTTGATGAAGGAGCCAAAAACATAAGCTGAGGGAAAAAATAGCCTCTTCAGTAAAAAGTGCTGTAAAAACGTTTATCTACATGCAGAAGAATGAAACAAGACTCACAACTGTCATTTTGTATTGAAATATATCAAAATGAATCAAAGATCTAGAAAACTGAAAATGGTAATCCTGATGGAAAATAACCAATGTAGAGAAAATATTTGAATCTACAGGCATGAGGCAAGGGCTTCCTGAACACAATGCCAATAGCACTAGAAATAATACCAAATACCAACACAAATAAGATTATATCAGATTTAAAACCTCTGCACCACAAAGAAGAAATCCACAAAGTTAAGAAACAACCTACAGAAATTGCCATCTATACATCTGATAGAGAACTAAAAGGTAGATTTTTAAAGAGCCAAAATATAAATATACAAAATTGTGCACTCAAAAAAAAAAAACAGTCAATTGAAACAAACAGATACTTGTCCAAACAGGAAGCATAAATGGCCAATAAGTATATTTAAATATGTTTGGAGTCTTTTTTAATCATTAGGGAAATGAACGTCAAGATTACTCAGAGATTTTCAGCTTATTCTAGTCAAAATGATTAACATTAAACCCACAATAGGCAACAAATGCTGACAAGAGTGTAGGAACAAAGGAATCCTTGTACATTTTTGGTGGGAATGTAAGCTAGTCCAACCATGTGGAAATCAGCATGGAGATTTTACCAAAATAAATAAATAAATAACCCTGAGAAATTTACGTAACTTTTGACCCAGCTATGCCTCCTTTGATATGTTCCTGAAAATGTTAGTCATTGTACTAAGTAATACATGCAAACCTATGTTTAGAGCATCACAGGTCACAATAGTTAAGTTCTGAAAATAGTCTAGATGACTAGAAAAATGGTTAAAGAAAGTGTGATATAAACACAAAATTTTATTCATCTATAAAACAGAATTAATTCAACTCACTTGTCAGAAAATTGATGGCTCTGAAGAACAAAATGTTAAGAATCTTAAGTGAAATAACTCAGTCACAGAAAGCTAAATGTCACATGATTTCTTTTCTATGAGAAAATATAAATAAAGAGTAAAATAAAGTAGAGATAGAGACGGACTTTGGAAATAAGAAAAGGGACTAGGATAAAGGAGGAGCAAGAAAAAGGCGAGTGTAGGAAAGAAAGCAAAAATCATCATGATAAAATAGATGTGCAAATTCCTCAAATCAAATGTAAACTGTATATATTGCAAGCATATTAATGAGACAAACATTGAAAAAAATTTATAGTAATATTCAATCCAACTTTTAAAAATATCTAGTTAAGCATTTTAGTTTACAAAAAAAGAAAATGATGTTCAAAAAATAGAAAGACATTAATTACATCTTAGAAATAAAATATAGCATATAAGAATGTATAAATATCCTTACTTTTTAGTTTTTACATCTTAAATTTAGTTCGAAATGATATAAAAATTGCTATCTATATTTAACTTCATTTTCTAAATTTGTTTCTGTAGATTATAGCAAGGGCAATCTATATTTAACCTTATTTTTTCATTTTGAACTCGATTGTCTTACAGGAATTCAGTTTGTGTTTCTTAACGTGTACTAAAGGCAAAATGTGTACTATGTTCATAAACTCTATTCATCATCCTCCTTGCTGTTTAAGTCTTCTAGTCTATTTTTATGCATTCTATTAAAAGTTTTTTAAGAGGTATTCTTTCTGTTTGTTTCCTATTTTTATGAGATACTTGTTCCTGTTAATCAATTTAGATGCCTGCTCATACTGTTATGATTGAAAATTCTTTTACTAAGTACAAACAAAATCTAGCAATACGGACGGTGCTTTGGTAGGTCCAGGCAGCATGTGTGTTGATCACCACCACCCAGTTGGATTTAGCCTTCCGTGACCATCAGATATTTTGCTGCAAAACATATGCTGAGTGGTGTCAGTAACCAAGAGCAGGGTCAGCTAAAGGGTAGTTTCATGGAGAAGCAGAAAAAAGTTTCAACAGTGTTCATTCACAAGCATTCCATCTGTGCCTTTCTGAACACAGATAAAACGATTTGACTGCAGCTTCAGATCTGACTACTCAAACCTCAGCAATGCAGTGTTGCATAGCTTTTAATGTGGTGTCCAGATAAATATTTGCAAAAGGGGATATTCAGAGAAGCATAGTTCTCTGAATCTCATTTATAAAATATCCTGGAAATGTGATTTTCTGTGCCAAGCAGTTAAGAAGATATGACTAATTTGCTATTTGTCTTGAAATAGGAAAGTTCCGTTTCCTGTTTAAAAGGTTCACCATGAATGAGCACTTCCTCCTGGCTTGTAGACAGATCCCTTACTCAATACAGCTGAAACAATCCCTTCAAGTTTGAGCTGATAACCAGTAACTCTTCACTGATTGTAAGGTTTTCCATAACCAAATATTATTTTCCTAAAATTTTCATCACATTTCAACTTTTGCGTATTTGTTATAAAAGTTTTAACAAAAAAACTTAAAAGAGATGAATATACTTAGAACGATAAGGTGTTCACCATCAGTAAGTCTGTCTTTTATTAACATGGAGAAGAAAATGAGAGAGATTAGGCTTTTTTTCTAGCTTTCAAATTTGCACAACTGACAAACTAGGAACTCTGCTGACAGGGTAATTGAATGGAACATAAATTATAGCTTCAGATAAAATAAGAATATTTCTTGAAAGTATGTATGTAATAAAATTTAAGATACTTTTTCTTTTATAATTTCTTAATAGTGGGAAGATTAGAAGCTTTTCTCCAAGTTAGGAAAGTTATAGCAATTCAAATAATCTTTCATTTGTTTCTCTAAATTTATGGGGTTTGAATCCAACTACTAGAGATCTCAATAGCATAAAATATTTTATATTATTATTTTTTGAACAGCTGGATATTTTACATTCTGGAGGCTTATTAAGTTAGTAACATCCTATATTTCTCATCTGCCGGTGATTTTAGAGAATAGAAGGACAGAACCTTAGGAGTTTTCTAACTGATTTTAAAAATTACTTTTAAACACATGAATCATCTTAAGAAAAATGTCAAGATGTTCTGACACTCTAAACTTAGTTGTATTCTGCAAGTGCGAAAATAAAAGAACAAACTGGTTGTTACCAGCTCTCATTATGAAAGCAGTAAGAGATAAACATGAAGATAGAAAAAGAGAAGAAAAGGCAAATCCTTAGAGGTGGAAAGGGAAAAGTGGGAAACTTAGGGAGGAAACGGCATGTAGTGGAAAGAACACAGCATAGATTCAAGCTCAACAAGTTAGAACATTGCAGCGAGCTGGAGAGGCAAGTGAGCCAGGGATTCCAGGCCGGAGACTTTTCATTTGTTCTGGTAAAGAAGACAAAGCCTGAAAGAAGCAAGAAGACAGGATCTACCAACAAGGATGCGCTGGCTGGCCCCTGGAATGCTGGGCATCACTGGCCTGGCTGTACAAGACGGGTGAGATGCTTCTCAGAGTGGGACTGGGATCTTAACATGAATTTGCGATTTATTTTTACATCTACCTCATGATGTAATCAACTTCTTTTATAATCTCCTCTGTGATGTCTTTGGCAAGTTATAAGCACTGTGGAAGATGCAAACAAAACACCAATTGTCACTCGGGCTCACCATAGCTTTTGAATGCAGCAGATGCTTATATGTGCCATGTTAGCAATAAAACTACCCAAACTTTCACAAGGACGTGGAGGTAAAGCTGTGCTGTAACCTACCAGCTCAGCTCCAGAAAAGTACTGAGTGATATGTTATGTGAAGGCTGCATGTGTACTGAAGGTGTTAATTTTATGGTGAATGGAATAAGGTCTAAGTTATGAATAGTGGCTACCACACCTGTACAAGACCCACAGCCACATTTCTAACTGGATTTGATAGCTAATATAGTCACGTCAATTTAGTTTCTAAAATATTCTACTGTTGTTAATGGAATTTTTTAATTCAATACTAAAAATTGAATCCTAGGCTTTTGTTCTCAACCACATACTCACCTCTTTTTTACTTTTTAATGTTAAGAAAAGTTCTCACTACATTGTTAAATTGCCTATGCTGTGCTGAAATTTGCAGTCCTCCTGCCCAAGCCTGCTGGGTGGCTATGATGACATACATGTTCCACCACACCCAGCTTAACAGTTGTGTTTACACTATTGACATTAATCTAATTTTTATATATGGCAATCAATTACATGACACAAAAAAGTGTTTAAAAATAGATTCAGGAATATCGTGTTTCCATTTCACACTCATGTACCCTGTTCCTATCTATAATTTTATTTATCTTCTGTGAGTGATATTTAGAGAATTGCCCAATTATTGAACATAATCTATTCCTATCGCTCCCTTTAAAAACAAAGCATATCCTCTTGTTTTGAACACACACACACACACACACACACACACACACACACACACACACAAGCCTGGCAGTGTGTCATTTCATATTTGTGTCTGTTTATGTCTAGGTATGTTCTACTTGGGGATGGGCCTTAGGCTAATAGATATTAATTTTATTTCTAAAGTTTTTTTAAATAATGCCACACTGAATGAGCTTGCACATTTATCCATATTTGTTGAGTCAAATCTTCTAAATTATACTCATGGAAAAGGACTGCTGAGTCAACAAATAGAAAGATTTTTACTTATCACCAGGTTAGTATCCTCATAGAAATTTTATCAATTTGTATCAAAAAAATTCCCAGAGTAGCTGATTCCCCACACCTTTTGCCAACAGAATATATTTTCAGAGTTTACTCTTTTGACAATTTAATATGTATGGAATCATCTTCAGTTCCAAAATTTTTTCAGCTATACTAAATTAAGCATTATGGAAGGAATTTTCAATTTTATGGATTTGGAAATGTCCTATTATGTAGAAATGGCTCTTCAGTGTCCTCAATTTGCTAAACAACTTTTGAAAATGCCAATAACAAGCATTATGTGTCAGCTCATTTCCCAGCCAAGCAGATAGCAGAATCTTTCCTTGTAATCTCTTAAGGGAGAATTCATAAAGCAAACCTTAGATGTCATTTAAAGCTTAACAACTCTAAGTCATTTTGACTCCAACACTGAGCATAATGTGGTGTGTACTCTGCGTAGAAGCCAGATTGTTCCAGCTTGTATGAAAAATGTTCTCTTATTTTCATACATAAAATTATTTTTGGAGCTTTTCTAAATTAATTGTCAATCTCCTAAGATTTGTCAGTGTACTGTCAATTCAATTAGCCAAGGGGAAAAAAAGGCTTTCTTTATTTTCATAGGATAAAAGGGATTTCAGCTCCATTCTGATTAATTTGGTATTTTATTTTGCCACTATAATTCAATTGATGTTGCTATTGTGTCCGTGCCTTGGAGGCATTTTTATCATCCACGGAAATCCCAAATAAAAAGGAAAAACATTTCAGTATCCAATATTTCCAACAGGGAACTTTATGCTACTGAACCACAAGTAACAGTTTAAAATTGGGTTTTTAATGCCAGAAAACAGGTTTCCACTTTTTATTTCATTACTCTTTATTCTTCACAAAACAATAGATGAAAGTCTAAATTACATTCTATTGTCACTAGTCAGTTTCCAATTATCCAACCAAAAAGTAGTCGATAATTTCTTTTTGAACTATTTTCATGCTAAAAATAAATCATTGTTATTATTGTTTATCATTTTATGTGTGAATAAGGACCAGTTATATCCTAGTCAATCCTACTCATATTTTAGAAGAATATTTGGATATCAAATTGTTTTGTTTCACACTAAGAAATTATTTTATTTTTATTTCTTAGGTAACTTCATTCTCACTATCTTTATATCATCATTTAATCCTAAAGAGTGTCAGAATGTCATTAAAAAAACGTAGCATCATGCCCATCATTAACATTTGTAATGCAGAAATAATATAGAGAGTAGTACATTGTTCATACTTAAAGCAATCATTTCATTTACGTGTCGTCATTTTCCAGTGATGCCTTATGTGAGTTCAATGTATATTAATGAGTCATTAACTCACTAACTCTCTTGACCAAACTCATATACATGGACTAAATAAAAAAAGGTGGAGGGGGGCTCAGGAAAAGAGCTACTGATATTTTCAAGGAGTGGGACACCACCAGCACATACATAATAGTGCTGAGACAGTACATGCGGAGTGTTGACAGGAGCAAATATATGTGTTGGAAAATATCCATTCCTTTTCTACCTTCAAACACAAATTATTTAGAATTGGTGTTAATTCCTCTTTAATTATTTAATACAATTCTGGAAGAAACAATTTGGACATGAAGAATTTCTAGGAGATTTTTAATTCTAAAAGTAATTGTCTTAAAAATTTGATGGGACAAAAGAACCATAGTCATCTCAACAGATGCAGAAAATTATCTGATAAAATTTATTCTCTGTTCATGAATAAAAAGAACTATCAGTAATACATATGGAAGGAATATATTAACACAAATAAGGCCCTGTAGACCAGCCCAGAGCTAATATAATAATTTGAATTGAAGCTTTAAAGACCATTCCTCTAAGACCAGAAAAACGACATGGATTCCACACTTGGCATTTCTCTTCAAGATAAAACTGGAAAACCTAGACAGATTAGTTAGGTTAAAAAAAAAAAAAGAAATAAAAAGCATCCATATTGGAAAATTAGTACCATTGGTCCCTGTTAATGAAATGAGGTTGTATATTACAAAAAAAAAAAAAAACCTTAAAGCTGGGCATGGTGGTGCACGTCTGTAATCCTACCACTCAAGAGACTGAGGCAGGAAAATTTTTATGAGTCCAAGGCTAGCCTGGGCTTCATAGACAATTCAGGATTAGCCTAGTCTACAGAGAAAGACCTTGTCTAAAAGAAAGAAAGAAGAAAGAAAGAAAGAAAGAAAGAAAGAAAGAAAGAAAGGAAGGAAGAAAGGAAGAAAGGAAGGAAGGTCTAAGAATTCTAATTCTACTCAAGAATTGTTATAACTGATAAATTCAGTAAGGCTGTAGTTTTCAAAGTCAATGTACAAAACTCAATAGCACTTCTTAGAATCAATAGCAAACTACCTGGAAAAGAAATTAAAAAAAAAAAATACTAACAGAGTAGCACCAAAAGACTAAACATGAGTTAGTTGTGGTGGCACATACTTGTAATCCCAGCACTCTTGAAAGCAAAGGCAGGAGAGTCACAAGTTCAAGTCCAGCCCGAGCAATATAGCAACTTGATGAAAGGGGAGTAGGGTGGGAAGGGATGGAGGGGTGGGTAGGGGGAGGGACAAAAGGAGAGTGGGAAAGTCCTTGTCACCTTGACATGTATGTGCACAAAACGCTCAACTTCACTGTAAACCTTAAATTTTGCACTTATACATATCAAGAAAATGGAAGAAAAATGTGAAATTTTTTTAAAAATCAAAATAAAATACTGGGAAGTTGGGATGTGTGTAGCTCAGTGTGAAGGCTCTGGAATCAATTCCCAGTACCACAAAAATGTATAAAATATTAAATCCTTAGGGGTAAATTTAGCCAATGAGATAAAATATCTTTACACTGAATACTATAAAATATCCATAAAAATAGAATGCACAAAAGTCAAAAATATCCACTTGTTAATTGCTTGGAAAAATCATTATTGTTAAAACATTCACAAAACTCAAAACAATTTACAGATTCAAAGAAATACCTAATTCCACTAATATCACTCTTCACTAAAAGATATAAATAATCCTAAAATTTATATTCAACTACAAAACATCCTGCATAGCCAAAGCCATCTTGAGCAAAAATAAATAAATAAATAAGCATCATAATACTTGATTTTGAAACATATTACAAATGTGTAGCAGTCAAAGAAGCGTGATCTTTGCATAAAAACAGACACAGTCAGCAAAAACACTGTAAGAAATGAGAGATGTCTAAAGAGGGGCTGCTATGAAAATGTATAAAGGATTCAAAAAACTCAGTGCCAAAAAATAATAACAAACTAAAAATGTTTTAAAATTAATTTATAGAAGTAGAGAATATTACTTTGATAAAAAAAAAGGTTGAGGGGCTGGAGCAATGGCTCGGCGGTTATCACACCCACCTAGCAAGCACTAATAACCTCAGTTCTATTTTCCAGCATCACATGCCAAACCAGGCATGGTGGTGCAGACCTTTAATCCCAGCACTCGAGAGGCTGAGACAGGAGGTCTGCCTTGAGTTCAAGGCCAGCCTGTGAGTTTAGGGTCAGCCTGGTCTACAGAGAGAGACTTTGTAAAAATAATAACAATAATATAATTTTAAAATGTATATATATTTTTTAATTTTTATATATACAGTGGAGGTTACAGGAGGCAAGAGATGGTGGGGAGAGGAAAATCAGGAACTCTAATGATATCGTTTGCTTCATTTCTATACTAGTAATGTTTTTCTTTTAAGTATTCTAAGAGGCTGGAAACTTCTTAATATTTTCATAAACAAATTCTGGTGTCATGGCGGTTTTTTCTAGTTTTATATCATTATTTTTTAATTCTGTGATTTATGTGCTTATCTTTACAATTTCCATTCTCCTCTTTTTTAATGTATCTTTCTATTATTCTTCTGGTTTTCTTGGTTGAAGGCTAAAATTAAGACTTTCTTTTTTCTGAAACATACATTTACTGCTATAAATTTGTCACTGAGCACCAACTAAACTGTAATCCACAAATTTTCATAATTTTATTTTCATCTTTGATTTAGTCAAGATATTTTTGTTTTGTTTTAATACACTTTCCAATAATTTATATTTGGTAGAATTTAGCTTTCAAGTGTTTGGAGATCTGTTATTTTTTTCTGTTGATTCTTAGTTTTATTTACTTCTTGTCAGATAACATAGTCCGTATGATTCAGTTCTTTCTAATTAGATAAGTCTTGTTTCCTAGCCTAGGATATGGCTTATTTTGATATCTAAGTCTGTGGGTACTTGAAAGAAAGAGTATTGTATTATCAAGAGGTGGGGTATTTTAAATGTTTACTACATTAATTTATAAAGTTCTCATAAATCCTTACTGGTATTCTCTATAGATATTCTGTCATGTGTTATAAGAGATGTAGAATTATTCAATCATAATTCTTTTTCAAGTATGTTTTTAGATAGTTATCCTATTATCTCCATTACAAATTATATTATCACTTAAATGACTCTTTTTTAAATTTTCCTTCATTTTTACATTATAATACAATATTTTAATCAATTTATTTTTGCCTAAGTCATTCATTTTTTTCCACTTTATCCCTACAAACAGGGCCCATTATTTTTCTGTGAGTAATGGTGATTACAGAAAAGCTACTCCTGGAACTTTTTTTTTAAGTGAACTTTCAAAATTCACCTTAGAGACATCATATTTGGAAAGCAATGATTTTAAGCCTTTTGGAGAACCAAATACAAAGATCCTAAGGGATTCTAGAAACAAAGTTCACTTATAAATAATAGATTAGGAAGAATGTATGACAAAATGAGAGTCAGTTTTCCTGCCTCTAAGGAAATAAAGATTCCCTGTACTGGGGCCGATGGAAAAACCATAAATCCATAGATCTGTGTTGTAGAAGTTACTGAACTCAGTACCTAGTGGAATGTGAAAGACTGGGACTGCCGGGAAACAGAGAGCAGACAAAAAAAAAAGTGTATCTGATCCTTTGGCAATGTGAAGAACTGAAAGCTAGCTCAAGAACCCCTTTCTTTTCCCGAAAATTGACAATTACAATAAAGTTCCCCTAAATTCCAATAGAATACTAAGAGGAAAAAAAAAAAGAAACAGACAAGATTTACCAAGAAATTCATGAGATTAAAATTTAGCAATCAAAATCGAACTCCAGCACACATAATAACCTCAACCTGTCTATGGTAAGAACAAAACTGTGTTTGCTCTACACCTAAGTGTGTTTGCTATGAAATACATAACAGCCTCTGGAGCCTGTGCATCGCACAGACCTGCCAAATTCGTGCCACCTTTTCTACCCTTGACAGGATGAGATGCAAGGAGATCTGGGAGGAAGACAGAATGAAAACGGAAGGAGGATCAGACTTTTAAGAAAATAAAACTTGTTTGCAAATTAGGAACAATAGCAACATGATTTGGAAAAAGCTTATAATCTTTTTTTAAATGTCAAAAAGACTACTACCAAATTCTCACTTGTACCTGAAGCTACTCTTTTTTGGCATGCTGTGGTCAAAATTCACATGCTGTTATCTAATTCTTAAATAATTTTTTATTACCCAAGATTATACATAATAACTTTAACAGTTAGATAGAAAATTATTTTATAGGAAAAAAGTACAAATATCAGACACACACTGTTTTGCTTAAACCCTAGCTTCAACAGCAGTTTACCAGGTTAAAAAAATAATCTGTGGAAATAACCATCTGCCATCAGAGACATGTAGGGAATGGTGAAACGCATTGTACATACTTGATGTGTGCTGTGTTTTACCTTAATCCGATTGTCACTTTTTTATAATGTAGTGGGACAATTACATAATCTTAATCATTTCCTGAAATTATTCACTTTTGTTCTCCAAGGTTAAATGTTTTTCCTGGTTAATAAATGAATGCATGTGTTGGATCTTTCAATATGTAAAATCTATGCCATACTGGATCTTTCAATATGTAAAATCTATGCCATACAAATAAAACTGTCATCATCATTCTGTTAACACAACTATTAAAATCTCAATTGATTGGAAACCTAACTTACTTGTGAAACATAAAGTTCATGATAGAAAAAATCAATTTCAGAAATAATCATAGCACCTTGGAAGGCGCACAAAGGGGAATCACCCAATTCAAACCCAGCCTAGGCAACTTCATGACTTAGCTAGATTCTGGCTCAAAATCAATATAAAAATTGCTTGAGATATAACGCAAGTGAAGGTTCTGAGTTCCATACATAGTACCACACACAGCAAAAGGAGTAATAGGTTATCATGTGAAAATTGGCACAGAATTAATACATATATATAGTATATGTGTAAATTCATATTGAATATTACAATGTAAACTTATCCCTGTAACTTTCAGTTAAGTATTATTTGAAAATGTCAATGACACGTCTAATTACAAGTCTTCATAATATATTTTATTTAAAATTCTTTTTTCTCACAAGGTTCAATCAGATTTGCTCACACTTTGCCAATACCGAGTTTAAAAAAATTTATAAATATTTATGTCTTTTGAATTTTTAGTTCAGTGGTAAATGGTTAAAATAATCACCATTTGCTTCCATCATTAAAGCAGCTGAACAGGCTGCAAATTGCACAGGTGCACACTGAAGGTGAAGCCAGTTTCATCATCCCAGCATTAATTATATTCATTTGCTTTGTTTCTCAGACTGGAACAGTGAAAAGTTGGAAACCATGTATCTTTGGAACATAGAAATTAAACAGATGCATGAATACTATTATTATTTATACTTTATGTAAATCATATGTGTACATATATACAGGTATTAATGTAAATATTTAATCAGCAGTATTGTACTTTCATTTTTTGACTTGACAGTATTGTCATCTACAGTGATACATCAAGTACACCTAAGTATTATCATCATTAATTTTTATTAAGAATTACTTATGCAGTTCAGGAAACATTCAACTTTTATATGTGTGAAAATTTTGAATGTCTTAATGATATTTATTTCTGAAACTCATAGCCTCCAAGATATAAAAGGCACAGCTCTTTCTCTTTAAACTGGAGGAGAACAGTTATGAATCAACTTCAAAAGCAGGGCTTTTACTATCATTGTTTCTGTCCAAACTCTTCCTCCCCAGCATCTACTGCTGATTTAAGAGACAATTTAGAAATCATCTCCGTATCACTGTTTCTTGTTGCTGACTTGTCAAGCTATCTCAAATGATTTCACATTTAGACCATAATGATGCATGGGATGTTTGAAACTCACTATCAATTCTTCCTGTGGTAATGGGACTTCTGCAGGTACAAATAATGTTTGATACACATGTGTGGGAAAAGGCCAGATCCCGAACAGTAATGCTTACATGAGATTTTTTAAGAGACTATTTCTCTTGTCTACGGGGAATTAAAGAAAGAAAAATCCCAACTGATGGTTTTCACATAATTCCAGAACACTCTCAATCAACCGTGCAAAGCTGTAGTCCTTACCAGATTAAGGTGCAGACCTTAAACCTGGGAGGCACATGAGCTCTGGATAGGGAATCTCTGCACAGAAATTGATCATTGTTTCCACCTTCCACTAGTCTATCCACCCAGTTGATAACACAACCGAGAAGCGGAACCCAGAAGAGGAGAAGGCTGCATCCGCCCGATTTCATATCTCCGTGAACACATGCTTCCTCGTGGAGAAGCACGAACGAAAACTTAAAAGAAAGTCATCAGGAGAGCACCAAGGCAAGCACGCCGATGGGAAAGCCATGACCAGTAAGAGGCAAGAATGGTGGGAGCCGAAAACAAAGCACATGTTGTATCATTCTTGCCCCAGGATAGCAGGAGTGGCTGGGCCATTGCACGGTTCACTTTGAACACAAACTAGATCTACTAGGTCTATGCATAGACGGTCAACATAAAGGGCGTCACATACCTAACCCTGAATAAACGCCCTGTTTCACATGTGCTGCTTGTTTAACGCCACCAGACTGTCACATGACCAGTTTCAGTTGATTCTCATGTGGTTTGATGTGCCAGATGCTCTCACTTTTCTGTGGTTCTCCTTCTAAATAAATTGGAGAAGAACTTCGCCTTGTAGGGGTGTCTTATTTCTCCCTCCTTGAGAGAATTTCTCAGTGGTGTCTCCTGGGCCTCCTTTTCCTCCAGATCTTTGGACTCTGAGAAATCTCTTCATCTCCTGTTGCTCTGTGTGATGTGACACTCCCTCCACTGTTAACCAGAGCGATGGTTTCACTCATCACTCTAAAAGTGTTGGTTGAGTACCTATTACATGCTGAGTCATACAGTCTTGCCCCAGCATCAGAAGTTTTCCCTAACAAGACAGAATTATGAAGCTTGCATTCTGCAATCCTGTCAAAGGAGCTAGCAGCTCCATGGTCATTATCTCCATCCTCAGCCCACGATCCTTCCAAATACCGATCTTAAATACTTCTCCAAGCTATAAAATGTTTTCATAACTTTCTGTCTATAATTAATTCAGAAATTATAAATGATGTTCCTCAAAATTTTTATTTTTCTCTTGTAGACTTCACAATGATTTTTTGTGTAATATTCTACATGATACTGGAATTTAAGCTGAGTAAAGAGAGATATGACATTGCTCAAAGGTCTATAATCATACTTCTATTATTCTTATTTGTAACATTTTCTTTGGTTAAGTCTTTTCTTATATTGTATCTCCTTAATTGTACTTTTCTCTTGAATAAGGCACACTGGTGATCTAGATTGGAAATTATTTTGGTGATTGCATTTACAACATTATGCAATAAAATTAGACCTTCATATCTGTGTCCACTGAATTTTCCAAATGACACATAAAGTTAGAATATATGAACTTTCATTTAAATTTTGATTCTGCATTGCCTTTCATCTACTTGGGTTAATATTATGTTTTCAGATTCTAACATACATTTTAGTGCTAAGGACAATAGGATTGATTAAATTAATGGAAATATATTCATTTTGTAACAATAGACAAATTATTTTTAAGATTGCAAAAAAAAAAACCTGTGCAAAAATATAGTGTTAACAAGTACTCCATTAACCCCCATCCAAACACAGATTCCTGTATTAGTATTCTGTTATAGTGCAGTAGTATATTAGTTATAACCAATGATTTACATTATCACTTACCCTTTGTGTTGCTCAAGTCTGAGAGCTTTGACAAATGCATAATGTCATGAATCTGCCATTATGGTATCATATTTTAATAGTTTTACTGACCTAAAAATCACCTGTGCTCCATATATGCATCCTTATTATGCTCCACAGTCACCTAGCAACCACTGTTGTTTTCTTTTTTAGTTTTGACTTTTCCAGAATATTATATTTACATTACATAGTAAATAGCCCTTTTGGCTTTCACGTAGCAATAAGCAACTTAGATTTCTGCATGTCATTTCTTGGCATGTTAGCACTTTCTTCTTAATACTAAATAACATTCTGTGCAGGAATATATCAGAGTTTGTTGACGTATTGCATACCAAAAAGTATAGTGGTTCTTTCTCATTTTAGGTAATTATGAATAAAATTGCAATAATATTTGTGGACAGATTTTATATGGACATAGATTTTCAATTTATGTGTAAGTAGGAATATAATTAGTGAATCCTATACTGTCTATTTTTAATTTTGCAAGAAACTACTAAAGTATCTTCCAAAGGAACTAGACTTGCTTTCCTGCAAATCCTTAAGGGGAGTCCTTCTTGCTCCACACTGTGAAGAGCATCTGGTATTGACAGGTTTTAGCCATTCCCATAGGTGTGTGGTGGTATGTCACCATTGTTTTAATTATTTGACATATACTGTTAAACATCTTTTCATATGCTTGTTCACCATCTGTACATACTCCTCGAGAAGGTGTCTAAATCATTTGCACATTTTTAAAATCATATTGTTTATATTTAATTGTTCAATCTTACTCTATAAATCTTTTGGAAATAATCCCTTTAATATATATGTGCTCTGTAAATATTTTCCCATTCTATAGTTTTTCTTCCCATTCTTTTAGTGGTGTCTTTTTGCAGAGCAATTTTCAATTTTAATAAAAGTCAAATTTATTATTTTTTCCTTCATGGTTCATGTTTTTATATTTTTGATATTTATATTAAAAATCATTACCAACCTAATGTTACTTATACTTTCTCTAATGTCAAATTTAGAAAGCTTTATACTTCCCCATTTTACATGTAAATCCAAGATTCATTTGAGTTAACTTTTTTGTGAAAGGTGTAAACTCTGTATTTAGATTAACTTACTCTATACGAGGTGTGCAATTGCCTGGCACTATTTGTTGAAAGATTCTCTCTTTTTACTAAATTGCCTGGTGCTTTTGCCAGAACTCAGTGATCATGAGTCTACTGTCAGGTTTTGTATTCTTTTCGACTGATCTATTTGTTATTCTTTCAACCAATACTATACTGTATTTATTATTGCTACATAATATTTGTATATATTCTTCATTGAGGTGGGCAATTTCCCTTCCAGGGGGAGAGAGAGAGAGAGAGAGAGAGAGAGAGAGAGAGAGAGAGAGAGAGAGAGAGAGAGAGAGAGATCTAATATAAATGCTGCAATCATTTGGATCTGGAATATTCTCCAGATTCTTAAGTATTAAGGGCCTGGTACTTAGCCTATGGTGCTATTAGGTGTTGGTGGAGTCTTTAAAAAGTCCGATCTTGTGGGAGGTCTTCAGAACTTTCAGGAAAAAAAAATTAAAGAAATTGTAGCATTCTGGTCCTTTTCGGGTTTTATCCTCGAAAACGAGCAAGTTGCTTTTCTCTAATAAATGCTTCTACAGTGATGTGTTGCTTCATCACTGATCCAAAGCATTGCTCACTTGAAGCTGATTTTGAAGGTATAGAGGATATGAAAGTAAGATCATGAGGCTAAAACTTCAAAGGAGATCACAGGAGACTGAAGAACGAATTGCACAATTACACTCATTACAAATAACTCATGTAAAGGCAACACATGAACCCTGAAGGTATGAGGAGACCCAGAAAATCAAGGCTGCCAGCAGTACGAAAGCCAGCCTAGTCTGAGAATTCTCACATGGACCACAACCAGCAAAGCTTTAGGGGCTGGGTCTCTCAGGAGGCCACATCTTACCACATGCCCTGAATACTGGACAAGGCTCTATAATGTTTAATATTTTCCCTTTGTGGATTTCAATCTATCTATGACCTTATTGTTCCTTTATATTTTTCTATTCTTTTTTTGCAATGGGAAGGTTTGTCCAAATAGATTGTACCTTGAAAGAATGTAATTTTCATTTTAATTTTCTCATAGGCTCACTGATGAGTGTGCTTTGAGTCTTAAAGGCCATTCCAAACTTAGACTTTTGAGCAATGCTGGAACAGCCAATTTTGGTAACTCTTAGGAATGAACTGAATGTCTTTCACATTATAAGATGCATATGAGCCTTCTTGAATGAGGGTTGAAATAACATAGTCTATATCTGGGATGTCCATCAAAGGCCCATGTATTAAAGGCTTTATCCTCAGCCTGTGTTGATACTGGGCAGTGGTAGAAACTTTAAGTGTTCCTTTAGCTTGCAACCTATAAACTGGTGGTATGTCTTCTCATCACTGGGACAATGCTCTAGAAGGAGAGTGTTGGACACCTGGTCCTTTCTTGCTTGCTCCTTGGTCGGTGACTTCTCTTCATCACATGCTACTATGGTTTGCTACCTCACAACAGTCCCAAACAACAACTCAATTGGCTATTTCCCAAAATCCTCAATAGCATAAACCCAAACAATCCTTTTCTCTTTATAAATTAATTAGAAATAATATCTGCATGGTGCCAGAACCCAAACTCTAATGGGTGCTGGATTGCACCAGATCTTTTTCTTTAGCTTCTATTGACATAGTGATATGATTTTTTCCCTTTAGTCTATCAATATAACATGAATTAATTTCTGAATGTTGAGTCAGCTTTGCAAATCTGAAATAACTCTTAAAATCTAATTTTAAAAATATTTTTATGCATTTATTGCATGCAGTTTGCTATTTTTAGAAGTTTTACATCTACGTTCAGAGAGATAATGGCCTATAGTTTACATTTCTTAAATCTTTATCTATTCATGTATCTATTGGCCCTTTGTACTTCTTTGTGAGTGAACTGCTTTTTCATTTCATTTGCCCATTTTTCAATCGGATCCTTTATTTTGGTGGGCTTAATTTTCTTTAGCTCCCTATGTATTCTAGTTATGAGTTTCTTATCTGAGGTGTTGGTGGTGAATATTTTTTTCCCAGTCTGTTGGTTCTTTATTTACAATGTTGACAGTTTCCTTTTCTGTGCAGAAACTTTTTAATTTGACAAGATCTCATTTGTTGATAATGGGGATAATTTCTTTTGCTCTTGGTGTCTTGTCAAGAAAATCTTTGTCTACCCCTATGTCTTTTAGAAATTTGCCTACTTCGTCTTCCAGAAGGTTTAGTGTTTCATTTTTAATGTTTAGGTCTTTAATCCACTTTGATTTGATTTTGGTGCATGGTGATAGGTGTGTGACTAGATTGATTCTTCTGCATGTGGATGTCCAGTTTTCCCAGCACCATTTGTTGAACAGGCTGTCCTTTTTCCATTGTATGGATTTGGTCCCTTTGTCAAAAATTACGTAGTTGAGGGTATTTGGGTTTGTTTCTGCATCCTTGATTCTGTTCCACTGGTCTGTCTATTTTTATGCCAGTACCAAACTGTTTTTACCACTATGGCTTTATAGTATAGTCTGATGTCTAGGATTGTAATGCCTCCTGTTTTGGTCTTGTTGCTTAGGATTGCTTTGGCTATTCGCGGTCTCTTTTGGTTCCATATGATGCTCAACATCTCTATCCATAAGAGAAATGCAAATCAAAACAATGCTAAGATACTATCTCACTCCAGAGAGAATGGCTTATATCAACAAATTAAATATCAATCAATACTGGTGAGGCTGTGGGGAGAAAGGAACCCTCTTGCACTGTTGGTGGGAGTGTAAATTCGTTTGACCACTCTGGAAAGCAGTATGGAGAGCTCTTAAAAGACTAGAAATAAATGTCCCCGTTGATCCAGTGATACCCCTCCTGGGAATATATCCAAAAGAGGCCAAAACAACATACAACAGAGATATATGTATACCCATGTTCATAGCAGCACAACTAACAATAGCTTCAATATGGAAGTCACCAAAATACCCATCAACAGACCAGTGGATACACAAACTGTGGTACTTATACACAATGGAATACTACGCATCTGTAAGGTCCAACAGCGTGGAGGTTTTTACAGGCAAATGGAAGAAACTTAAGAACATCATGCTTAGTGAAGTGAGTCAGAAGCAGAAGGTGAAACATCGGATGGTCTCTCTGATACAAGAGACCCAGACCACAACTATCTCATGGGACACTAAATGAAAGACAAAGCGAAAGTGGGGGAGGGGGGTGGAAGGAGGGAAGGGAGGGTAAGGGGAGGGACAAAAGGAGAGTGGGAAAGCCCTTGTCACTTTGACAAGAAATATATGTGCACAAAATGCTCAACTCCGTTGTAAACCTTAAATTCTGCACTTGTACATATCAATAAAATGGGGGGAGGGGGCGGATTCAAAGGACAAAAAAAAGAATAACAGCAAAAAAATCTTTAGTTTTGAGACTAGGTTAATGCTGGTCTCATATGACGAGTTAAGAAATATTTTTCTCTGTTATCTTGAAGAGCTTGAAGAGTATTTTTTTTCTTAAATGTTTATAGAGGCTATTACTAGAACCAGATGAACCCAACATATTTATTTTTAGAACATTAATATTGATTAATCTTTTTTAATCAATGTAGGCCTATTTTTTTCAGTGCTGAGGATCAAACTGAAAGCCTTGCACACATTGGATAAAACTTCTACACCTGAGCAAAAGCCCCAGCTCAACTGTCCTTTTTACCTTACCTACTTATAACTTTTGATATATTTTTTTCTAAAGAATCAATCATTTTCCTTATAATATCAAATTCATGGGTATATAGTTATTCATGAAATCCCTTTATTATCCTTTTGATATCCCTGGGCTGAGAAGTGATGGTTCTTTTTCACTTGTTGCTGTAACTAATTTGTCTTCTCTCTTTTCCTCCATTAGACTGGCTGAACATTTATTTATCACCTCAAAGAAACAGCTATTGTTGATTTTCCTTATTAAATTCTTTTTTTCAATTCTTTTTAATTTATGCTTTACGTTTTATTATATCTGCCTACTAACATTTAATTTGTTCATATTTTTACTTCCAAGATGTACTTATTTATTTATACCTCTGTAATCTGTAATCATGCAAACTGTTGAAATTTTACTTCTCTATACATAATTACAGGGTACTTATTATTGGTTTCTAAGTTCAAAAATAGGGTTAGTTTGATACATAATATGATAATAATCTGAAATCAAGAGATATGAATTCTTAGAAGCCAGAAATCATAGTAATAAAAAAGAATTCTGTGGATAATTTAAAATTTGTACTTTAGAAATCATAACAAAGCTTAAAAGATTAAAGAATAGAGGCTGTTAGCAGTAGATTGGAACTTAATGTGAGAAATAATGGGAGCTGGGTGGGGGGAGAAGTGTTGAAAGGAAAGAGCGGAAGCATCTGTAACTTTTCCATGACTCGTATGTGCACAAAATGCTCAAGATCAATATAAAATTTAATTTTTGCACTTATGTGTGTCAATAAAATGGGGGGGCAGAGAATAAGAGTTAGACTTTCAGAAAGTCGCCAACGCAAAGGAAAGGAAGCAAAACCCTTCCTGGGGCTACACAAAGAAGCCAATAGGAATAAAGCTAAGAGGAATGGTTTAAAAACAGGTTTCTATCTACTCCATCCCTTTTAGCCTAAAGTTCTGGTGAAGAAAAGTAACAAACTACCAATCTAGCATTCAAGAAGTCTGAAAAATGCATGGCTACATTTTCATTTGTATGGGCAAAGCCTTGAGGCACTGAAACCCTTCAAAGAAAACATATATCCAGAAAAGCTTTATGTCTAATATGGTACAAACTGGTACCAAAGGTCAAGGATTCAGGACAACTTCATCCAGACAGATTGGTTTGCACTCAGCCTTCTGGAAACCAGCCTTCTGCCTACAGGAATCCAGAGTCCTTCCTGAGATACTGGAAATGCTGAGATGACTGGTGTTCTCAAGAAGCCTGTGATCTGCAGAGGAGACAGCAGCAGTAGGAATAGTCAGACTGCAGTTTCTTTTAGCAAAGGGCATAGTTAAATTTTTAAAAGGTTTAGTGAGGCCAGCCCCTTCTCAGCCATTATCTCAAAGCTGGAGATCAATTCCCCAGAATGAGGCAGGGTGAGAAACAAAGGTCTCAAAGATTGAATCCTGCTTCCTGGTTATAGGAATGACACATGCACCTTCATATGTCATATTCACATTGGGAAGAATATCTGAAGATTTCCTAAAATAAGTTACACTTAAGGTGGCTGAGCCCTGTTGATCTCTTCTCTGGCACATGGCATGAGATCATGTGAAGCAATCTTGAGAGACACTTGGACAGATACAAACCTCACTGTAGCCAAACAGGAAATGTAAGAGCCACTGGATATTTCTATTTCTCCTTTGAAAAGAAACATATTAACCTCTCTGGAGAAAGAAATTGTTACTCTTTTTCACAAATTGCATTAAAACCCTGATTAAGTTAAAGGACAAATACAAACTCATGCAGTCTGTAGATTATTATACAGCAATACTTGAAAGATACAACTCTAAAATAATACAGAATTAGAGAAGACCTTACATATAATTGGTGTGTTTTACAAGGAACAAAAATGAAGGCGACAGTTTTTACTCAGTTGCCAAGTAAGTCGAGTTCCTACGTGAGTTAACATTGACATCTATGCCTGGTGTTCTTCCATTTTCCCCCCATTTTACTGATACGTATAAGTGCAAAATTTGAAGTTTACAGTGATCTTGAGCATTTTGCGCACATGAGTAACTTGGCAAGGTTACAAGACCTTGGTCCTCCCACCACCCCACCTCACCCCATGAGATAATTGTAATCTTGGTTTCTCATATTAGAGAAATCATTCGATATTTCACCTTCTGCTTCTGACTCACTTCACTAAGCATGATGGTCTCAAGTTGCTTCCATTTGCCTACAAAAGCCTCCAACCTATCCGATTTTACAGATGCATAGTATTCCATTGTGTGTGAATACCACAGTTTGTGTGTCCATTGGTCTGCTGATGAATATTCCGGCCTTCTTCTATAACATACTGTTTGGAAATCAACTTCCGATAAGCAGACTATGTCCATTCCATAGAAAAAGTAGGTGTATCCTTAAATTAGTGCTGCAAGATTCGAGAGACTCGTGGGAGAACTCCCTTATAAATTTCCTTGCATCAAAATTATTAGATTTTTAAAGTTTCCACCCATCATCCCTGGAGAACCAAACTAACTAATCCACCTAAACATTCATTTGTTTGTTCACACACTCGTTCAGCTAATAACTTTTAACTATTCACTGTACACCAAAACAGCCTCAGAAGTGGGGTTACAGCAATATACAAAACAAGTAAAATACTTATATTATTTTTTGAGACAGGGTCTTGATCTATAGCCCAGACTGGTCCTGAACTCACTACAGAGCCCAGGTTAGACTTACACTCATGGCCATCCACCTGTCTCAGCCTCCAGCGTGCTGGGATTCCAGGCATACACCACCACGCCTGGTTTATGTGGTGCTGGGGAATCAGCTCAGGACCTTGTGCTTGCTATGCAAGTGTTTCAACCACTGGGCTATTCCTCCAGCCCCTTACACTACAATAGGAAAAAGAATGCAAAATAAAAACAAAGTAAATACATATTTAAAGTACAGTGATAGCCACCAGGAAGATAGAGTTAAAAATAAATAATAAAAAGCACTAAACAACACAGAGTAGTCAGAAAAACATATGTGGTAAGTAACACTCCAGCAGGAATATGGGATTGAAGGAGTCAATGGACGTCTGTGAGAAAAGCATTCTGGGAAGATGGAAGGACGGTTGCTAGAGGCATGATTGCACTTGATGTTTTAGAAGGATAAAAAAGATGCCAAATGAATGGAAGTGGAGTTGGGAGGGATGAGATCAAAGGACAGCATTGGTAAATCAAATGCCAAAGTATGACTGAAGTATTTGGGAACTTACTCCAAGTGAGACAGAAATCAGTCAATCTATTGAAACAAGGACTCGAGAGAGCTGCTGCAATTATTCATGTAAAAAGAAGCAGTGGCTTTGACTGTGTAACGAGGTCATGAATGAGATCTATTTGGAAAATATATGTAGCAAAATGTGTGATCAATTTCTGGGACTGAGAGAGGCCAGCAATCAAAAAACCTCTGATTGACTGGATGACTGATCAATTGAATCCTTACAGTGAAGTAAAATAAATAAATAAATAAATAAATAAGACTATTTCTCCTATGTGTGGTACTGGATATTGGACCCAGGGCCTTTCTGTGTTCCCAGCCCTGCTTTATTTTTATTTATTTATTTTTTTGAGACAACGTCTCTAAAATCTCCAGGCTGGACTCACCTTATGTCCTTACAGCTCCAGTTTCAGTTTCAGTTGGGATAACTGAAATCATTCCCTTTGGTTTGTATCATTGATGGACACAAATTTAAACAATAAAAAACTAGAGCCTGCATTCCTCTGCACCTGCACGTGCACAAACCTGTGAGCATACACACACACACACACACACACACACACACACACACACACACACACATCAGAGAACATCTATTTGAATTTTTCGCAGCCTGATACCCTAGCCTTCATTTCCTTAATGTCTTTAGTAAAAAGTAGCCATTGAATCATAGTAAATTTCTGTTATTTACCTGTGAACCACATTGTGACCTAGACCTCTTAAATGTACATGGCACAAACCTGAAAGAAATGACTTAAGTTAACTCTGAATACTTGAGTCTTGTTTTTTATTTACTCTTGTTTACTCCTGAGCCACATAATCTTTCTTCAACTTTCCTACAAAAAAAAATGTGTAAGGGGTGACTGCTACATAAAGACATAATTTTACTCTGAATTTGTGTTTGGTATTATCTTATATTCTCTGCCTTAATTTTTTGAATTTCAATTAAAATAATGTTTTTCTATAATCATTTAATTTTGCTTTTCTTACCAAACTATCTATACATATGGACCCCTACCCTTTATTAGTTCTCTTCCATTGCAAAATTATGACCTACTCTCATTATATCTAACTTATTTCTACGTCTTCTCTTTCCAAACTTTAATCATATTTCCTCCACTCAACCAAATAATTTTCTTTCAGTCATCATTGACCTCTGGAGTTTGCAAAGTCTAGTATTCAATTCTCATTACTCACCCTTCCCTAACCATCAGCAATATTTGAGATAGTCATTTAATTTCTTCCCTGCAAAATACTCCTGGAGCTTCTGAAAAATTATTCTCCTGATTCTCTGCTTACTTAATTGACCGCTCATTCTTCATGTCTTTGTCTGGTTTGTCTACCTCTCACTTGTGACATTCTGTAGAGGTTAATCCCCAGGAAACTCCTATCTTCACTCTAAAGCCCAAATGAACTCATTACAGTTCATGGCGTTAAATAGCAACTGAATATTAATGATTGCAAAAAATTGTGTCTATGACCCACATTTTACTACTCAACTTCAGATTTCTGTGTTCCTTCATGTAGAATCTGAAAGACATCCCAAATTTTGCTCCTATGAAACCAAATTTTCTATTTTAAATTTTTAACTTTTCTTGCAGCTTACACTACATCAATTTATAGCAATTTCATTGCTATAGTTATAAATTTTAACAAAAGATCTTGAGATGGACCATACTTTACTTCTATAGTCATACCTGACCCATCATCTAGCCATGTAAGTCACACTACGTTCCATCCAGAATTTCATTTCCTCTCTTTCATTAACAATTCTGTATTCATCAACTCTCCAAAGGACGATGAAAACCTAATGTTAATTGTTTAGGTCCCTGTCCAGCACTCACGGCAGGTTGTAATAAGACGTGAACTCCCAAATCCTTGGGCTCACGTGTGTTGCCTCTTTCTTGGCTTGTTTCGCTCACTGTTCGTGGCTTCCTTTGGCGGAGAGTCTATGTTTCTAGCATTCCCGGCATTCAAGTTCAGGGACTTCTGTCAAGGACCGTAACCCTCTCACACATTTTTTCCTACCTTTTATGGCGTTCCTCTGAATGTGGGTGGAAGTTTCTGTAACCCCATAACTCTTGATTTTGCATGCCTGATAAAGCAGCATGGAACGGAGAATTTTAAGATCTTCTATCCACTCAGCAGTGTCTGGGCCCTTTTGGACTGTGCCTGCTGTGATATCTGAGTGTTTGAGTGGCTGAACGCAGGAAGACGCTTCCCCGAGCCCAAGAGCACTGAATAAACAGGGCATTCTAGGGCTGTCTTCTCAAAGCAGTCTTGCAAACGAATTTACTTTTTTCCACACTTGAGCCTTATGATTGGAGAAATCTGGCCAATTTCTGAAACGCTATTAAGCCCCCTTTTCTATTGTCCTAATGCACAGTACTTAGTCTTACCAAAGCTTTTTTTTTTCAGCAACCACAGTCTCTTTTGTCCCAGTTCTCCAGACACCTCCTGTCTGCCTAAGTTTACGTCAATCAGTTCTCTGATTCGCAAAGGAAATACGGCTGAAAGCAGCACGTAGCGTCCGTGGTCACAGCCTAAACATGGGGATGCCTTGAAATTTCTTTTTCCAGATTAATTCATCTGCCATCCCAATCTCAATCTCCTGCAAAGTCTCAGAATATTTGCAAAAGATAGATAAATGCTCTGCCAACGTGTAACACATATGTTCTCTAGTCCAACTGGTAGTGGAGTCCTTGCTCCCAAATGAAACCTCTTGATTCCCACTTTCACTGTCCTCCTTCCTGTTGGCGTTCTGATCTTCTGATTCTTGGCCACTATCAACCACCCAGAACTGCTGACACCCTCTAGGGTCTGTCTAGTCCACATCACAATCCGGCTCCAAAGGCCTCAAAACTGCGTGGTCAGATGTAGCCACAGCAGGAGTCCCCCTCCTGGTATAAATTTTCTCTATTACCCAGCTTTCTCAACACTGGAACAAAATATAGACCTGAAAATAAAAGGAAAAGATTTATTTTGGCTCAAAAATTTTCACTGTGATCATTTTATGGTTGGCTGGCTGTCAGGCAGAAATGGCATGGTAGAAGTGCCTGGCAGGGCATATCTGCTCACTTCATGATGTGCAGGAAGCAGGCACAGGGCAAAGACCCAGTGAAAGAATTCACCCAGCTTATGCCCCCCGAGATGCACCTCTTCTGACCAGGCCCCACTCGCCCCAGGGGAACACATGGACTCATCATAGGCTAACTCACAGACTTCCCCATGATCAAATCACCTTAAAAATGCAGCATATCTGAACACAAAAATTTGGGGGGGGGGGAATATTTTGCATCTAAATTGTAATACTACTTTAGTCTAGTTAAAAATTACCTCATGTTGGAATATTACAGATTTTTGGTTTTGGCTTTCCTTGCTTTAACTTTCCTGCCTTTCACAAAAGGCAGAATCACTTTATTTATTTATTTATTTATTTATTTATTTATTTATTTATTTTGTGGTACTGGGAATGAGCACAGGGCCATTACACTGAGCAATATCCCCATTCTATTCTTTATTTATTTATTTTGTGACACGGTCTCACTGAGTTACCTAGCAGGAGTTGAGACCTGCAGTCCTACTGCTTCCGCCGCCCACAGTGCTAGAATTGCTGCATCGCTGGGCCCTAGTGACAAGTGTTTATTTTAAATTTTGGAAAAGACAGCATTTCAGAACTGAGAAATTTTCTGTTAGCTTCTCAAATTACACAGAGTAAAAGCCTTTGTTTATACCAAGGGCTGCTAGCTTTCATGAAGGCACCACACTCCCCCTCCCCAAATTTAACACTGAGTTATTTGAATTTACACCCCCCCCCCTCACTGCAACCCAGACACACTGTTTTACTGGTCCATCCCGTGCTCGTTTGGAAGCTCTTTTCTCTGACAGCTACTAGGTTTATTACTTTATTTACTTCATAGTAAATAACCTCCGGTAAAACAGGCTTCCTTTAACCCTTCTGTAAAACATATTTTTTTAATTCTTAATATCATAAACTAATCATGCATCTCTCTTATTCTTTGCCTGCTTGATTTTCCTCCATATACCTAACACTTTCTACTATATAATTCAGTTTTGTTGTGGATTATCGACTGGCTTTCCCTTAGAAAGTGAACAATGTTAGGAAGGAGACTGTTTACTTCTGGCTGTATGGGGATGTCTGTGAATATTGTCAGACACAGAAGATACTCGGAGGGAAGAATTTCTGACTAAAAGACAAAATAGAATGCTACATGCTGATAGCAACAAGAAGACAATTTAGATAATATTCACTTCTGATACCAGAGTACATTTAAAAACTTCAAGGATCTATGTAACCAATTACCTTTGAGCGACATAAATCTTGATTTTTTACTCTTTCATAGACTTTAAAATAGTCACAGTATTCTCAAAATGTGCAATTCATACTGAAAACCAATTGGGGAGAATAAGCTATGAAAGTTTTCTAGAGCTTATGTTTATAGTGAAATAAATTTTAGAATACAATCATAACTCCTGTCTGCCGACAACTGTCATTTCAGTATAAATCTGTTTCAGAAATGGGCCAAAGAATACACAGGAGGGTATCATCAGGAAATTTGATTCAAAATGTTTTTTGATTAAAATGCTTTCCTAAATATGCTTTTTTTGAATTTTTAATACATTTTAAGATCTTGTATCAGTTATATGGACAGCTGCCTGCTTAGTCAACTATTATTTTAGTGTGTGATAGAAAAAGAAGCTTAAGAAAATAAAAAAATATGATGCATGCCATGAACATTTTACTATTGTTTTGTATGAAACATCATAGATGTTGGTATATAATTCCGTGGGAAATATAAAAAGATCCTTATCCTGAGAATGAGAAGTATTTGCTCCTCAATCTTGATTTCAGAAGCCAAGACCATTTATGTTTGGTCGCTGATAATGAAAGCTTTAATGCAGTTCCAAATTAAAATAGCTCCGAAGCAGACTTAGTGACTTCGAAATGGAATCTACAATGAAATACTTGATTCCACAGAACAAAGAATTATATATATTCTTTAAAGTTGATGGTCTTTAAATGAAGTGGAAAACCATTATGGAAAAATTCACTATAATTCCTGGAAAGATTTTAAAAACAAAGTTGATAGGGCCCCTTCCTTACAAAAGAAGTGAACAACCGCCTCAGAGCTGAGCATCAGAAGGCAGATGCCTCGGGTGAGGAACCGAGTGTCAGGGAAGGAAGCAAGTTGGAGGTCAGATTCACAAAGAGTAGAAGCAGGAGGCAGATTCCCAGTTATCCCAAAGGCTGTGTAACGACAAACATGAGTCCTTTTTGTAGAATTTCAACATCTTCTTTTTTAAAAAGTTCTTGATTTGATGGACATTCAAGGCACTGAGAGAGAAGCTTGCATCATGTTCCCCTTGCCATGGAAAGAAATGGTCTACGTGGTTAATGAATCAAGTAAAAATGAATTTGATAAAGCAAGCTGAGATCATTGGTTTGAACTGTAAATTATATAGGCATATAGAAACATTTAAGGGGCATAGAGCCATTTCACTAAAACTAGAATTATAATTTTGGAGCTCTCATAAGTGATTTTTGAATCAAATCATCCTCCCATCAGACTTCAGGTGGAATTGTCACCCTGAGCCTTTGTGCAAAGAGCATCCTTTCCATCCCTGCAAACTATCAACATACAGCAGCGAGACAGCATGAAATCCACAGTCTTCAGGGAGTGTGGAACGCATGATGTGATGGGGAAGAGTTAAAATTAACATTTTATGTAATTGATAAGCTACCCATATCATATGGTTTTCTTAGAGTAAAGTCTTTGGAATTTCCTCATGAAATAAGGAGGAAAAGAATGTTTTCGACCTCAGTGTCTACCACAAAACAGCTGCAGAAAATCATAGGTCATTTATAATAAGAGATCTGGGAAGTTCTGGAATTGACTAGGTCTTCGCATCCCGGTGCACTTTTGAGGAATCGGTTATTGGAGAACCAATCTGTTTGCTACTTGAGTAACAGCGATGGAGTTCACCTCGGAGCTACTTGATGAAAACCACGGGAGAGCTGAGTCCAAATGTAACTGTTAGAATCATGACAATAACAATTATATAAAAATTTCTAGTAGTTTTTAGAAGAAAACCATAACTTAAGGCATCAAAAATTATAATTAGTTTTGACAAGTATGTAAAGAGGTATATTCACCAGTGTAAAATACTAAGTATTGTCTCACTGTTCTAAAAATCCTCAGTGCTTTCCCCTATTACCTCATCTAACATCCTGACCTACGATTGTCAGGACCTACCATTGTCACTATCATTTTTTGTCTCCATAACATTGGCCGTTCCAAAATGTCGTGTAACAGGAGTGATATAGTATGCAGGCTTTTCAGACTAGTGACTTTAAGTTCTCTCTTTTTATTCATGACTTCAGAGATCATTTCTGTTTAGTACTGAGTAATATTCCCTTGTCTGTAGACATTTGTCACAGGTCATATACTATTCTTCCTTAAGAAAACAGTCATAAGGTTTGAGCTTTGAAAGATTATGCTAGGTCAATGTGTTTTATTGATTATAACAAATATGTTCCTGTGGTGCAGGACAGCCATGGTTGGGGAGACTGCCCATGTGTGGGACTAGAGAGGGCCCTACTTTCTTCTCGGTTCAGCTATGAACTAACCATGCCTTTAAACATCATCTATTAATTGAAACAAAAAAGAGAAATATCAACATATGATATATGTGTATCAATTCTTCCAAACAAATGTAAATACAATGTTTCACAAACACATACCAATCCAAATTATTGTAACTCTAATGGGTAACATATCTCCCTTATGTCATGACAAAAATAAATCATAATAAGTAAAACACAATATATGAAAGAAGAAAATATAACTGAAACACAGATATGGCATTAGATATAAAATAGAGACAAATATATTAACTTGTCAACACAATTTTGACCAAATATCAAAAAGAAACCTTGGATTAAAGGAGGAGCATGATAATTTTTAATAAGATGACTCAATAATATTAACTCTAATTTTCTACAAATCAATTTGAAATGTGCTTACATTTAAATAAAAATCCAGTGAATAATATTTTGAACCCTAAAAATATGATGCACCTGATGAATAAGAATAGATGAGAACCGATTTTACAAAAATTAAAGTTTAAGGTATTTAAACTCATTATGACTTTTCAAAATTAAACAAATTTGAAATGGCACAGAATGAGAGCAGAAAGGGACGTGACCAGCGAGGCACAAAAGGAGGTGTGGGGTTTAGTGCAACCGCAGAATGACATTCCAACTCTCTGAAAAAGGAATTATTGCATTCTTCGCAGTGTTAGGATACTGGATAATGATTTAAGAATTTTGGAAAAATAAGTTGGATCATTACCTCACACCCTATAGGGAAATCATTTCCAGTGTTAAAGCAAGTTTACAAAAAATCAAACAATAAAATTAGATGTGTGTGTGTGTGTGTTTTCAAACTTGCACAGAAAATATCTTTTAAAATTACATCAAAGAAAAACCATATAAAATAAAGTGATAAACTCTATTGCGTAAAATGTAAACCTTGCGCATATGGCTACAAAATATAATAGGCCAAGAAAAAAACAGCTGGAGAGAATTTTATAATAATTATGTATTACATAAAGGATAAAACCCTCTTAATGTAGAAAATACATAAACTTGTTTCTGATCGTTATTCTTTGATCTGGCAAAACACCACTATACTCTTGGTGCTTGGTGGCAAAATATAGCTGTCCTCCTCTAGCCACACTGACTGAACTTCCAGAGAGAACTTGAGCCAAGGCAGGCCCCAAATCCGGATCATGTAGTGATACTCAAAAAGACATTAGCCAAGTCAGTACTCTCTAGTCCTCTCCTGGAATAGCTCACACAACTGACAACAGAGATTAAGTTGTTCTTTGGAAAATTTGTGTAATACTTGATGGAGAAACTCACTTTCTTGTTTCCAGACACATGTAGAACGCTGGTCTGGAAGATTGGTACTGACGTGCCAAGGAGAGCAGTTTCTCATACAAACACACACAAGTATGCACACACACACACACACACACACACACACACACACACACACCATAGAGCATATATACAACTCTGACTTTTAGAAATTAATCTAATTTCTGAGAAGCCTGAACAGGAATGTGTTGTTTTATGAATAAGCCAACACAATGTATAATAAACATATATAGCTAAAAGCTTACACATAGCACTATGAAAATCAAAACCTGATTCTCTTAAACCATGTGAATTAGTTCATGCTTTAAAAACTCAAGCCTTTCTCATTTTATTGGAAAGCATTCACCAGAACAAATTAAGAAGATTCTTAATCAGGTCAAGAAGACTTTTTGGGAAAATTTCCCTTTTGTGAAATTGCACTTAAAAGAACATCAGGTTTATTGTGAAGCATTTCTTTTATATGATTTTAGAGTCTTATTATGTAGAATGGTTAATGCTAGATTAATGGAAACTTTTAGTTGATTTTATCTATTTTTTTAAATCTTAGGGAGGATTTTAATCCTCTTAACCTCCGATTAGAATACATAAATCAAGTATTTTATACTCACAGCATTTCTCTTTTGAAGTATACTTACTGTCATTATTGATAATGATTGGACATTTTTATTCCATAACATCTGAATTATAAAGAATAAAAATTATTTAATTCTCACTATTAAAAATAACAACTAATTTAATTTAATGACAGTTTAATTCTTTTGACATACAAATACACAAAAGACTCTAATTTTAAATTGTATTTACCAAGTGCATTTATATTTCTATAAAATTCTTATAAATAACATATAGTTTAAATGATTTTGAAACTTGTACTCTTAATGAGTTTTGATAGTCATTAGTGTTCATTCATCAATTTCCCCAAAGCTAGTCTAACTACTGATAATATTTTTAGCTAGAAACATAAAATGTTCCCCCTATTTTTGATGACTTTGAAACCTAACTCTTGGGTGTAATCTCTGTGTGAAGCGTGAAATGAATAGGCTGTCAACCTATGCATGCTTCTTGGAATGAAAGTTTCCTCTTCAATATACCTGCCTTCGATTACCTGATGGGCACATAAAAGTCAAGCTTGCTAACATCGTTAGCTGTTATTTACTTTGAACTTCTGCCAGCTTCAGGTGTTACAGAAACAAGGCAAGAAGCCAACAAAATAAACACCACACACACACACACACACACACACACACACACACACACACACACTCAAGCACACAGACATCTTGTGTCCTTGCTAGTGAATAAGCACATAAAGAAGTGGTCATATATCAGACTCCCTTAAGCATTTCATGCATCTATTGAAAAGTGTAACTGTAGATTGAATGAGATGCCAGTAAGAAATATCCTAATTCAGGGGAGTGATCATTTATTGTGTATTCAGTTTTGAAGATACTGAGAGGAAGCCCATAAAATAAGAATTCTTTTCTAAATTTATGGGAAATACGCTGCTAGATACAAGAGCAAAAAGTCATATAGTAATTTGTAAAATACAACTGAATAGTTAGGTTTTTGTTTTCTCACTTGAAATACTTATGGGGGATGTTGTGCATGCTAACTTGAATTTTCTTAATTAATTTCTTAAGGTTAGTAATAAACTTTAGTTCACTTGTACTACATATATATTTTTGAAACTGTGTTTGCTTTCTGATATGATTGCTGTATTTATTATTCCATATCAGCATTGAACAGGTGAAGCTTCTTCTTTATTCACCATAAATATTAGCTATTATTAACTGATTTAATCCCAAGTCTTTGTATAGAAAGATTTTTTTCCGGAATTACATAATGATCCACATCTTATCTTATTCCAAAATCAAACAATCTTCTCACCTCTGGCTGCGAATCAATATGATCTTCAAGTATATTTGAGTGTATTATTTTTGATGAACAAATCAAGAGAGGGTTAATAATGCATGCAGGACACAGAAAGTTGTCTCTACAAGTTGGTATTTCTGAGGAGAAAAATTAATTGATCAAATAAAAATTTACCAAAGAATCTTCTAAAACATCAAAAATGAAAACTTACTGTTGCCTTTCCAACAATTTGGAAAGACTGATCAGACCATTAAGTCAAGAGGGAAGAGAACATCGACAGCACAGATAAAATTGTCACCACTGTGAGAAATGTTAGTGGTGATGTTACTGTGGTTTGAACCCAGAGACCTCCCAGTGAGTTACATTCCTATCCCTTTTTAAAAAATTTTTGGGACAGAGTCTTGCTAACTCACTACACTCATATTAGGCTTGAATTTAGAGTGCACCTGCCTCAGCTCCCCTAAGTGCTAGAATTACAGGCACATACCACCATGTTCAAATACAACTATGAAGATTTTTATGATTTTGTGTTCACTTGACATCCTCTGAGACTAAGGATTCAGTATCTGCTGCCAACCTCAAAGAATGGAGTGAGAAAAGGACTAATAAAAAAAGGCATGCATTATATAATGAAGGGAATAGGAAGGGATTTTTAAAAGTGACTTCTCATTCTGTTGGCTCCTGTTTGCTCCATTGGTGCAGGAAAGTTACTGCTTCTTTGTTCAGGGAGTGGCTGAGCATCCAACATCCAACATTAAAGAGATGAAATTGACAGCAGTTATTACTCACACATACTTGAAGCCCAGGGGAGGATGACACAGCACACTATGCAGGTCCATGTGGGAGTTGCACTTGGGAGCAGAACGAACACACAGCGGATGTGGGAGGCAGATTTTGTAATACCCAGGTGATGCAATGACCCCTGGCTCCCTGGAAGGATGTCTGTGACCAATTTGAATAATTTTGTACCCAGCATGAGGTTAAAGCTTCTCACTTGAGAAACAGGTGAGTACAGCTGGTTGGAACATATGAAATTCTACAATATATAATGAAAGCGATCTCGTGGTTGCTTTACCCTCCAATTTTTACCATGACAAAGTCTAGTATCTTGAAAGGCTGAAATAAAAAGAAAGATTGTTGGGACATCGCCATAAATTAAGACATGAAAGGATTAGGAAGGCCACGTTTTTGAGTAACAAAATTTAGAGGCCATACAAACTATTGTCCCTATTTGTTATCAAGAAACAGAAAAGCACATCTGAGGCCTCTAGCACCATAGGCATTCGTTTTAGCTACTTTTTATTTTCTCTTAAAGGTTAAAGACCTCCAGCATGCTGCAGGGTAAGCACTCCTATTCCAAAAAGTAGGAATAGGAAGATAGAAAGTAATCGGACCAAATCAAGATCTAAGCTCATCATGACAAAGGTTAAACCCTGTAGCTGCGTGCCCAGTTACCAGAGCAAATTGTAGTGGGGTATGAACTCCAAAACGGCTCAAGTGATCTCACCCCTATGGCATTGCTGCTGGCTGCGACCTCCATCTTCTTGCCTTTGGGCTGTATCTACTCACGGCCTGCAACTTTTCTTGGTGGATAATAATCCATGCTCCTGGCTCCTCCAAATTTTTGGGCTCTTTGTTTCACCTTAGGCTTCTCCTTCACAACTTCACACACTGCCCTCCACGGGCACACGGCTGGGCCTCCAGGACTTCCTCTGAAATCTGACTGGAAGCCTCCATGAACTCACAATTCTTGGGCTCTACAAAACTTTAAAGCCAGAACCATAGACAACTCAAAGATCTGCCACTGGCTTGAGCAGTAGTCTGACTCCCTTGTGCCATGGCTTCAGCTGCCTCTGAGTGCGTGGGTTGCTGGACTCCAGGGATGTGAACTCTATCAAACACTTCCCTCTTTGGCCCTACAGGGAATTCTGGGGTACTCTTTACACAACAAGATCTCTTGTCTTTGCACCCTTTAATTGGTAAATGGTAGGATCTTATTGATTTCTGAGACACCCGCAAGGCCTCTTTCTTACAGTCCCAATTCCAAGCTTCTGTTTAATGTTAGTCTCTTGAACAACCACATGCTTTTCCACTCCAGACTGCAAGCTTTTTACATCTGTTCTCTCTTCTATTGTCTCCTGTCTTTTACCATAGAGCTGGCTAAAAGCCACAAACCTCAGCCATGTCATAGTTTGAACATCAATCTGCCTTGAGATTTCCTTCACCAGAGGAAGCAGCCCATTGCTCTTAATCTCAGTTTTAGGTAAAGTCTCTGGACAAGGGCAAAATGTGGACAAGCTTTTTGCCAGAACTTAGGCCACTTGCTGATACAGTCCTCCTTCCCATCTGAAACTTCTTCAAGTCTGGCCTTTCCAATCCAGACTTTTGTCAGCATTCTTGTCTTCTGAGCTCCTACCAGAATCTCCCGTCAAGCTCAGCTCAGAGCACTCTGAGGTTTCTCCAGCCAACATCCCCAAGCCTTTATAGACTCCTCCTGTAAACTGGTTCCAAAGGCTTCCAAGCTACATGGTCAAACTCCTTAGTTACTTTTTTGTTGCTGTGACCCAACATCAACAAATTTAGTGGAGTAAAGGTTTATTTTAGCTCACAGTTTCAGAAGGTCACCGGCCACTCAGGAGAGGCTGGCAGCAGTGGAAATACATGACAGAGGCAGAGGTGGAGGCAGTTCCTCACAACATCAAAAACAGAAAGCCACACTCCATCAAGTCCAATCTGTCCCTAGAGGAAAAGCTGTAACAATCTTTCTTCTTCCTTCCTTTCATACAGCTTGAGTTCCCAGTTGGGCCTTCCACATCCAGGTGGGTGTTCTTCCATCATTTACTGGCCCACAAATCCCTCACATTCTAATTCAGGCTGGTCACTAACTACCTAATCCAGGTTGGTTCCTAACTGTATAATCTAGGCATGGTTCCTAAACCCTAATTCAGGCACAGTTTATGATTGCATGAAGTTGACATAATCTCTCCAAGGGTCATAGCATTCTTTAAATACATCAGGGGAACACTATATATCCCTTATATGTTTATTTTTATTTTCCTGATGAGTTATTGGACCATTCTTGTTTATTCACGTGCACCATGTGGCTTCAGTGTAGAGGACATTCACCGTCTTGGGCAACCAGTAGCTAAGGGGTTGTCAAAAATGAGAACTTCAGGTATGTCCTTGATGACAACCCAAGTCAATTAAGAAACTCTATGCAGTATCATCTAGTTCCTCAGCAGTATGAACATAGACTAGGTAATCTAATCTCAAGGCAGACTGATGTTCACTGTGACAATAGTGAAACCCAACTGAGCAACCACTTGCCACTATGTACCTTAAACAGGAATTCTTGGAGGACTTTATTGTAAGTCCCTACCAAACCACTGCCTGAAGCCAATGAGAAAGGTGAAGGTTCTACTGTATGTCGTTCACGAAAGTACTGGCTTACATATTGTAAGAAGCAAAATGAGAACCTTAGTGACTATGAGCAATGCCTGGCTCTGAGGGGAATAAGCGTGTTCTTATAAGATCTTTCATTATGTCTTGAAAATACAGAGAAATGTTTACTCCTTTTATTTATATTCTGGTAAGCTGTGAGGCAAGAAGATTACAGAATTCTTAACCACTAAATAGAGAGCAATTTGTGGCAAAATGAGTGTACAAAAATGCACAAATACCTTACTCTCCAAGGCATGCAGTAGTAAAACAATGATCTGGACTTTGACTGAGTATACTGGCCTTTAAGTCCTACTCATTATCAGGAAAATGCTAGTTAAGAGATGACCAGAAACTTTCCATGACTTTCCAGCTATCGCATACGGGGGCAGAAGCTTTATCTGCAAAGTCAACAAATTTCTTTTTGTTCATGCAGTTAATTTCAAAAGGTTACTTCAAAGCAAAAGGATTCCAGAAAAAGGATGACCTTCTCCATCACCATGTCACGTGCGAGAGTCTGAGGCCAAATGGGGCCACCTTTGGCTCCATGCTGGAGCAAAGAGGCCTCTGTAGCCAGGAGGAGGTGCTGGGTCAGGGTGTCTTAAAGCATGTGGACATAAGGCTATGGAGAGCTGTGGACCCAGGGACTGTTGAAGCCTCTATTTCCAGGACATCTCAGCGGGACCATGTCCTTGCAGCATAGCATTTGTTTTCTAACAAGTAACCTAAGTCATAGATTTGAAGAAGCCCCAGGCTGGCATCAGGCTCAGGCTAATACACTCCTGGTTTTACTAAGAATATCTAAATTTATAATTACAGAAAAGTATCCTTTTAAAAGGATTGCTAAAATCTAGGTTTACCTTAGAATTGTATGTGGCAGTATTAACAACAACAAAATCGGAGAAGTAGCAAAAGGACAATAGAAAGAATAAAAAGCTTTTAATTGCATATAAAGACATTTTCCTTGAAAACCTATTACTATCTAGTTTTTTAGCACTTAAAACATGCAAAAAGTAATTTGTGCTTAAGAAATTAAGGTTCAAATATTACATTTTTCAAAAATAGTTAAATTGTTTAGGAGGGTATTATAAAACTGTCTCGGGGTGACGTTATGCTGTTTCGACAGAGTTTAAAGATAGTTTGCCATCCAGGTCATGGCTCTGTGATCCACACCTTCCAGGTCAGGCCCCACTGATGCCCCCCTTCTGATCAGGGTCCGCTTCCTCACAGTATAAAAAATCACAATATTAACCCCATGATTGTATCACCTTCCAAACACACAAGGATGCAGAGGGTCATTTCAGCCCCATGCTAACATTCATGAACTCTCATGTCACCACTACTCACAACAGTCAAGAGTTGAAGCAATCCAAGAAGTCTATCAATATATGAATGGAAAAACAAAAATGGTATCTCTATTCAACGCAATATTATACAACCATAAAATGGAATCAAATCTTCCTGCATGCTACAACTCAATAAAACTTGAAAATACGCTAAATAAAAAAGGCAGACACAAAATATCACACAATACACAGTTAGTTTCATATGAAATATTCCCAACAGCCACATTAATCAAGCAATAATGTCAGCTGATAAGAGAAGGAAAACGAGAGGGATTATGTACTGCTATCCCAGGATAGTTTTTGGAAAATGGTACAAATAGAGAAGATGCTACCACAACGTTCTAATGTTCCAAATAGCCTCACTTTACACTTTGAAATGGTTGATCCTATGTGATGCAAATTTTATCACAATAAAAATATTTTCTAAAAACACATTCCAGAAATCATTTTTATTCCTCAAGCTCTGTTAGGATATTTTAATTTGCTTACATTTCTATTAAAGTCTAGGGAATTCTGCATTAAGAAGCCCAGTTTACAGTACAGTTTTAAATTCATATATCTTCAGCGTTCATATTTCAGTGGGAAAGCTATTTGAGTGTCTCAAACTACTTCCTACCTTAGTTAAAATAAAAAAGCCTAGAAGGAATTCCACCAAATTCCACCTTTGACTGGATACCACTGGTGACGACTCTTTAAGATTTCATCACTGTTTTATAGTTTCCCACAACAAAACACAGCATCTTCAAGTAACAGTGCCTAGCTTCCAGTGTGTCGTAGAATATTTGTAAGTAATGTGATCTTTTCCATATCCGATCCTTTTTGTAAGTGAAATACGTTTTATGAACAGCCCATTATCAGATCCCATATAAAATAAGTGTTAACATACTTTGAAGAAATGATGAATCTAAGATCGGTATATGAATCTAGTCTTAAATAAGTCAGCTAAATTGAATATTTTCATTAACATATCACATTTGTCTATTCATTCAACAAACACTCAACCTTTCAAAAACTCATTTTCTGAAATAAGAAGAGAAAATTGCTATTTTGTTGGTTGTTATATTCTTTTATAACCATAAGATTCTTATTGCAAAAATTAAATAATGTTATGCAAAAACATTCATGTCTACGGTAATCTGAAGGATGATGTTACCTATCTTTAAATTCGTATGTTGAAAGTTTTAACACTCAACCTGACGATATTCAGATGTGGGGCCTATGGGAGGGTTCAAGGCCATGCGGCTTCCGTCAGGAGAAGAGCTAGTGCCTTTATAAATGGAGCCTGAAAAAGATTCCAGGCCCTTTCAATCATGTAAGGACACACCCAGAGATCCTATTAATAAACCATAAAGTTGGTCCTCATCCGATGTCAAATCTGCTGGGGCCTCCAAGGTGGACTTCTGAGCCTTCAGAATTACAGTAAATTGGTTTATATTGTTTATAAACTACAGTTCTTGTATTTGTTATAGCAAGCCCAAGTGAACCAAGATGATATCCATTTTCTATACTGCTACCATTTAGTTTATAAGGTAGAAAAAAACTATTCTTAAAATTGTGAGAAAGGCTGATATAAATACTTACAAAGGGATTTTTCTGATTAGAAAAGTCTTCCTCAATGTCAAAAACTTAATGTCAGTAATTAGAATTTAAAATTTTAACCATATGTATTACTCTTATTTAATTTTATATTCTAAAATTTACCACTTCTGTGTGTTCCAACTCCTGCGTATTGAGTCAAAAACTGATAACATTGTCACCAGATTCTTCATGCATTTACAATAATATAGTGAAATCATATTTGGCTAGAGTTCTGGACATTAAAACCTTCTACAAACCCCTAAAACTGTACCAGATTTTAATACAAATTTGAAAACGCATACAATACCTTGGAATAAGTTACCTAGAATATGATCCTTGGTGACTGCACCATGATTCAAATTGAGAAGATCCAAAAATAAGGCTGTGTTTTGTTAGGTGAAAGAATAAATAGCAATTTTTTGCCTTAAAGATTAGAATTATGTAATAAAAATATGAGTCATCTGTAATTTAAGATGTACTACATTTAAAAATGTGTGAAATTAACTTTAATGTCTTCTCTTTAACCCAATATAGCCACATTATATTTTGCACTGATTCCATATTACATTTTACACAATTTAATATGTTTTCTTCTATTGTCTTTGAAATCCATGTGCATTATATATATACTTATAGCATGACTTGAAATAGACACATTCCAAATGCTAATGTAATTATTGTTTCTTCTTTTGGATAGTATGACTTAAATCTTATGACTATAAAGGAGAAGAAAAAAATCAAAGAGAAAATGGAAGGTGAAGAGGAGAGCAATTAATTTCTACATTCAAATGGAATTCTAATGTTCACATCACTAAAAATATTTCAGTTTCTTCCATTAACTAGACCTGATTGAATCGGAGCACCTTTACTTAAGGAGCTAAGAAGATGATGAATGGAAATAAAGGGAAAAAGGGAAAAGAGCTTTCATCTGCTCAGAAAAGCAGTGTGAGGTGCTAAATGTACTAAGGGTCTGCTGCCGTAGCTCAGTAGTAGAGCTTGTGTTTGGCAAGCCCAGGCGCTAGTTTTGATCCACTAAACCACAATACAGGCAAGAAAAGGAAAGCAATTAAAATAATTGGATAACAAGACATGTTAATACCTCCCTAAAAGATCACTTCTGAGACTATATAAGCTAATTTATGTTACCACTAAACTCAAACTTTAGTAATTAATATTAACACACCTCAAATATCAAAAAATCAGCAACGGCAGACTAGTACTTACATATTTTCAGGCAACATTACACAAACGTCTAAGTCATCATGAAAAGGGGAGCTACAAAACTTAGTTAACTTGAATTCATACCTAACTGAAGTTGAATAAAAAAATTTCACCTAGTAAAATTCTGTTGGGGCCTTTTATCCATTCAGCATTCCATCTCTTCATCGTATATTGCCTTATTGCAGTGAAATGCATTTGTCCCTGGTGCAGTGGTGAGCATCTTCAAGACAGAAGACATTATTGATCACGAACTTTCAATAAATAACAATAAATCTGTTTTACACAAAGCAATTCCAATGATATGAGGTAAAAAGAAATAAACAAGAAATACAAAAATCAAATAAAAAATTACTATTTAAAATGTTTTCCTAACCTATGGAACTTAAAAGGAAAGACAAAGTGAAAGAGGGGGTAGGGTGGGGGAGGAGGGAGGGAGGGCTGGGTAGAGGGAGGGACAAAAGGAGAGTGGGAAAGCCCTTGTCACCTTGACAAGATACATATGGGCACAAAATGCTCAACTCCATTGTAAACCTTGAATGTTGCACGTATACATATCAATAAAATGTGGGGGGAAAATGGTTTCCTATTAACTGAAAAAAACTGATGCAAAATGCCAAGCATACAAGCGCAGGGATCTAGTTCAAAAAAGTCAAATACTAATGGCAATGGAATTCTCACATGAGAAGTTAGAACAGAGTTGTCTCGATCCTAGGTAATTCCTATATAAACCAGGTTCCTGAATGACCTTTGATTGGAAGACCCAAAATAAAAATGTCTGAAAACATAATCTATAGCTCTGGGTGCAAGATATGCATTCAAAAATCTCGTGTAAACACTTCACAAAAAGAGCTGCTTTATGTACTTCCTAATATACTTCCTGTGATCACTTAAGTAGTCATGTTTGGATGTACCAGAATAAGATCACAACAGCAGTAAAGGTTTTTATCTTTCTAAAAATCCTCCTTTAAAAATGTGTGTGTGTGTGTGTGTGTGTGTGTGCGCACACGCCCGCGCGCGTGTGTGTAAAATCTGATTTAGAACACACACCAAAAACAAAAGGCAGAAACAAAACAAATGAGCTTTTTGCCCCACTCAGATAATGGAAAAATCCCCCAAAGTTCCATAATGCTAACCAGAGGCGGTGATGAGTTAAGCACTACTACTAGCAACATGCAAGATCAGATGGTCAGTGGAGGAAGAAACATAGGAACCACATCAATGATTTGCCTTACAAACTCCAGAAAGAAAATACCAGCAACTATTCATATTTTCTTTAAAAAATCAACATCTTTTACTAAATCTAAGAATGACCAGCAAAGAAAGAAAAATTCTCCCAAACTTGCTCATAAGTGCAAGACAATATACACATATTTGTGTATATACACATATGTACTATGGGAACGTACTATGGAGAAATTCAGAAATGGCAAGTAAATACTCCCTTAAGAAGAACAAAAACTCAGTTCAAGAGAAAACTACTGGGAACAAAAATGAGCAAGATGGAGCACCAGGGGTTAGAAAGCAAGAATGTTTAAAGAACAATTGGAAAGAGAGACTTAGAGAAAGAAAATTCCTAGAAAATGCTGAAATAACAAAATGTCACTTCTAAACCCAAGAGCTGCACCTTGGAAGGCAAGGATCAGAGAACTTTGGAGTTGATGGGGGAAATTGCCCTGAGCCAGGCTGCACTCTGTAATATAGACAAGAAGTAACAGAAGGACCATATGTCAGTCATTCATAGTCTCAAGGGGAAGGAGTCCCTGAGTTGAAAAACTAAAATGCTGACCCTACTGTCTTCCCATCTCCATTAGAACCCACGCCACACAGCCACAAATAGACCAAGAAAGCCCACTTCCTTATATTATATAGAAAAAAGAAACACCTTTCTCATGCTATAAAACATATTACAAGAAAAAAATTCCAGTGGAAAATAGCAAATTAAAAATTTGGCCTCAAAACAGAACAATCCCGCTACAAAGTGAAATAAATTGAAACAATGACGGAAGCATGACACCAGCAGGAGTAAATAAACCCAGAACAGAAATTATACAAAAATGATATAAATAAGAACTGGCTAACTTTATTAAAAATTAGGACATGCAAATTTTTAGAAAGCTGAACTTTCAAAGCCAGAAAAGTGAACAAATACGAAATATTTAGGAGAAAAAATAGAAGAAAGAATACAAAGGGAAAAATGAAAAAATGTGTATTGGGAGGGCCAAAAGGAAAGACAGAAATGAAGCAGATATATGCAAGATAAAGTGACCTAAGGTAAAAGAGGTCTTAAATCTGCCTGCAGGTTCACCAAATAGCTGAGCAATTTGACTCACAGCACCAGCCATCCTGTATATTCCAACACAAAAATGGTGTGTTTAAGGGCAAATAGAATATTTTGAGCAACTAACTTTTCCCCATTTCCACCCTCCTCGAAATTCTAAATTACTTACAGGGGAAAAAAATTAAAGAAGTATGATTTTTTGACAGTACTATCATGGTTTAGATCTGAAATGTTCCCCAAAAGCTTCATGTGTTTGGGTGTTGTGGACGGCCTATGAATTGCGCGTGCTGTTAGGACATGGCGCCTGCTCAGGGGTTGCAGAAGACTGAGAGTGCCGCAGATCACCGAGGGTGGCGCCTGGAAGGACGTACTGCTGCCCCAGCTTCTACCAAAAGAGTATTGTTTCTTCTTATAATACCATTGGCAGTTGCTCCCACCATTTCCAGCCAACCACGAATGAACAGAGATTTCTTGAAACTGAGAGTTACCATAAACCTTTCGTCCCTTAAGTTGTGAGTGTCAGGTATTGTGTCCCAGAAATGAACAAGGAACTAGGACAAATTCAGTCCACTTTTCATATCCACATGTTTAGATTCTTCAGTGAATTCAACAAATATCAAGTCAAAATATCCAGAAGGCAAAGTCTCTCAATGGACATATACAAATTTGTGTTGCTTATTAAGTTTTAAGCAATCATAAAACTACATAGAATTTACATTGTTTTGTGCATTATAAGTACTCTAGGGTTGGTTAAAATATTCAAAGATATTCAAAGGTTGTGTTCTCTCTTTCTCTCTGTGTCTCTCTCTCTCTCTCTCTCTCTCTCTCTCTCTCTCTCTCTCTCTCTCTCTCTCTCCTTATCTCCGTGTGTGTCTCTGTGTGTGTACAGTGCTTGGGATTAGAATAACTCTACAGCGTTATAGGTTTTGTTTTTTGTTTTTCTCTTGTGCAATTTTCGGGTACATTACAGAATTGTTAAAGCAAACTATCTAGAGATTATAATTAGAAATCTGCCTTTAAATAATTTCTATAAATGAATCACAGGAAAACTGTTGTCCTAGACCCCCCTGCTGCAGTGGAACCCAAAGCTTACTCCAACCATGAGATCACATTATCTACTGTGGAAGAGTACAGGAAACATTAGCGAAACCCCAGAAGGCGGGGTAGTGCTGCTAGACTGAAGCTTCCAAAATAAGCAGGAAAAGCATTGGGCACTGATTCTTTAACGTGTTCTCTGAGACATCTTCATGGGCTTATCTTTTCAATTGATGCATTAGTCACCTTCATGTGGTTAGGAAAAAATTCTTGACACCTGCAACCTAAAGGCGGCGGGGTTCATTTTTGGCTCACAGTTTCAGTGGTTTTAGTCCATGATTGTCTGACTCCAGTGCAAAAACGAAACGGTGAAAGGATTTCTTAGAGGAAAGCCGCTCACCTGATAATGGCTAAGAAGCAGAGAAGAAAGGGGAGAGCCAAGGATGTGGGACTTTGGGCGGTATTTTCCATCTAAACACAACACATGATGAGACTCTGTTTCTTGAGTCTGAGTTATTTTGGAATTTTTTTGTCCTAGGTATCCCCCACCCCTTTATTCTTCGTATCTATATGGAACACACAATGGTGATATTAAACCTGAGAATTTTGTGCACGTATGTATCATAACAACTTCACATTTGCTTCCCCATTCCCTTTCTTACCCTCTCACTTTTTCTTTCATCAATGTCACACGTACTAATAAGAGTCAGACCTTAAGGATTTGATCCAATAAAGACTTCATTGAATTTTTTTCAACTACTGAAATGTTTAACCTGAAAAGATAGTTCAGTAGTCTTACATACCCAATAAGATACCGTTATGCACATAGCTTTTATTTCTGGTTTTATTTGTAAATGCTAAATGTAGAGTCATTATGACTCGAATCGTAGCCATTCCCCAGAAAGGGGATCTCCGAGAGAGAAAAGCAGAAGCCAATCAGGAAGTCACCTCCCTGAAGATCGCAGTTTCTGTGAATCGTCACCTACACTGGGTAGACTTTCTGGTTATTTAACTGATTTTTGAGTTACTATAGACATGTAAGCAACTCCTCATACATGATCCTTTGGACAGCTCCTCACCTATGCTTCTGCAGGTAACTCTCACCCATGCCAGGGTAAGCAATCACAATAAACTCATTGGTTCACTAAGTTGAAACTTAGTGAAATAACTACTTTGGCCAATCTATTGAGCTCTTTCTGGAGTGAATATATGTTGATGTTCATGTCTCCCAGAAAATGCTATTTACATGGCACACACTGGAATATCTTCCACCCTATTCACACGATCTGGTACTGAGTGACTTCAGAACAATTGTAGTTGATTCAGCACATTGAATCAGCTACTACAACACTACTAAATATGCTCAGAAAAGAGAACTTTCAGAACTACTTCAGATGGTGGCCAACCAAGTCAAACCTTGAGAGTGACTTTAGACTCCACCATTGTGAGAAAAACAACAACTGGAAGACTTAAAATACCTATTCAAGTATACTTTAGTTAAGTAAATGCCCTGCCGTCCCTGCTCTACTTTCCAGTAAAGAACTATATGAACCTTGAAGATTCTTCTCTTAATTGAAATCTTCATTATAATTACCCATTTTGTTCATTTGTGATTCCTGCTGGTTTCTATAAGATGCCTTATAAAACTAGTTGTAAAGAATTTAATTGCCAACACTCTTTATAGGATTTTCCTAATCTACCTTACAGGATTGAAAATAAGCCCAAACTATGTCAGATCCCAATCGTAGGCTTGAAAAACTTTTCTGGTTTAGCTCTTTGGAATAAACTCATGAAAATCATTAATAAATATCACAGTTTTTGTTACCAAAATTTTTATATTTGAACAGTACTTTATAGTTGTCTCCTAGACTATATTTCTGTTTGCTTGCAGTCAACCCATCTTCAGATGGTCCTTCCTCTTTCTGGCCTGACCATCTAAGTCAGATCCCTCAACCAACCTTCCCAGGCCTGAAAGTCAGCAAGAACACGGTCTCCCCTGATGTCCCCTCCCAAAATGAGCAGCCAGAATGACATGGAACTTGACATACTAGATGATTCTAAGGTTTCAATTCTTGAGGAAAAAAACAGCTAGACATTTGTATTCCTGAAGGGAAAAAGGTGGAGAAGAGGATGTCTAAAATGACTTTAGGAAAACAAAGACATCAATGTACATTACCAATTATTAGGGCTGAGATCAGAAAGTCTCATAATCAATAAAGAATTATGGGTATTACTTCCCTCAGAGGGAAAGAAAGTAGGAGAATGAAGTAAAGGGAGAAGCTAAAATTAATCAGATGGAATATTCAAAAATATTAGAAGCTTCTGAAGGGAAGAAAATTTGTATTGGGATTCTGTAACTTCTTATGTTCCTCTTCATGGGACCAATTAAAGCACGTGTTTCAAGCTTGATGTGGTGGAGGATGCCTTTAATTCCAGCACTGGGAAGCTGAAGCAGGATGGTTGCCATGAGTTTGAGACCAGCCTAAGGTATGTAACGAGTCCAGCCTAGACCACAGAGCAAGGACCAGTCTCAAAACAACAACAACAAAAAAAAAGCCATGTTTCTTGTTACCAGGCCAGAACCCAGAACAATTCTGGGACTGGACAAGCTGTCTCCTGTCCTACTCACATGGAGGGGCACAGCCAACCAGTACCTGTCCTGAGAGGTCAAAAGAGCTGTGAAGTCAAAGTTCCCTTTAGGGATACACAAATCAATGGAAAGTAAGCTTTTTTTTTTTTTTTTGGGGGGGGGTGGGTGTTGAACTACACTCATTAAAGGAAAGTGTATCTTTTCTTTTAACAAACTTGTAACTCTGTGGCACAAATAATATGAAAAAAAGTTAAGAGAAAAATAGAGTGTGTTCAAAGCTAGTGAAATATTTTGAAGGATTAACAGCAATGTGAACTTTTAACTTAAACATTCACCTTTCTTGTGATCACACCTCATATTTTAAAAACTCAGTTATTTTTAGAGCTGTTGGTTTCTAAACAATTTTGTAAATCTTAACAGTTATTACAGATAAGTGTAATTTGGGGGTTTATGGTCACCTATATATAAAAATTAAAACCTTGTTTGGTAGGAAGATATTAAGGTAGTCAGTCTTACTTATATTCATTTCTTTTTTGATTCGTCACTGGAATTATCTTCATTTTCACTAAAAGTGTGATGCTTTTGGATGGCTTCACATTTCTTTCTGGTTGAATCTAGGATGTCTAACTTCTAATGATGATTTTCTAGTGTAAGTTATATATCTAAACATATTCTTTCTTATGCAAATTTCAAGGACACTCAAGCTGTCATTTGTCACTTTAACAAGCATTCTCCTTATTAGCTAAAAGTACCAGAAGAGCCTCTCATTCTATCTATAAACCAAGGAAAGAAATTTTTGGTAAAGCATCGCGAGCATTCTTAGCATTTCCAGCTACAGCAGCCTGGGACAACCTGAGGTTAACAAGAGGAAAGGTATTTTCCCTGCCGTACGAATTATGTTAGAAGAACATGAAGCTTCTTCTCCAACTAACTAGGTAAACTCTCAGCTTTACTGTGGCTTGTCTCATCGGGTGTCTCGGTAGGAACCCGTCCATCCGGGTTCTATTAATACACATATATCTCTCAGACATCCATCCTCCTTTCATTTCAGAGGTTTTTGAAAGCGATCCACCCTTCAGCTGACAGATCATCCTCACAATATTCATCTCACTATGTACTGAAATTACCATATATATCATGTTCATTTTTTGTTAAAATTTAATCCTTCCACACATACGTTAAAATTTAATACTTCCTTCTCCACAGAGGCTTAATGCTCTGCAAAGTCCTCCTAGGGTCTTTCTTGCCAATCCTTTTCCTTCCTGTGAAGGACATAGAATTGTCTATAGACAAATTTCACTACAGAATGTGTCTCCCCACAAGCCTATCACATTGTTTAAAAATAAAAATCTGTGCCCAGATAGTGAAAGATCATCATTTTACATCTTCTAGGTACATAATTGCTCAATTGCAATCTTTTATTTTTGTATCACTCTTTGTTACAGACAGAGACTTGAAAAATTAAAATGTCACTGTTTTTCCTATTCATTTCAAAACAACAAAAATGTAAGGAAAATAGTTAAAAGAAAGGTTAGTATCATACTGTGTTTGAAAATGGAAAGAAGTAAATCAAATATTACTTATAATTTCTCAAAACCTACTATAGTATTATGAAAAACAAATGCAGTACTTTGCTAATGTAACTACTTTTAGTCGTCAAAAACCTTTTAGAGACTTGCATGTTATTATTTTGAGTAAACTATAGTGTGACTATCAAAATAAGAAAAAATTATTGTGGGAAAAAGGGATTTAATTCCAATATTTAAACAGATTTGCTTCAGAGAATGATGAAGCAAATATATTATTCATAAAAGCAGCTTATTACAGACATGCTTTGATGTTTTGCTAGTTAAAGAGTAGAGATGATACGGCAGACTTTTACAATTCTGTCTGCTTGTGTTCAAATCAATTCACAAAGACCCTTCAATTTTCAGATCTGAGCATCACAAGCACATTTGATATTTACAAACATTCAGAATCTAGCAGGCTATAATTATATTAAACTTTTTTCTTATGTATTGACTGAATATACAGTTTAATTAGTTTGATAATGAATTATGCAGACTCACAATTCTGGAAAGAATCAGAATTTGTCTACTTTACTAGAATGTGCCTTTTCTAAATAGACGTTCTATCTTGACAGTTATGTATGGTAGAAATGAGGGAAACAGACTTGCAGGTGACATTGAAAGGGTACTTAAAATAGCTTACACTGTTTCATATCTGTGCAAGTTGGACACCAATGTGCTTCAAGAGCCCCTCTGTCTTTTCTTGTTGACGGATGTGCCTCTCTTTGCCTGCTGTGTACTTGAGCTTTGAAAGTGAGCAGGGACTGGAATTCTTTTGCTACCAAACACATCAGAAACCCACCGACATGATTAAACTTGGTGGTTCTATGTGTTTTATCAGTCAATGACATCATGACATATGAGAATGTTCTGCCAAGGAAAGTCAGAATTTCCTAACACAGACAAATAACGTTTACTAAATGTCATTTGATCTATACAGTGATTTGAACATAATCCAGACCCAAAGCAGAAAAATCAAATTGGCAAACTCCAAGCTTATTAAAACAAGACACTTGATCCAGAGCAAAACTCCATTGAGATCTACAAACTATTATATATTAGGTAAAAATAATTTGGTGTCTATGGAAAGAAATATGTTCTTTCGTTTTTTCATTATTATCTCATCTGATGAAGCATCAACTACCCTACTGGGGAAAGCTGACAAAACCTAGTAATAGTACCTTGTGTTTAATGGTCTTTTACCTGCAAATTACAAAAGTAATACAGCAATAAATAAATGAGTTGAAGTATGCAGAGAACAGAACATTCTACCAAAACTGCTTCTTTTGGAGATAAAACTCTAGGATAAGTATACTCAGAGGGAGATTAAAGCCAGTCATCAGAGTCTCTTCAAGAGAAGCAGAAATTACACATCATAAGGAAGGATTTTTTATCAAGCCTAATCTTTTAGATAAAGTATAAGTGAACAATTATAAACTTGAACTGCACTTCATAATTTTCTATTCACATCTTTAAAGATTCCTTTAAATCTTTAAAGATTCACATTCGATAACAAGTTTCCTCAAAACCATACTGTACGGACAATTGCTCAGGAGAACAATGACCCAGTCCTCACAAATTGGGTTTCATAAAGAAGAATGAATTCATGGTTTGGTTCTTTATTTATGAGACCTACAGGAGCAGCTGCATGGTGTGTGTCGCTCTCTGAATGGGTCCCGCCTCCAGCAGTTGTCCAGACCAGATGGAAAAGTGACAAGTTCCACTTAATATGTCACGGCATCCACATGGTCATAAAAGAAACCCCAGCAATTCTCTTTTGAACAGAAGCCACCTGTTTACTATAAACACTCCTCTTATTTCTCAAACTGCAATTCTAATTTGCAACTCGCACCTGAGAGGTAGTACACCTTTGAGTTCAAAGCTGCCAGGTTGCAAATCAATCACGAGTGTTTGAACAGTTCAAATCTCCATGGTAGAATTTGGACAGTTTTAAGACTCTAATGTGTCCAAAGCTGGCGTGTAAATGCTAAAATCCATCTTCTCTTAGAAGGGAATTTTGTCACAATTGTGATTTCAGTTGGCAACTTATTTGGCTCTTGCTTGGGTCTAGAACTATGTTTATTAGAAACAGACTCAGTACCTCTTTCGTTATTAGGAGCAGACTCATTATGCCCTTTACTTTATGTCAATAGCAGATATCTAGACAGAAAAACTAAAGATTTGGTTCTACCTTGTAGCTATAATTTCACCACAAAAAGAAATAATGTTTCATCTAGCAGCCAGGGCTCTTGCTGCTCATTACGGGAGATCATCTGTGTCTCTAGACATCTATGATAACACATCTCCTGGAAGCAAAAGAAAAAATGATTTTAAAAAATTGAAGCTAACTCATAAATCTAAAATCAAAGATAACAAACATCTTTAGAGCATGTGCTCACATTACTGTGCTATAAGTGCATCACAGTAAACGCTATCTCTCACAGAACCAAGGCACTTAGTACAAGAATGAAGCAAAAACAGGGGAGAGTCTCATTTGGATGATGAACTCCATAAAATTTCATGCTATAGTTCAGTTTTTCTATTACAGATTTTATTAGGAGTCTGGGATTAAACTTGGATCCCTTCAGGAGCTAACCTACAGGTAATTTTTATTGCCCTTTTTCATATCAGCTACAAATTTACCAACTGAGTTAACAATGCTGAGTCCAAAACACGAAAAGGATTCTCAAAGAAGTAGTATTTTTTGGAGACTGTAAAGGAAGGAGGAAGATTCAGTTGTCGGTGGGATGAGAGCTTAACAAAGGACAATTCAGCCTTCCTGTAGTTCCTCATTATTTAGAAGAAAAAAATATGAACCCAAAGGCAGCCATGTTGTGGCTATGTGTCATGTTGATCTATCTGCCTGCACCTCAGAGTCATGAAGGGGTCATTAATAACAAATATGAAGGTATATTCTTGAGTTTGGTTTTAAATTTTATATCCATGTTGTATTCCTATTTTCCTTTTATGATTTCAAGTTTTCCATTTTAGGTGAACTAAGAAGAACAGGCAATGAAATCACTAGAATTATTATCAAGACTGAGTGCTTCAAACTGATTGCTTAAAATACACAGCAAGCCGAGCTGCTCTGGATAATCACTATATTGCTGAATTATGCATTACGAGGTAACCCACATCATCAAGTCACACATGTCACTCCGCTTACACAGAAACTTTGTGCTGTACAAATCAGCTACAGGCAGCATGTGTAGGAAGATGGAAATTGGTCAAATTCAACGCAAGTTATGACAAAAAGCACAGACCCCTAGTGGGAAAAAAGCACAAATCACTGGCTTGCTCCCACCCTCCCCTGAATTCTCATGACAATAATATGTCATCCCAAAAGCAAGAAAATTAGCAGATCCTATAATGTTGGTATGTAAGACACGTGCTAGACTACATTTCAATATTCAGAATCCAGCTGCTTTCGATGTTCACCCATATCCTCCCCTTCTCCCTAAGTAACTCCTACAGGAAACCACAGCCATCATTTTGCACAAATAGGCTGGTAGCAACTCACTTGTCACGGGGCACAGCAAGCCCTGTCAGACGGCTGCCTCGCTTGTGAGAAATAAAAGATCCAATCAGACGTGTGTTCAGAATAAGCAGTGAAAAGTAAAAATATTAGAGACTTGATGCTTTCTATCAAATAATGCTGAAGCATTTCTGAAGAATTTATCATATAGGTTCAAAGAATAAAATTAAAAGAATATTTTCAAGAGAAATGGTCAAACTCACACTTAGAGAAAAATGGCAGAAACATATTTCTTCTTAGAAAACATTACATCAACATTGGGTATGGTAGCCAGAAAGATTTTCTTAATATACGTAACATTAGCTCATTATTTTTGGAACATTTCTGACAAATCTTTCCACAAAAAGGATTTGGTCCCACAATTAAACGAACTTGTGTTTACAAAGGCATTTATTTTCTTAGCTCCTGAAGATAAGAAGTAATTTGTGCTTCTCAAATAATAAAAGTTGACAATCTCATTTTTGTAGCATTTTACTTTTTGATATTTGCAAGATGGTTTATAAGCCATTAGCATATTCTCGTATTTGTCTCTATTAACATTCCAATTTTACAGCTGAGGAAGAAGAGAATAAAAGATTTATAAAATGCTGCTGACTAAATCTGCGGCGGTGCTGAATTGCTTTTGAAGTAACTCACTTTTATCAAGACAGGTAGGAAATGGCAAAGCAGATTGTGTTCAGATAGCTTTTGTTGTCCTCAATATAAAGTTATCACAAGTTTATGGGAAGTATATTTTGTCTTAAAATCTTATGAAAAACATTATTTTTAATATTTTGTTCACCTCAAATAAGCATCATGTTGTAATTTAATCTTTTATGTCTTTTTTGGTCTTGAAGATATTAAATGAATTTGAAACAGGTCATAGCACTCATGCTTATGTGGTGTGCTTTGTGACTCTTTAATGACACGTAATTCAATGAAGTTTCATATATTAATGGTTTGATCACTTAACATGCATTCAAAGACATTAAAATCATAAAATATTCAATCCCATTACATTGATCATTTAATGAATAACTATTATACTTTTGTTAAAATATTTATAATTGTCTTTTTTAACAGCTACATTCTACAACCAGTAAGGGTTTGTTGCTCGTTGCATATAACATATGAAGAGGGAGAGTGAGAAATGTAACTTTTTGATATCTTTATTACTAAATACTAATTATAGAGCAAAGATATTATATTTTTATTTTTCTTTAAAATTACGTGTGAGTGTGTGTGTGTGTGCGTGTGTGTGTGTGTGTGTGTGTGTGTGTGTGTGTGCACTGATTCTTGTTAAGGTTTACTGTATATTTGTTGTTTTGCTTTTGGCAGTACTGAGATTTGAATCCAGGACCTTCAGACTGCAAGCTTTTCTCATATTTTTTTTTTAAATTGTGATACATGGTTTCTCTAAGTCACTAATGGTCCAGGCTGGGCTTCAACTTACAATCCTTCTGCCTCAGCATCTCAGGGTACAGGGTTTATAGGCATGTGTCTCACACCTATAATATTGTTATTAAGAATTATGACAAGAGAGAATTGTCTGTGTCAAGTAAAATAATAGCCCCTTTTCATTGACACCTCATCTAAAAGTCAACAAATTCATAGGTAGATGTTATTTCATTTGACTGATACAAACTGAGGCAAGGATTAGTTACATAATTTGACTAAGAATGTCAAAACTCAGGACCCAAACTAAATCTATCTGATCCCAGTGTTTACCTAGGTACACAAATGCTAGCTCTATCAGGTTAAGATGGAGCCCAAGGTGCCTGTTTCATCCTCCTGCTTAAGCCAATGAAAAAAGCCAATGAAAATATATGAAATAATATTTTAAGATTTTTGACTTGAGTTAAGGAAGGACAATTCTTAAGAAATCTACTAAAAGATAATTACAGCACACATGTACAAATGAATGCATGGTCAACTTTGTAAAATCAATTATATATCTATGTTCCTACAGTTAAGAATTGGAATGGAAATAACTTTGGCAGAAGAAATGAACATCTTTTACTCTGCAAACTGTAAAACATTGCTGAAGAAAATTAAATACCTGAATGTTATTTTAAATCTTGTTTTTAAATTAAAAGTCTTAGCATTAAGATAAAAATTCTCCTCCAACTGACCTACAAATGCAATGCATTCTCTAACACATTTTCTAGGAGATCTTTTTCTATGAATTGAGAAACTGTTTCTAAAATTCAGATTGAATTGCTAGGCACTCAAATAGTCAAAACAATTCTGAAAAATGAAGAAGGGAAGTTCGAATTTCTCTACCGACAGTGTTACGATAGCACAGGAGCACAGCAGACACGTAGACCAATGCAAAACAAATAGGCATCCAGAAATAAACTCAAGTCTAAGGTTAACTGATTCTCAACAGGAGTTCCACCACCATTCAGTGCCGAATAGTCCCTTCAACTAATGCAGCTGTGTCAATTGTATAGCCATACACAAAGTAAAGTCAGACCTCTTCCTTCAAGTCATATGAAAAATTAACCAAAAATTAATCAAAGATCTAAATAAATAGAAAAAAATTACAAAATTTTAAGAGAAAACATAAGAGGTAATCATCATGATGTCATGTTCAATGAAGAATTCTTAAATATAACACTGAAAGCACAACAATATAAGTATTAAAAACTTCTGTGCTTCAAAAATATCCATCAAGAAAAAGATAAGACATAGGAAGAAAGAAAATATTTATAATTCATACTCATGATAAAGGATCTATATCTATAATATGAAAATATCTTTATACCTCAAAAATAAATCAATAAATAAACCAGTCAGAATAGACATAGGATTTGAATAGGCATTTCTCTAAAAAAATATGCAACAGGTCAAGAAGCCTTGGAAATATCTGCTCAACATAACTATCCATCAGAGAAATGGCAAAATCAAAATAAGACACTATTTCTTGCTCACTAAAATAGCTAGAGTCAAAAATTCAAATAATAATAGCAACATCATCAAGTTGTTGTGACAGGAATTCTTCACCTTCACTCCTGCCACCACTCCCTCCTGCCAGAAATCCAACTAATAATGTCCATAGGCAAAAATAACTTCATAAATATCTCAGAGTTCAAGAATAAAGTGAGTTACCCAATAAGACCTCAGAACTGAGAAAAACTGTGCTCAAAAGTTAGCAAGAAAGGTTTTCTGTTTGACCATGAAGCCCTTTCTTCAAACCAGCACTATGCCATATACAGATGGTTTTCTACAGTGGAAAAAGTGAATTAAAGATATCAGCTTCCCCAACGTTTTGAGACCCTTTGCCATAGACTCACTCCTCTCTTATCCAACAGGAAGTGTCAGAAGTACTTGCAAGGCAAGATCACCTAATGGCTGGCTCAAACCTAAGAACTATTACAAACATGGAGGGGAGTAGAACACATAATTAGTTTATTCCAATATTCCTGATCCATGATCCACTGTCAAAATTCTACCAAGGAATAGATGACATCTTTGCATCATCTGACCTAGGACCTAGAATCTAGGATTCAGTCACAAACCAAGCAAGCGAAAGCACTCTCAGCAGCCCGAGCAATGAAATGGAATACAGAATCTCTAATGAGACTGCCTGGACTCATAAATTGTGCCCAGCCCAAAACTATGTTTCCCATTCCCTGGTCTAGTGAGGATGGAAAAGCCTAAAAAGCATTCCCCTGTATACTTTCCAGATTTTTGATAGCAAAGATTAGGGGAAAAAAAATCTTAGTGAAATCTTGCCTTTCTGCAGTAGTGCCAGCCACTTCCCAGGTTCTGTAATTGATCCCTTGGGGCATGCTACAGTCTGGAAGCCATGAAGTGTCGGTGTAGAACACATTAAGAGAAATTGCTTCTTCGCTCAAAGTTACTTCCTCTTGCCAGGTTACCACAGGATTTTCAATGAAGTGGAGAACAGCACCATAAGACAGGAACACAGGGGCTCCTTCAACTTGAAGTGGGCTCAGAATTTCTGCTTATTCTGGCTGATTTGTTTCTTTCTAAATGTGTAATCCACCAAATGTATACTTTTCTCATACAATAATCCAATTTTAATATGTCCATCTTGGTTTTCAGGCGCTAGGAGAGATTATAGAATGGTTGCAGAACCCCTTGCTTTCCTAAACATGCACTGTGTTGAGACTTTGGAGTTTCAACTCTAGACCTTGCTGATTTACTTTCAAGAGCAAAGCCATAGCCAGCACCCCCGCGCATTCCTGGCAGTCCTCATGCCCTTCACATGAAACTATGGCTCTAGGCACTGCAATTTGCCACTTCGTGTTGCAGACTACCAGATGGCCTCCTATGGAAAACAACCAAGTTCAGGCTCCCAGTTCCTTCAAGGACAGTAACTGTACCACACTGAGACCACGGATGAGGCAACAGAATATAATTTTTACTTTCATCAGAAAGTGAATGTATTAAAAATCCTGACTGGGTGCACCTTATCCTGGGAGGGCCTATAACCAGCTGAGAGACACAGGCAGGAGCAATTCCCATGCTGCCTCGCCGACCGGGGAGAACCACTGCGGCTGAGACATCTGACTATGATGCTTCTTGAAAAGCTCTTTATCTCTCTTGTGTCCTGCGGGAAGCAAGCAGACTATTCCCTGTCTCTATTGCTCCTGAATCCATGCCCCATGTTGATGCTTGTACTTGGCTAAAATAAGTCACAATGTAGCATCTCAGCTGTCAGGAAAGCTAAAGAATTGAGTTCTTGCCTATATTGGGGAAACCATGAAAAAATTATAAAATGAGACTTGGGCAAATGTGTGAAGAGCAACTGAAACATATGGAAAAACCACACATGTATTTCTCTAGTCTACACGCTTCAGTTATACGCTGAAACTTCTGTTGCTTTCTTTGTCATATTTAGATAGTATTTTTTAAATGAAGTGATAGACAGGTATCTGGTCAAGTTCAGGGACAAAGATAGTCAAAGAGATGAGTTTCCTGCTCTCCAGACCAGAGATATTTTCCCATTCCTCCCACCTATCCTTTTGGTCTTTAAATCACTGCAACCTGCTTTTCTCATCATTCCCCAAAATAACTATAGAAACTCTCCCTAGGCAAGTAGATCCCCTACTTCCAATGCCTCTCTGGATTCCATCCCTGGTGTCTGCGTGGATCAGAGGTAAAGGCTGGAGTAGAGGAAAGCCATGCCCTGACCAGCCAGGTAACCTGGATGTCCTTCTATAACCAATTTACCTGAGCACCCATCTTCACCTCCATATCTTCTTTTCTTCACTCCAGATTTGGAAATTTTCTGAATATCTTACCTTGAACCATGGAAAACATAGCTCTTTCATGTACATCACATGTGTCCAAAGGTTTTTTTTTCTCAGTTCTATCTCATCTCTTTCTACCAAAAATGTTTTAGAATATAAATGTTATAAAATGTAAATACTGAAGGCACTTTTTCTTACATTAAACCTATGAGTTATGTACTGCAATTTTCATTTTTAACAGAAGAAAACTTAAATTGAGGAACTTGTGGAAAGCTGACAATAAATGAATCTTAACTCAATGTTGTAATCTTTACTCCTGCCGGAAGGTCCTCCCACAGATTACATACCACACTTACAATCCAAAAATTCTATTAATTTTAAATCATGAATGCCCTTATCATCTGAATTAGCCTTCTACCTAGTTTATCACAGTAGTTACTAAGTTCATATCTAAGTACAGACTCTTCAATGTTCATGAGATGATGTTTTTCAAATGACAGCTCCGCTTTTCCCAGATAATCATCACTTTTTCAATTCTATTCTTCTCTACTATAGGAAACTAAAAAATGACACCTCAAAAATGTACCACTTTGTCATATTGGTTATTTTCAGTTAGATGCTTGAAAAACGGCAAGGCAGGAAGAGTACTCTGACCTTGCTTTCTCCTCATGAAAGCAGGAAATAAAGTTTCCATGTGAAATGTTCTTGTTGCACCAAAAAAGAAAAGATATTTCTGTCATCAAGAATGAGGACATAAGGCAAGATAATTCTATATAAACAAATTTTATTGTTATTTTCAATTTTCCATGTTAATTGTCCTAGCCAAAACCCTTTACCTTATCATGTTTTCATAACCCCCCCATTCTTTGTCCAGCCTGGTGTATGTGTTTTCAGCTTCAACTGCTTATATGGTGTTATTTGTATGTGTGCAAAATTTCCATGAAAATTACCAAATAAAGTCCATATGCTTTTCTATTGTTAATCTATTTTATATTTGAGACCTCCTTGAGGGTAGAGATAACATTTTACTATCCACTACATTATAGTTTTTCAGTTAGAGAGTAATTTGTGTTGAACCCAAACTAACAGATTGTCCTCATCCTAGAATATTAGCATAAGACCAATTCCTCTTATTGGAGGGAAGAACTCTATTAAAGAATCCAGATTTAGTAAGTGTTACTACTGGAAAGAAAAGAAATTTCTAATTTTGACTAGTAGGAAGCTCTAATGACTTCCTCCAGGAAGTACTGAATACTAAAGTAGTAAAACAGAAAGGAATATGGCACAGAGCTTGGTTTTCAAAACCTAGATAAGCTAGAAAAATGAATTCGCTTAGAATACACAGAGCATAGGGTCTCTAAACATACAAGTGAAGGCAGAACATGCTGGAAAGCATGTAGGGAAGATGCAAAGTTTTTAGTCAATGTCAAAAAGCTTAACAGCTCGTATGTAATATGTCACTGAGTCTTGGAGAGGGGACTTGAAAAGCATCCTTCTAAAAGAAACCTTGAAAGTCAACTGTTCCAAAGAAAGGAGACTAAATATCAATCATATTTAATATGCAAACAACTACATCCCTTAAAATTTCTTGCAAGACAGATTTGTATTGAATCTATTATCTCATTAGTAATCTATTATTTGTGTGAAATACATATACATAAAAATTATGTACACATACTTCTGAGCTAAGAAAAAAAAACTTGGGTCTCTAAGACAAAATCAAGACAGTATTTAGCAATTCAAATAATCCTGTAAAGAGAAATAGTATCTTGGCCAGTAATTATTAGTAAATTAAGTTAAATTTCAGCATTTACAATATTTAATAAACATAACTTCATTGTTTCACATGGATTGTAATATTTTAAACAGGATAATATCGTAATTAACAAACTAATGTATGTTAGTTTAGGAAAGCCTTTGAAACCAAAAATGAAAAAAATAATAATGCTATTATGGTACTAGATCATGAAATATTTAACTGGTGAGAACTTGTGCCAGTAAGCTTTTCCTTGTTATAACAAATATAAGATGGACAAATTAGAGAGGAAAGATTTATTTTAGTTGAGTTTTACAGGTTCTTAGTCCATGGTTAGCTGGCTCATTGCTTTGAGCCTATGGTGGCATACCATTGTGGAAATGAGCCAAAGGAAACTTCTCAGCTCATGGGGGCTAGGAAGGGACGACATAGATCAGAAAGGATGGTACCTCAATACCCTTTGCAAGGACGTACAGCAAATGACCTAACATCCTTCGCTAAACCCACCTCCGAAAGTTCCACCACCTCCCAGTAATGCTGTAGGCTGGGGACTAAGCGTTCAACACATGAACCTATGAGAGACACTCAAGGTCAAAACTGTAACAGAAAAGGTGATAGATATGCATGGTTTTCATCTAATGATTCTGTAATATTACTGAATCTTATAAAACATTATCAGAGATATCTTAGTTCATTATTTGTTGCTGTGACAGAATACCTGACATTCACAACTTAATGGAGGAAAGATTTAATAACTTTACAGTTTTGGAAGGTCTCATCTAGTCTAATCAAGGGCAGCCAGCAATAGTAAAAACACATGGCAGAGGCTGGAGAGCTACTCACAGCACTGTTGACAGGAAGCAAAGTGAAGGAAGAGTTATATCTGGAGACTGAGGCAAGACTAGAGCTTTCCCAGAAGAAGCTGTGCAAGTTTCTTCTTCCCCCCTCTACACAGTTCAAGCTGACAGTTGGGCCCCCAACACCCAGGGTGGGTGCCCCTTCCTCCCTTCCTGGCTCACAAGTCAGTAACTGAAAGTTCTGCCTGGCTACCTCCCCAGTCTCGACAAGTTGACCCTCCAGGTCACGCCCCACGCATCTGCCCCTTCCAACCAGGCCCTACCTCCCAACCGCACACAGTTCCACAGCCCACTCACTCCCGACTACACGTGATTCCACTGTTATGCCACCGCATCCGAATACTTGAGGCTTTTGGGGGACATCTCAGACCCAAACCATAGCAAGATCTTTCAAGAGTAAAATATACGATTTATTATAATAACGCCCAAAGAGGAGACAGTTTAAGAATACACAGGAAATAATAAAATACTATACAAGTTCAAGTGTTAGACCTACCTCAAAAAACAGCCTTCAGAAGTAGCTTCTACATAGTAAGAAAGAGCTAATTTCTCCACTTCAAAAATAAATCAGATTGCTAAATTAAAATACTTACTAGTAGCTTTTATTTAAGGCCTTTAGTTAAATTGTCAGCTATCAAAATGCCTCATAGATTCCTAGATGGTACACTTACATATGATGCAAATTTTTTTCCATATAACTTTTACTGTATATATTTAAGGCATACAATATGATGCTATGTTACCTATATGTATAATAAAAGTTACTGTCGAGAAGCAAATTCACATATTCGGCCCCCTAACGTAGCCCGTTTTGTGTGTGCTGCGTCAAGATTAGATAAAATTTACTCATTTAGCATGAATTCCAATGCACTACAATTTCATTACCTACAAGACTTTGTGTTTTACAGTAAATATGTGGATGTGTGTGTCTTCTCTATCTGCTAATGTATATACTCTGGCCTGCATCTCTCCACTCCACACTGGCAACTTTTATCATTGTTTTGGTTTTTTACTCATTTCTTTATTCACTGAAATTGTGAATAGTTTGTTAATATACTTTCTAAAGAAAATCAGCCTTAGGCTTACTGATCTTAGGGGTTTTCTGTTTTGTATTCAGCTTATCTCTACTCTGATATTTATTTTCTTCTTTCTACTAATTAGGGTTCAGTTTGATCTTTTTCCGAGTTTCACACAGCATGGATTTAGACTATGTATTTGTGATATTTCTTTTTATAAATGTAAAATACATATTGCAAAAAAAATTTCCTCTCGGCAGCACTTTTGCCACATCATGGGTTTCTGGCATACTCTGTTCCCATTGTTGGCTGTCTAAGCATATTTCTTATTTTCCTTTTGTTTCTTCCCTGACCCATTGGGAGTTCGGAAGCTAGTTCATTTCTACAGAGTTTTCCAATATTCTTTTCGTTATTGACTTTTACTTTCGTGACATTGTGTTTTAAAATGGTGCTAGATAAGATTTTAATCTTAAATATGCCAAGCGCTGTTCTTGTTTTCCAATGTTGATGCCATAGAGAAAATATCAGATAAGCAAGAGAAAAACATGTACTCTGCTGCTGTTTGATAGAAAGTTTTCGATATTTCTGCTTGACCAATTTGGTAAATAGTGCAATTCCACTATTGTTTCATCTTCTTTCTGATCAAACATTGGGTTACATACTATATTTATTTTTTAAATGTGTGATATTTTATACATGTTCAATGGATGTTTCTTAATTGTGGAAATTGCACTTCTGGCTCTTAAATTCCAAATTTCACTTAATTTCTAAGTCATTGATATCAATTTTTGCTTAAAATCATGATTTTTTCTCATCCTTCTTATCAATTAGACAAAGCTACTATTAGTAACTATTCATGCAGTTGTGGTAGGGAATACATATAATCGGATAGGACAGCATTGCACTTCATGAGTCTGCCTTAAGGTGATCAGAACAATGAAACAATGATTATGATATTTTGTTCCTTACTTGAAACCATACTTATAAGATTGAGTATTGTGTCTATCATAGAGTTAGCAAATTCAGCCATGAAAAAGAACACCTAGTTTTATGTTTATTTCAGATAAAGAATTAATAACTGTTAGAGCAAGTATGCAATATCTGAGACTCACAATTAGTAAATGCTTTAGTATAATTGTATCTCAAAAATTTCACTTATTCAAAAAAAATTAACCGTTTCTTACATAAAGTTTAACTGAACTAGTATCCTATATATTATCTGGCAATTCTAAATTAGCACAAATCAATAATTGTCAAATATATGTATAATTTTAGTTTTAAAGTAAATGTGATACTTTATTGAATCAGTACATTAAGACACATAAAACTTCTTTGTATTGCGTATGTACTGTATACGATATCTAACTGAATTAGCATAGTTAATATTTGATTTTTAATTCTACATTATTCAATGGTTTTGCGTAAACCTGAATGGTGGGTCCTCAATCTATCAATTAGTAGTTCTGGGATCTTAATTGAATCTGCAACTTCAACTTCTGCTATGAGCCAGCTGAAACACTGCACATAAAACAGATTTATTCTTTTCTGAAATAAAATTAAATAAAACTTTCAATTTGCTCTATGTAGAATTCTTAAGAGGAGGTAAGTATATAAAATGCTTAGTGCAATGACTCTTCTATGGCAAAAATTACCTTGTTCTTTTTTTCTCCTTCCTTTCTCGAATATAAGACAGTCTCTGGAAACAGCACCTGTATTTCCGCTTAAAATGCAATTGTAATTTGCAAAGGAAAATCTTACAAAGGTGAAACTAATAGACTGATCAAATGAATTAGAAGCTAAAGGGGAACAAAGGAGAGAGGTCAAAAATAACTCCAAGTTGCAGTTAATGAAAGGGAAAAGAATAAAGTCACCACAGAAAGTGACATAAGGCGTATTTGAGAGAAAAGACAGGGAGTGCCAGACATAATGAGTTTGAAATAATGGTGGATTTTTATAAAAGCCTCCCTGTTGGTCTCTTAAGACGTGATCCTTATTATCTTAATTCTCTTGTTCCATTATTATCATTCATCAATAAATGAACTACCTAATGTAAAGCACTGAAAATATTACTGGGGATATAATAAGGCTCGATTAATGTTAACTATGACTCAACTTCATTTATTATTCTTGCCATCTTTTCAACCAATTTAAAACTGCAAAAGTATTCTTCCCTCCTTTTATTAAGGAAAGATTCGTTTTCTCATTTTTTGTATCTAGTATTTCCTACCCCAAATTTATCATTGCAAAAGAGAAAGGAAGTCATTTCCTGAAGATTGTTCTGAGTGACCTAAGAAGAACCACAATGCCATCCTGTACCCCTGAGTTCTTACCAAACATCCCCACTGACTTTATCTCCTACTCAGAATTACAATATGTGTATATAAAGTAACATAACCTTCCTATTCATACGTACTATATAAGCATGTATATATTTCATTTATAATTAAAGAAATTTATGCTTGTTATTAAAACTCAGAAAACAGAAGAATAGGAAGACAAAATCGTTTAGTTGGATTATAAAACCACAATATAACCAAATCAGTATTTCAATATATGAGTCTTATGAAGATTTCTTTGATAGTTTTCCAGCCACCTTTTTTACTCTAGATTTTAAGACTTTATCATGTTTTTCCAGTCACCGAGGTATATTTGTAATTATTTGATTATACAAATTTAGAGGATGTGAGTTTGTACAATCATAGGACATTAAACAGAATATCTAATTGAATTTGACACTTGCAGAAGCTTACGGCCTTTATAAGTCACCATTTAGCACACAATAACTGATTCCTTGAAGCCTAAATCCTCCTCTTCAGAGCCCATATCACCCACACTATTGATGAGAGACTGTGTCCAGAAAATCAGGAGACTAAATATCTTGGTCTAGAACGTTCCCGAGATTGGCCATGTGGCCCAGAGCACATTGGGGTACCACCAGTGCACCCCATCTTGCCTCTCAACCACTGCAAGATCACTGAGACTAATTCTCTTGGCAACCTTATGTTAGCTAAAATAAATACATAAGCCAACCTTTTCATTTTTGCTCTGTGATTTCACTTCCTTTACACAACTTCTCATCTGCCTTTCAAATTCTTCCACTGAGATTTACACCCCGTGGTTAAGAAAATTAAATCATTAACGCTTCTTATCTGGACTAAAACCAATCTCTTCCCTGTAAACATCTCTGCCTCTACTTCCATATTCTGCAAAATCTGCTCAGTACTGCACACACAACCTACTACTAAGTTAAGAGGTTACATCAGTGACCGCAAAATAAAACACAAAGTCTTATTCACTGTTCTTCACCTACTTATCAAATTTACAGATTATGAAAATTATATTTCCTACATGTGACCCACGTATGTGTCAGTTCCTAGTCCTGCCTGCCTGCTCCCGCTCCTGTAAAGCCCAGCCCCGCACTGCAGAGGAATCCTGGGACTGGCAGGGATGCATACTTGTGGTCTCCGGGCTCTTGTCCACCTCCTGCAACTGATGCCCCTCACACCTCGCTGATAATCTGCTCCTTGGGATCAGGCACCTGCTGTGGCTGCCTTGGTCCTGGACAGATTGGGCCTATCACCTCGGGCCAGTCTTGGTGCTCTGCCAAAGGACCCAACGACCCATAGTCCCTAAGAGCTTCTTAAAATGATTTGGGGAAACCCCACACTGTGGAAGGGAGCTAGGGAAGACAGAGGTCGTCTCTGGAACACATGGAGATTAAAGATAACTGTGAAATTGCACTCACAGTATGTGTTAGCATGAAGTTGCAGGGGAGGTCACACCAGCAGTAGAAAGGAAGTGAAGCGCAGTGTCTGGTCCTTCGTCTTGTGCCACCTGTCCCTGGTGGCAGTTGACCTCCTTTTTCAATTCAAACCCCCAGCTTCAGCCTCTGGCTGTGAGCCCTCATCCTAGAAAGTAGCCCAGCCCCTGTAGCAAAGTTGCACACACACACACACACACACACACACACAGATACACACACGCACGCTCAAACACATACACAAACACACACACATTCACATACACAAAAGTAATGAAGAGAACAAGTTCAACCTTTATTACTGTTGGTCACAAATTTTTAAATAAAGACAGATATCTGTTCCTATGTGTTATGTGACCTATAGCACCTATTTAAAAACATGACACACATATGACAAATAGTGACTGACAGGTCTCCCTCACACTTTGACTGCTTTACATTACATGTTTTAATAATATGATGCAATAGGGGCTGGAAGAATAGCTCAGCGGTTAGAGTGCCTGCCTAGCAAGCTCATGATCCTGGATTCGATTCCCAGCACCACATAAACCAACCATGGCAGTGCACACCAGTAATCGCAGCACTTGAGAGGCTGAGGCAGGAAGATTGCCACCTGAGTCCAAACCTAACCTGGCCTCCTTAGTGAGTTCAGGACCACCCTATACTACAGAGAAAGACCTTGTTTAAATAATAGTAGTAACAATAATAATAATAATGTGATGCAATGCTTTAAACAGAGAAATATAATGAAATTAAATACAGGGTAGTATTTAGCTAAATATAGTAAAAGTATTTATGTGTTCTTTTCCCTAAAAACTTTAATAGTTGCCATAAACTATTTCTTAAAAGCAGACTAAAATACAAAAGTGTTCGTAAAAGTATTTTTGGATCATGTCCTTAGGCATTATATGTGTAAGAACCCAAGGAAGATGGAACTGATCTGTGGGAGAGGTTGACTCTCAGTGTAGTAACAACCCAAGCCTCAGTCAACCAAACTGAAATCCAAGTTGAAATGACTCTGAGCAGCTATTTTATAATTTGACAATGATGTCTGATTTATATGAGCCAATCATAGATTGACCTTTGAGACAGTAATCTGCTGAAGAGCTTTTTGGTAGAGAAGTGGCGTGAAATTCTCTGCTCAAAAAGTGCTCTCTGTCTGATGCACTGAGAAGAGAATCTTGGGCGAGGAGGCAAGAGTAGAAGCAGGGACCGTGACAGTTAAGAGGCGTGTAACAGCAATCCAGAATTAAGGTGACATGGACCAGTGTGGTGTTTGAGAAAGCACTGAGAAGTACTGGAATTTGCATATTGAACTTTTAAAAATCATTCATTGTTGCATGCAGAAGTTCAGATAAAAAGAGGAATCTAGTAAGTTGTAACTATTAGCAGGTAGAAGAAAGGATAGATTATTTGCTGAAATAAAAAAAGATAGCAAAAGAGATTTGGGATGCATAATTGGATATTACTTTTAAAGGGGAAGTACAGATTATGCCAGAATTTAGTTTAAGTAAACAGATGGATATTAAAATTCAGAATTCAGGTGCAAGCGCCAAATTACAGGAGCAATATTTTAGAGGAATTGTAAACACTTAGATGTTACCCAAACAATGAGACATAATTTGGGCACTTAAGGAATAGAATAGAAAAACAAGAGATATTTTTCTTTAGAATCTCTGCTACTCCAAGTGTCAGAAAACTGAAAAAAAAGTCAATTTGTAATTTTTTTAAAAAGGAAGAAAATAAGAAATACAAGGATATAACTTCAAACTGATACAAGTCATTTACAACAACAATCTCCCTGCCAATGTCATTCTAAAAAAAAAAAATCTGGAACTAAATCTCCTAATCTCCTAAAATCTGGAACTAAACAAGGGTGTTCATTGTCAACTCTTCTGTTTAACACCTCAGTCAGAGCAATCAGGCAAGAGAGAGAAATTATGACTCATCAGTTAAAATGCTTGCCCAGCAAGCGCTGACTGCTAACTACCTGAGTTCAATTACACAGCACCACTTAAGCCAGGCATAGTGGCGCACACCTGTAATCTCAGCACTTGGGAGGCTGGGGCAGGAGGATTGCCATGAGTCCAAGGCCAGCCTGGACTCCATGGTGAGTTCAGGACCAGCATGGGCTACATAGGAAGACCCTGTCTGAGAAGAAGAAAGAAAGAAAGAAAGAAAGAAAGAAAGAAAGAAAGAAAGAAAGAAAGAAAGGGTAGAAAGAAGTAAAATAGCACAAATAGGAAGGGAGGAAATTAAATCATTCTTATTCACAGATGGTATTATTCTCTACATTGAAGACTCAAAAAACTCCACTTGTAAATCTTGGAAATAATAAATTCAGCAATGTAACAGAATATATAATCAACACCCACAAATTAATACCATTTCAAAGCATCAAAAATGAACTCACTGAGACAGAAATAAAGAAAACAACCCCATTCTCAATAGTTACAAAAAAAATTAAATACTGAGAAAGAAACTTTGCTAAGGAAGTTAAAAATCCCTACAGCAAGAACTACAGGACTTTGAGGAAAGAGATGGAAAAGGACTTTAGAAAGTGGAAAGACATACCATGTTCCTGGCTAAGTAGAAACAGCATTGTCAAAATGTCCATACTACTGGCAATGATACATAAGGATAATGCCATGCTGGTCACAATACCGATAGTATTCCTTATAGAACTAGCCAAAATATAACTAAAATTTACGGGGAACCAGAGAGGACCCAAAATTGCTAAAGCAGTCTTGGGCAACAAGGGTAAAAAGGGATGCATCACATCCCAAATTTCAAGCTGCATTCATGCTACTGAGGCAAAAGCAAATAGGAGAATCAGTGAAACAGAATTTTGGATACAAAAATAAAATCAGACACCCTCAGCCATCAGATCTTCAACAAAGGGGCCAAAACTATTCACTGGAGAAAGGACAGTGTCTTTAACAAATAGTTCTGGGGAAACTGATCATGCGCACTTAGAAGAATAAACTTAGATCCTTACCTTTCATCCTGTGTTAAAATCAAATCAAAATTATTCAAAGAACTATACTTTAAAAAAAAAAACACTGAACCTGCTGGAAGACAAAGTAGGTGAAATATAGAAGGCACAGGCACAAGGAATGACCTCATGAACAGAACTCCAGTTGCACAAGAAGTAACACCAAAAATCAACAAATAAGACTACATTAAATTACAACACCTTTTCACAAAAAAAGAACGAACAGATTGAAGAGACAAACCACAAATGAGAAAAAAAAATGTTTAGCTATTTCTTGGACAGAGGACTTCACATTATAATGTGCTTACAAGAGAGAATAACATGTTAATTCCATCCTTAACAATGTAGTATTGTATTTCAAAGAGAAAATAAAATATAAATACTATCCTTAACAATATAGTATTATCATTAAGAATAATTTTTTAAATGGCATCTGCAGTATAGTCTTTTCATAAATTTTATTTCTCAACACGAAACCCTTTGTGGATTGTAGAGGACGGCTACACACGTAAGTGCACGGAACTAGTGTCCCTAGTGAGAATGGGGAATTAAATGGGATGGATAGAAGATTTCAGCTTTTAAACAAAACTTTTATACTAAACACAAATATGTATACTAAAAAATTCTTTGAGGCAGGGTCTCACTCTGAAGTCCAGGCTGGTCCTGAACTCAATGTGTAGCCCAGGTTGGCCTCAAACTCACAGCAATCCTCCTGCCTCAGCCTCCTAAGTGCTGGGATTACAGACATGAATCATTCCACCAGTTTATGGGGACTGGGAATAGAACATAGAATCTTCCCACTTACTAGACAAGCATTTTAACTGCTATGCTATTCTTGCAGTTCCTACAATAAATGATAATGTGTAATGATAAATGATACTGTATATTCTTTATGTTATTTATTTTTTAATTTTATGGGTCTATAAGATTTAGCTTTTAAGCTAACATAAATGTTTTGAAAGAAAATCTTCAAGGAGGGATCATTCACAGGACATTTGCAAGAGACTTCTGTAAACCAAGTTATGTTTAAAACTACTGGCTATGTGCCCCACCCCCACCCCACACACACAGATGCTATACAATAATTTGTGTGAGCAAGAAATACAGTAGAAGAATATATAACCAAGCCCAGATTACCAGAAATAGAGGAAAAATGGCCAAAAACCACCTTGACCTTGTTACTATATATCCTTTTTTAACATGTTAAAAAATAACCCTGCCATTGTTTTAATACAAACACAGAGAAAATATAAAGCAAAACTATTTAACATCAAATAAGCTAAAAATACCAAAAAAAAAAAAAACCTAATGCAAGAATTAAACTAGGGCAATATAAGAATACTTACTTTTCAAAAACAAAAGTTAAAATAAGTAACAACTACAGATGATAATCCAGTTGTTACCTTAACTTACAGAGAATCCTCTTGTGTCTATTACTAGACTCTCATCCACACTTAGATCTAAGCCATTTCATCCCTGCTTCAAACGTATCAGCAGGCGTCTTCTCCGCTCCCTCCGCCCTCCTCCCTGGGTAACTGTGGCCCTCAGTCTGCACCTTGTACTTTCGGACTGCTTTGTCCCTGTTGTCCTGTTCAATTCACCAAAGACGTGTCTTTTCCATAACTCAACCCACTCTTATCAACATAACCTCTCTTTGAAACTCTCTTCTACAATCTCTGCCTTAGAAAGGAGCCGCATCCTTGCTGGTGTGAAAGCTGGAATCAGTCCTAGCCTCCATGTTTCAAAAGAGAGAAAAAGCTCATACCGAATGGCCAGTTGAAACAGCAGAGAGGGAAGCCGGGAATCAACAACCATCAGGCTCCTCGATCCTTCACGCAGTGTGAGGCAGATCACAGAAATGGAAACCGCACTGGCTGACTTAAAATATATTATTCTCCTGCCATGTCCCAAGCACTGCGCTGATCTTAGAAAAACGACAACAGAGCTCAGAGCTCAAGGTCACCGTTCTGCTCTCTCTTTCCGCTAGGCACCGGCCATTTTCCCTCTGCCAGCCATAAATTAGACAAGCTCTTCTGAAACGTTGAGAATGTCTGGATGCAAGAGATTATAAGGGAGAGACCAGCTCACGGTAGTGTTTCCTCTGCCCCAGATTAAATACAATGTGGTGCAGAGAAACTGATGATCCTGTTTAACTTGTTTTACTATTTCTTTAGTTCTTTCTTTTACAGTCTCTTCCATTCAAGTATCTATTTCACAAACCTTATCATTGTTCAATTTAGACGCTCCAGGTGCATTTAAACATCATGGGGACTGAAGACGTTCAATGGGTAGTTAAAGTATGCTTTCAACTTGTGTTTCTGCCTCCAACATCCCTACATCACCAGGGACCCTTGAAGCTAAGATTATCCAAAAGAAAATGGATAACAACACAAAAAAACAAAAAACTAGAAGGTGGAGAAATGAAAAAGCCTTATACTCAGCCAGCACGTAAAACAATGTGTCAAGTGAGTATTTTTATGTTTTTATGGCTGTGTGTGCTCATCCTCCGTCAGCTATAAAAGAGCCTTGTGCTGAGATGACCTTATTTCTTATACAGTTGAATCTTCACAAAAGCTTTTATTTTCTTTAAATGTTAAGACATTAGAAACACTGTGTCAGTAATTAGAAGTAATCTTTGCCAAAAAAAAAAAAAAATGGTTGGCAATACTCTTTACTCGAGACTCGGAATCACTCACATCTGCTCATCATGGACCAATTTATTTAATTAACCTATCAGCAAAATGGCCTCAAGTGCATTATATCCTAAACATAAAACATAAATGGCAATTAAAAGCAAGAAAAAAAAAGAAAGTCCTTGTTTGTATTTCTAATTCTCTTACATTTTCTTCCCCACCTATGAAAACTGAAATATCTTTAATACAAAACTATATAAGCTTTTCTGTAGTCCTCACAAGTGGAATGCCTGGAAATTTGGAGGCCCTAGTTCTGTGACCATCTTCACTCAGTGTGTTGTTCCCTGTGCTTCTGTTGCCTCCTGGCCCAACCAGACAGATGCACAGGTGATTAGTTACCTAGCACTCCATTTCTGCTGCACCCACAAAATAGGAAAGTTTTCCAAAGGTCACTCTCATGTTCCTTTCTGCGAATTTCTTTAAAGGTTTTAAATAGCTTATTACTAGGACTCTGTGTTTAAGTAGTTCACAGTCTAGAAAGAGCCACATAGCTAAGGGAATCATTAAAATGTCAAGTGTCAAGAATAACCAAAAGTTTATATGAGGTTAAAAAACAAACGAAGGTGTGAGGAGCCAGAGAAGTTCTCAAGGAAAACATACTGAACAGCCTTCCAGAAACAATAGATGATTCTTGACTTGTGATAGGTTAAATTTTGAAGAGAAGGTAACTTCAAGTTTTTTTTAAAAAAAGAATTTATTATGCTTAACCTTCTAAGCATCCTAGGTAAGCCTAGGTGTGTCCGTAACACTTGTCTCAGCTTAAACTTGGACAAAATTATCTATCACAAAGCCTATTTTATATGTGGTGACCTCGTGATTACATGTCTGACTGGGAGCTGAGGCTTACTGCCACTGCCCAGCATTCCAAGAAAGTATCATAACTGCCAACCACAAGCCTAGGAAAGGACCATAACTCAAGATTTGAAGTAGTTCCTAATAAATTTTTATCAATCTTAAGTCATATCTTCATAATTCAAAAAGGCCATGAAGTTCAAACATCAAACAAAGGTGCTATTTATAATTGGATATGCATTGTGATCATTTTATCAAAAATACTTTGATTTTCCCAATAGTGATTATTTTATTGGTATTTATTTGTGACGTAGAATAGTTACAATAAATTTGAGCAATCAGCGTGCACACACATATTGCATCAACTAAACATTCACCTCCCCTACCCCTTTCCTGCTCTCTCCCCCTCCCACATTCCTGCTCTCTTTCCATATTGATTTCTAAGATAGGTCAGTTTTGTTATATTGTGGCAAAGAAAACCAAAATGCGGATCAATGTAGTACACACAAGTGATTGTAAGAAGTATTCTGATATCAGAAAAGTAAAAATATCTTAGGAACTATGCTTTAAAACCAATTTAAAATTAATAAAGTACTATAAGTAGATCAAAAATGTGGATGATTTCAGATAATAGAAAGTGTTATTCTGACAGGTATAGCAGAATGGTGACTTAGAATGGCTGGTTGACTCTCAGGGATTAATGATCAGAACTGGCTTCTCTGGGTAGGTGACATGTAGGCAGAGATCAAGGAGATCAGACACATGAAGATGAAATGGACCAAGTACCAATCATGTCATTGTCATGTTTCCAGCATCCCAAGGGAGAAATATGCTTGTTGTGAGTGAAGGAAGAAGTTCAGAATCACTGGAGAAAACAGTAGGTGAAGAGAGACCTGCCAGGTCACAAGTAAAATCCTCATCTACTATGATGATTGTTTCCTCAGACGGTTTAGGTTCATTTCAAGATCTAATAGAAGTGCTGAAAGGTTTTAAGAAGTAGATAGCAGGAATCATTTTATCTTTTACAAAGAGAAACCTGGCACATACGGATTTAGTTAAGTAAGAGTAGAAGAGGACAGGCTTGTTAGGAGACTCGAAAGATGTTTCAGATAAATCCAGACTAGGGTGTTGGTGGTGAAAGTAGAAAGAAATGGTTCTCAGTTGCATTTTGACATTAGAGTCAGCAGGATTGGCTGGTAGATTGAGAAGTAGATGAAATAAAATGAAAAATTAAAGGATAAATTAAATGACCAGGAGTATGAGATTGGTGTTTCTGAGATAGAAAACATTTTATGTGGGAAATATCAAATGGAAAATGCAAAGATAATGTTGCCATATAAAACATGAAATGCTTTTGAGACTTCCAAATGAAAACCATGTTAAAAGGCCAGAGATAGAAATGTGAATGACAGAGACAAAAAATAGAACTTGGGGACATCGATAATATAAGGATGTTACTTGAAAGTACTGACTACATATGATTATCTCAAAAAGTTAATAAACAAAGAAATAAACTCAATTTTGAAGCATGAACACCTCACAGGTGAAACGTATCAAAGAATCCTCAGCACACAGAGCTAAGCCACTCAAAGACTTACTAATGGCCATGGCATGTAACATAAGGAAGCGTTTTATGAAAAATAATGTTAGTATTAGAGTTGCAAAAAATCTGAGAGACTAACTACAAAAAGTATAAGGAAGTAGAGCTCAGAGCCCAAAATTAAGGTCAAAATTTACTTGATGCTTTGACATCTGATTAAAAAATAAGAGGCTTCAAGTGGTCTGACTGCAAGTTCCCCCCACTCTCGCTTCCTCACTAGTCTTTTTTTCCAAGAGGACAAGGTGCAGAACAAATAAGTAAAGAGAGCACAATAAAAGAGTGATGGTAGGAAATAGAGAGAGAGAGATTTTGGGAAGAGGGAAGGTAGACTGGAGGAGTCTCAAGAGAACAGGAAAAGGGGCAGGGAAGAAAAATGATCAAGATGTTGTAAGTCTATGCACCAATTCCTCAAGTTGAAACCAACAAAAAGAAATTTCTGAGAAAAAACGATCAAGAATTTGTCCAGAAAGAAAATCAAGAACATTTATAAGAGACTGATATATGTATTATCATATGAAGGAATATACTATTATCCTAAATTAAATAAGAAACAAGTACAGTATTTAGAAAAGGGAAACTGACGTGGCTTTATCAATTTTACATGAAGTATTAAAATGATTATACTGCTTTCCCTATTACATAATATTTCAATTTTGTTCACTTTTATTTAAAAATTAAGAAACTGGTTTTAGAAGTTGCCTGAATACAATTTTATAGGTTTTAACTAAATTAATAAACTTACTACTGTAGCTAAGATAAAATGTATACATAGTCTTCTCTAGCAATGTTTAGACGTTGTATTATTAAGTAAAAGGCACATGGCCACATAATTGAAGTATTAAAATAATATGTACCAAATAAGTCAAGGGAACTTTAATCATAAAACACTGGGCATAGGAGTGAAATCGCTACCTTTGGATCATATTCAAGCAGATTTACTGTCATCCAAACAACAGAAACAACATTCCTGAGAAGTAACATTTCCAAGAACTTATATTTTGATAAATTCTAAAAATATCAGACTAACTACGCTTTTTTTACTGTACTCTAGCTAATTGAAAACATGATCAGGATGCCATGATTCATATCAAATTAGTACTCAGAGTATGAGATCATGTATGCAGTACATTTAGAATAGCACCTGGCCTATAATGAGTAAGCTATAGCCATTAATTATTATTTTAACACTAGAGCAATACCTGTCAAATGTAGCAATGTTGAAAATTAGGCTATTTAATGTCTATCTATTATCGTGAAAGAATTTTTATTGTTATAGCGAGGACAAAGAACTAGAAATTTCTCTCTTAAATTTGTTTTCTGTTGACTTCTGAGCCTGTAATTTGAACATCAGTATAGAACCATGGAGACAGGCCTGGTCATTGTAATACAATAAATATTACAAAATTTGGTTAACCCCATTTCCTGTCAGGCTTGGTAAATCTATATCCGTGTCTATATATGTGAGTATTAGAAATTTCAAAATTGTCTGAAAGTGGTATACTGTGTGCTGAAGTCAAGAGTGTAGAAACAAATAACTCGTCCTACCTTTTTTTTCTTTTTATAGTACTGGAGATTAACTCCAGAGCTTTATGCATGCTAAGCACTTGACCTCTGACCTTCATCCCCAGCCCTTGCATGACTCTTCCATAAGACAGTTTAGCAAAATTTAAAATTTTTTGCCAGATACTAATATTTCTTAGAAACACATATATGAAAACATATTTGTCTCTAATATTTATCTCTTAATCATATCATTAAGGCAACAGCAAACATGCTTTTGGAAAAAATATAAATGTGTACCAATAAAACAATAGTAACCAAATTATGGCAATCATATAAATGCATCAGTTTCTAAATGCTGATAATACCATCCCAAGAGGCATAAAGAGCTTCTTAATTTAAGAAAAAGAGAAGAACTATTTACAGGTAGATCAATCCTAATCTGGAAATCCAAAGCCCAAATGTTTTGAAATCTGAAAAATTTTGAACACAAATATGGCATTATAGGTGAAAAATTTCATGGATGACTTATCATAGCCAATCACTCTAAAAATGCAGGCCCCCTAAAAATATTGCAAAAAATATTATCTTTAGGCTATGTGTATGAGCCGCACACAAACATAAAAGGATTTTGTATTTGGATGTGGGCTCCATATCCAAGCTATCTCATTATGTATACACAAAAATTTCAACATATGAAAAAATTTAAAATGTGAAAACAATTCTGATACCATACATTTCACATACAAGATACTCACTCTGTATTATCAAAACACTATGATAGCATTTTAATATAATATTAAAAAACAAATACACCATTTATAGTAGTTCAGATTTAGTCAAATATATGACAAATTTTAGCAAAGAGATGAGATTCCTAACTTATAATAAATTTGAATATTACAGATTTTTTTATAGCTCTGATGCTAGTATTGTCGTCATCACCACAATTAGCATGCAACGAGTCACTTTTCTTGAAATCTAAACCTTTGTCTTCAAATCAGGCACATCTGGAAATAAGTTTACTTTTTCAGGGTTCATGGGGATGACTTAGGAAATTCCAGCTACAGAACACTTTATAGGATCTAGTCTCCTGAAGAATTAATGTAGTTTCCAGAACAGTGGGCCTATTAAGTAGTGTCAAAAGAAAACAGCCGGATTATAAAACATAATACCCGAACAACTGCACAGGGAGTAGCATCACTCAAATGACCTATTGCCAGTAGGAAACCCTGCAGGTGCACTGACAGTTGATGGGCCTGTATCCCCAGACGTGCCTGCCCTCAATACAGAACACCTGACCTGATACCCTGAAAAATTTAAGACATGTCCATTGAGATCCAAGGTAAATAATGTACCAGGAAAATAAAATTAAATGTTTCAAAACTATTCATTCAGAAATAGCTTTACTCCAAAAATATACATAGTGTATAGATTACTTGGTGCCCTTCGAAAATGTGACATCTTCCAAATACTCATTTCTTACCAGTAAAAATTTAGCTTAAATTACCTAGACTGGTAATGCAGGCCTGCAATCCCAGGACTCTGGGAGGCTAAGTCAGGAGGACCACAAATTGAACCCAGCCTAGGCAAGTGGGCAACTTAGTGATACCTGAAAACACAAAAACGGGCTTCCGGTGGAGCCCTGTGTGAAGGTCCTGGGATTGATACCTGGCACACACAAAAAAAAAAAACCCTGGAAAGATAGTTAAACTACTCCAGATAAATAAATAATACAATTCATCCTCAAAAAGTAATCTCTACGCTTTATTTTTCAAAAGAAAAAGAACACTTCTGAATTTTTTACAGTTAGTTTCAATGGTATGTATTACTGATTGTTAACAATACAAGATCTGCAGTGAGGACGCTTGAGCTCTAATCACCTTGGTGCCAATCACTAGTCTTACAGCTTTTGTTAAGTTACTTGACATCTGTGTTTTTGTTTTTTAATCTATAAAATGGAAATAATTCTTAAATGCAAAAACAACTCATCGGTATGCTATGAGGAATAAGTAGATCTGTATGTACAAAAACTTAGGAAATTCCTGGAATTTAATAAATGCCCAATATAAACATTTATTATTTGTATTCTATTAACAGGTAGTGATAGAACATAACAAAGTCATTTTACTACCTTTAATAATCTTTGCATATTTAATTCTTGAGCGTCACTTAACGCGAGGCCTTCGGGGTGCTTTTTCCTCTTCTCCCAGCTAATTCTTTTTGCCTAATACTAATGAACCAGTCACGCTTTTTGAATTTACTTGTCGCTTAGCATGGAGAGAGAGAACTACTTTGAATGACAGACCTAAGATTCAAAATAATCTCCACGTGTTAAGTATTTATAACTGTTATGTTCCACAACAAAATGCAACATAAATACAATGCCTCACATTCATGACCACGAAAATCAGTTGTGCAAATATGAGACAATGGAAACTTAGGTCTAAAAGTTTGGATTTGATGGGTTATTCCAATTGTGCTCTTCTGAAAGCAAGTCTCATTTTTATTGATATGAAATCATAATTATAAATGATATAAAGAATTGATAAAGATACAGAGAGGCAGAGAAAATTCAAATTCATTTCAACACTTTATGTTAAAAGGTGTGCATTCTAAGTTTTCTCTCTTGTTATCCTTATGTATGCATGCCAAATAATAATTTCTTACACAATGAGGCTAAAGTGTGAAGAAGTCTCAGAATTAGGCCTTGAAGACCTCCAATATTTAAGAAAATGTAAAAAGAGGAAAAATATCTGTTAAAGGACATTAAATCGAACAAGAAATTAGCAGAAAAGAAGGATTGTGGAATGTTACACATGCTAAGATGACATTACTGGAGAGAAAGTTATTAACCATATTAAACTCTACAAAATATCTAAAGCAAAGGCAGAAACGTGTCCATCGTGTTCAGTACCGGGATAGGTACCAACAGCAGCTGGTTACAAGAGCTGCAGAATTGTGTTAAAGATAGATAAGGGGGAAGAGATGGGTTCAGAGTGGAGCTATCGTAGATGAACAGTTGGCCATTGATTTTAAATTTTTAGGTACAAGAAGAGCATAACCTTCTTCACAAAGACCTTATGGGGTGAAGAAAGAAATTTTCAGAGAAGACGGTTTAGGATGAGTCTCAGTACTGACAGAGAAATTTGTTAGAGAAGAAAAATCAGGGAGTGGGCACGCCCCAGTGCTCCTAAAATTAATAAAAAAGGAAATGAGATCTATCATAAAGGAGGGCCCAGATAGTTTCTCCAAGGAATTTTGGGCCTTTCATGATGTATACACCAATGCCTTGTTGTTTTAGGTAAAATTATGAGAGCTTCCTGAGAATAACAGTACAGCAATATAACTAATATATTTGAACCAGAAAGTATGTAGAGATTCAACCTGGAACATGAAATTAGGTGTGGCTATTAACTTGATCCATAGTATTTCACATAAGAATATTTTTGCTTTATTTTTTCTAAACTCTAAGTAAGACCAGCTATCATTTATTTAAACCCTGTCGTGTCCTGGCCACTACAGCAGGACTGTAATGTATCCATTTGAACTCTCACAGAAACCTTGGATTATGAAAAGAAGCACAGGAAGCCAAGCATCATGGCACACATCTGTCACCCTCGCATTCTGCAAGGCTCAGGCTGGGATAGCACAAGTGCCAGCCCAGCTTGAGAAGTTTACCGATACAGTGAGAGCCTGTCTCAAAAAATTGAAAGGAAATGAGGATAGAGTAGATCAATGTGAAGGGCATGGGCTCACACCCTATCTTCACAAACACATGCGCGTGCACACACACACACACACACACACACACACACACACACGAACTAATTCAGTCACAAGCAATATATCATCTATATTTTAGTCCCTTACTGAAATATATCAAAAAAGAAGATTCTAGAATGTTAATTCACTAAATCAAATCGTTAAGTTTCAGGAAAATGTTTGCAATTGATTCCACCACCATGATATTCAATGAGTCTCTACCGTTCCAGAGTGCTGAAGACTGATTCAGCAGTGAACTGTTTGAAAAGTCCCTGTTCCATGGCTCCTGCTTGAATAATAGTAATTATTTCATGTTATCCTCAGAAGACTAGTTCCAGGACTTCAAAGGACCCCTCAATCTGGATACACTCAAGTAAATAAATGGGCATGCAATTAGCATATAATCTGTTGTCATGGTTTGGGTTTGAAATTTTCCCCCAAAGCCTCATGTTCCTATGGATACTGTGAGGCGTTGGGATGTAGGGCCATCTGGAAGGGGCAGGTGGTTGGGGTTTGACCTGTTGAGGTGTGGACTGGTTCCATCCCTTCCTTCAGACTTGTCTCTGTTCTGCCACGCTGCTGTGAGGATCTCTGTCTCCCAGAGCGCTGGCTCTAGCTGTGGCCCCACCATGTGGTTCCACCATTTTCCAGCTGCCCACCCATGAGCAGACTGAAACCTTCAGAAACTGTAAGCTACAGTAAATCTTTCCTCCATAAATGGTGGATTCAAGATATTGATTCACAGTGACAAAAAAGTAACTAGGACATCTTTGCACATCCTCACTCTTTCAATCATCTGCAGATTTTGTATGATGCCTAGTATGATGTACATCTACCTAAATCACTACTGAACGACAAAGTTTAAGGATAAACAACAAATTAAGTCTGCACATGTCCAGTACTACTGTAGTTTGTATATGATTTGTATGGACACCCCAAAGGCTCATGTGTTGAAATGTAATACTCAATATGAGAGTTAAGATGATTGTGGTGTTGAGGGGTGGCTTTAGTGAAAGGCTCAGGATTTAAACAGGTCATCAATGTGATGTGGAACCCTCACGACTGAGTATTGGAAGCATCATAAGAAGCTCTTCTACAGATTGATGCTCTGCACTGTGGAGGGGCCAAGCAGCAAGAAGACTGTCACCAGGTGCAGGCCAGTACACCTCCAGAACAGTGGTCCAAATAAACCTCCTTGCCTCACAAAATTTCCCAGCTTTATTTCCTTATAGTGATAAAAACATATTAATCATAAAAACTCAAATAGAATTTTAAAATAGATTTTTCAACACGGTTAAATCTGCAGATTCAGAAACTGTACATACAGATGGCCAATACTATTGCATCAACTTGTAGAATACTAGAAAAAAAAAAAACTTTTTGTCAATTGAGTAGAAACAGATTAGATACTAAAATCAGAGGGAAATTTCTCCTAAAGCCAATCGACAATAACAATTTATCAAAAATATACAGGTAGCACTATATAATTTAAATTCAAATAATACAATGCATTTGCACCTTATAAAGTCCTAGACAATGAGATACAAAAACAGTGACTCTAGAGAATAGACAATTTGTGTTCAGCAACTGATACCAAAAAGTGTAATTTTTATTGTTTAGTTATTTTTCCATAATTGTTTCATTTTGAATATATTTACCAAAAGATTGTAATTGAGTTGAAACAATAAAGAAGGGGTAAAAGTTAATGAGAAAAAGACATTTAAATTATCAAAAAGAAGAAGAAACCCACAAGGAAAAAATTTACAGCTTAAAAATTTACTCTAGTATCTCTCTAAACATGAACATACACACACATTCTATCTCTCTGTCTCAACTAAGATACTATTATTATTACCACTGTTACATTGTTTATCTTCATGACAAATTATTGAGCTTTTCTGATGCAATTCAGAAGTTTACATCATTTTCAAAAAATAGGCATTTTGGGAGATGTAGGAATATCTCTGCAGTTAAAGCACTTGTCTAGCAAGCTCAGGCCCTGAGCTCAATTTCCCAGTACCACATAAAACTGTTCATGGTGGTGCATGCCTGTAATCTCAGTGCCAGGGAGACTGAGGCAAGAGGATAGCTATGAGGTTGAGGTCAGCCTGGCCTTCATACTGAGTTCAGGATCAGCCTGGACTGCAAAGCAAGACCCTGTCTCAAAAAAGGGGCGGGGAGGGTGCACATTTTGCAGATTGCATAAACTGTGTTCTCAAATACACACATGCATTTTGAGTTATCATATTAATTCCATATGATATCTAAAGAACAGATGAGATTGCAATGAGTCACCACATCCCTTGTTCCTCACGAGCATTTTTCTAAGAGATTTATTTCCAATAGTGAGAAAAGAGTCCCTACTTCATATATTATTCCAGCCCCCGATTGAAAAGCATTATTATGCTTAAGCACGAATACATAACTTGTGGTAGTGATTATGAGTGGAGAGACAACTCCTGGTTTCATGAAAAAACACCCCATTATTTTGTTTCCATTTATAAAAAGTACCTGAGAAGTCAGGGGCCATTAAGGGAAGCGCATATGACATAAACGACAGCCTATGAAAATATGATACATTACTCACTGTTTAATATTTATTGGAACCATTCTATCAACTCAAAAACTACACTGTGCACTTTGTGTTTCCACTTTTACATTCTTCTTTTCCAGATAAGCAGACACAGCTACGGAGAACACTATTTTTACAGTTTGCTAAAGCGATGAGACTGCAAAGAACATTGCTTCTTTACTTCTTCATAGCTAATTTTTTTCAGAACGATATCTTATTAGACATACATATTCCACTGGCAACTCTTCCCGGGCGCAGCAGACCAGGCTGAAAAGAATGAGAAATCAGGAGCCATAAGAGAATCCGGGTTCTGGTTTTAGCCAAAACAGACAAGTAAATATGATTATTGCAGCGTAATTCTTTCACCCTATTTCTCCTCCTGTTAAATGAGAAGATTTGACCAGTTAGTTGTTCTCTAAGTTATCTGCAACACAAGTAATGATATTTAGAAATTTCAAATTTTCACAATATACCCAGTCTTTTCTTCAATTTGCCACAAAGTGAACAAAATATTTGTTATTGAAATTTTGAATGATTATTAATTTTCAATTAATGTTGACTATGTGGGGTTTTCACAGGCTTCTAGAGCAGCACTGTTTGAATTAATAATAAACGATAAGTAATATATAATTATATAACATAATACTGTATTTGTCTCTTTTAATTGAACAACAGCGACTCAAGACTTCTAAGATAAGGTTTAAACGATCTGCAGAGAACAGCTGCATCTTAGTTGGCAAATGAGATAAAATGAATGACCTTCGACATGAATTCATACAACAGTGCTGTGAATTAACTCTAAGCCCCTTGTCCCCAAATTTCCCAAATAGCTGTAACATATAGGCAATGTTTTAGGACATGGTTTAGATTCCTTTAAAATGTAGATTCTCCCAGGAAGCAAATACTTAATCTCTAATTAGTTATTAGTATTGATCATAAGTGTTGTTTGAAATTCAAGAAGGAGGCAAGGCACAGAACCTAGACCCTCAGGGATAAGAAAACAAATCTGTCAATATCCCAATTTTGCCAAGAGTCAGTTCCACCAAAGAGTTATCAACAATTCAAAAGTAAACTGTGCAGTTATTGCTGTTGAAAATTCGAGAAGAAACAGCTGAACCAAGAAATCAGCTCGAGCAAAGCATTTCTGCTCTACCTCTCACAAATGACGGGAAAGGCAAATTTTTCAAAAGGAATATATCAGAAAACAAAATGCTAGATATCTTATTCACTTTAGGCTGGCACAATTTTAAAAAACATAACCTGGGAAGTTTAAACAACATCAATTTCTTAGGTCTGGAGGCTGAACAGTCCCGGGGCAATGTGCCAACTTATCTGGCACCTGGACACGGCTTGTTTCCTGATTTACAGGTTGCGCTGTTCTCCTTGTACATGGAGGAGAGAGCAGAGACAAAGCCACAAATACCATCGCGAGGCCTCCACCTTAGTGGTATAATGACTTCCCAAAGGCTCCATCTCCGAAGACGACTATAGTGAAGGAAAAGACGCCAAAACATAAATTTTGGAGGAACAAAAAAACATTCAATTTATAACCAAAGGTCTAAAGAATCTTTAAAAATGATTAAACTAACAACAACAAAAAAAAACCTGAGCACCCTAAAAGACAATGGGGGGGGGGGGTAAGAAATGCTACTGACATGACAGTGTTTGGCAAGGGGCTCAGAGCCGGGACTTAAAATTGACAAGAACTGCCTTCAGGATTACGAGCCTTGATTAATACAGTAGCGAGACAAAAGGTCCTGGACCCCTCCTGCTCTTACGTCTTCTTACCTAAGCAATGGTGAAGAGCACGTGCTCCTCACAAAGCAGGATACAACGTTCTCCATGAAAGTGCGTGAGAAGATAGGCAATTAACTGAGGTCAGAGAAATGAGACACCACAACAGCTGATGCATGCTCGCAGTCCCCCATGACCTGTTCCCATAGCTTGAGTGGACTCATGTAAAAGGATTTTGAAAACAAATAGAAGAAAACACAAGCAAACTCTGTATCGAGGAGAAAACACACCAATCTCAACCAAAAGAACTGACACCCAACACAATCTCCTAAATACAACTAGTCATGTCAAGAAAAATCAAAGACGATCGTGAATACATAAAAGAGAAACAACTGGTTGTCTCAGAAATGTTAAAATATAATTGTCAAAATAATAAATAGATGAACTATCCCATACACTCAATTGGAAAGCCAGTTATTTGAACTACTTAGAAAAATAGTGTTAGAAAACTATGCAAAGGGTTCCAATGTGGGAAGTATTTAAAAATGAGGAACATAAGAAAGCTCAAAAGTTTTAGAAATAACTGTTGGAGAAATGTAACTGGGAAATGTGCATTGTTAGGAAAATGACAGAAATCAACTTCTCAAAACTAAAAACCTACTTGAGTCTCCAGACTAATAGAGCCAATAAGATGTCAAGAAGGATAGTTCAGAAAGGAATAGAAAATCCTTATTTAGCTCACATCTCACATCAATATTAAAGGGAAAAGTATTTAAAAATCTGTGTACTTCTACATGTGGGTATGATTTGTACTGGACGTACTTCACGTACCAACAGAATTTTTGAAACTTATCCCAAAAAAAGATAAATAATAGAACTTCTAGAAAAGTTAGCGGATTAGATAAAGATGAAAATAATGAAGAGAATCTTCATATTACTTTATATATTGTTTGGATCCTTCATAATAAAAATGCCAACAATATATTGCTTTGTTTAATTTGGATATATGATTTAAGAGAAAGAGCTAATAATACTTTTAACTTATTGATATTATATTAAATGTCAAAACAGTGGAAAGGATAAATGAAGCTTATATTACTTAATAGTAAAATTTACTAAAATTATTCCTTTAATTTCATTATCTAAGAACTACAAAAGATAGGAGAGGAGAATGTAAAGGAGAGAACTGAGGATGACTATAACAAAAAATATACATGTCTGAACCGAAATAAGTAACAGAATCACATTTTAAAAGGAATATAAGAAAATATTATATGAACATTCAATATTTAATATTTAAATTATAATTTTGATAACAAAAAGAACTTTAAAATTAGAAGCACTTGGGAGAAATAGGCTTTGGTAAATGTAAATGTTTATGACGCTATATCAAATGTTGAGTTTTCAAAAGCTCGCAGTAATTTAAAAACAAACTGTAATAATCACAGTTTTTCAGCATTATTTTGAGGATGATACTTGAGGATGTAGCTCAGTGGCAGGTGCTGTTTAGCATGTCTGAGTCCTTAAATTCTATGCTCACCATCACTCCCACACACCCACATGCACACATTCACAGAGAGACTCCATAATAATAAAAAATGAACTCTGCCATCGTCTCTGGTCAGAAATGATCCTATGAGAAGTATTGTGGCTTGCTTAGGAGGAAGGAATGCAGTAGGTTTTGGTAGCATTTCAAAAAATAAGGTACAGAAAATCATCCAGACTGTTTTGAATTGAAAATAGACATCAATTAGCACTAAATTAACTTAGGTAGGATATAAGGGCATAATTTCCCTATTAGAATTCAAAAATTAAAATATATATAGATAAAGATCCAGAACACAAGCATCTATAAGGTGTAATATCTGCATGTAAGTATTCAATGATATTGTTAAATGAATTAATTAATTAAATTAGCTCTAATAAACTCGCATGATAATCAGTCTGGACTGTTACATGCTGAATAGCTGACGTAAAGCAGATTATTTATTAAAAGTACACAGTGTTTTATTTTGAAGGCCATATCTACCACAAAACAACTCCAGGATCCTGAGCCAGTAATTATTTCCTGATTTTGCAGTATTAATATTCGTCTTGCTTCCCTTTCCCAGCTCAAATAAGGTATTCACAAGAGGTACAAGTCCACATTTAGGTACAAGAAATACTACAAAATGATAAATTCTAAGAGAGAACCATAATTGCTATGTAACATCGGCCTTTTAAATATTTCAAAATTAAAACAGAAAATTCTAAAAGCCTTTGCTCCACCAGCAAAGTCCTCAAGTACTGAACTCTCCAAATACGGTATCTGAGATGACGGCCACCAAACAAATGAACGTTGCTCATATAGAGCCAAAGCGTTGGTATCAGCTGACACAGCACACTTGCGTACAGTACAGAGCATGTAGAAAAAAACAAATCTTTCACCACTCAGATTGGCTTGTAACATTTAAAATAAATGAGGAAGAGGAAGTTAAGCAAGAAATAAGGACTTACTGTAAGTGGGCCACAGAGAAACTGAAGGACATTTAAGGAGGGTAAGCGTCTATTATTTGAATTCAAGAGACGGTTTCCTTTTGAATTTCTGACTACTAAATCTTCTCTTCCTTCTCTGTACACACTGAGCAAGCAATTAAACAGGTTTTTTTAGTGCAAGATAGAAAATCTAACAGCTGTTCCAAAGAAAAAAGGATCACTGTTCTCTCATTAGGTAATGCAAAAATTTCTTCAATTCTACTGTAAATAAGCAAGGCCTAAGTCATCCTTTCACACTTACAAAAAGCCTTTATAGTTCTCATGGAAATTATGTCTTCAGTTTTATTAAAAATTAAAATTTAAAAGAAAAACAGATAAACTTTGTACTCAAGTGAAATTCAGAAAGAATACATACAAGCCACATTTTGTTTGAAATTTAACAAAGTTTATGGAACTATACTGAAGTCTCTTTCAGTAGTTCAAACAGAAATGAAAACAACATGTATTCACTACATTTTAGTGAATATTATGATATGCACAGATATGTCCTCCTTACAGAGGTAACTAATAAAGTAACAAAAACCTCTAAAACCCATATACAAAATTTTATCACAATAGTAAACCATGTGTTAGTCACTCATCTAAACATATCTTATATTGTTTCTCACAACATTTCTATAAAGTACTTGACATGAGTATAAAAGTTTACAGATGAAAAAATGAGATGTATAGACTTTATAAAATATTAAATATCTAAAAATAGCAATAAAGATGTGCTGTCTGGATTTTAACTATCAATCATCTATTAACCACTGCTTGATATCTTGTTTTTGCATAAAATAAAAGCATGCAACCCATCCACATGCATAATTTTCATTATAAGCGTGAATGTTGCTATGGTTTGGATCTGGAGTGACCCCAAAAGCCTCATGTATTTAGATGCTGTGGATTAACTATGGGTTCTATGTGCTGTAAAAAGGTGAAACCTTGGTGTAACGGGTGGATTATAGGTGTGTGGCGGAAGACAGCCACAGGGGAGATGATAGATTACAGGCATGTGGTACATTAGAGGTATGTAGTAAATTATAGTTGTGAGGCACATTTTGGGCATGTGACCTGGAAGAGAAGGATCACTTCACCTTAAACCAGAAACAGCGGAACACTGAGCTAAACCCAGAGGGGTGGAAGGATATACAATAGTTCTGCCCTACCAGCTTCTCTGGGCTTCCATGTAAACAGCACTAAACATGTGCCATGTGCTTCCCTATTGCAGGTGCCCATGAACTGACTATGACCTTCTGAAACTGTGAGCTAAAATTATTCTTTCTTCCCTTAAGCTGTGGATATTCGGTATTCTGTCCCAGCAATGAAAAGTTAACTAAGACAAATATTTATTAAGGTGCAAAGTGTAAAGACTTTGAAGAAGACCAATGATCAGAGTCACTCCCCACGAAGTAGATTTAGGAGGGTATATCTGAAATAAACAAGGTCATTAGGGATAATTATGTACAGACTGAGAGCAGGGTGATTAAGATCCTTAAGATCCATGTATTGAAATACTTACATAAAGGCGGGGTTAACATCTTTTAAATTTTATCCTAAATTCAAACACAAAATATTTTATTTTCAACATATTTTAACACTAAAAATATCTTAGTTTTTCTAAATTGCCTAGTTAAATACAATGAAACTTAAGCACCACATAAAATTTCTATTCACGAATAAAATTTTTTGACAGAAATTTTGCATTACTTTTTTTCCTCTTTAAAATTATCCTCATTCGCAGTATTTATAAAGTATTATTTTATGTAATACACTAGTGTTTATTAAGTGTCTTTTTTATAACAAAATCATATTTTCCAAATGACATTTAATGTAAACTTAAATTTGTTATTTAAATAACTGTAAGTCTTTAGGTATGTAAAATTTCTACAGATTATTGTTAGAATCTGATTTAAAAATACAAAAATATTTTCAAATTTCTTAAATTAATAAACCTAAAATCCCTTTCCATTGAAGATGCATCTCAATGAGCTCGATGAATCTGAGTTTTATTCAACCATGTCACATACCCTTGGATATTTTTTTCTAGAATGAGAAAGTGTTGAGCATTAATCTTATTCCTACTTTTTGATTTTTATACATACAATCTCTGAAAACCTAGTTCATATAATTAAATAGATAGAAATTTTGAGAGTTTGACTGTAACAATGTCACTTGCTTTTTAAAACATCTTTCTGAATTATTTGTAAAGAAAGAAACTCATGGTCGCTTAAAATAGTGTCATCTATAATGTCACTATGTCATAGTGTCATTAAAATAACCACTGTTAATTGTCTAGCAGCTTCTTCTTCAGAGCAAATCTGATTTCAAAAAATATTTTTTACTGAAATTTCCAAGTCAGGAATTCTCTCACACCAACAACAAGATTTCAAATCTTCCCTTCACAGCTACCCCAAGATCTTTGTGCCCTGGTTGAAGAAAGATACACTTTGCTATTAGAAGAACAGGGAGGAAAAGATGACTCATTTCAAGCATGTTCTCTCCAAGATCAACTTCAAGAAAAACTTAAAAATTGAATTGAAGATTTAAAAATGTTTCTAGCATCTCTTGGAAAAATCTTCACTGGGATTACATTCCCCAGTTCAGAGACCACTAATCTAAAATGTGAGGGATTAAGACGGAAATGCAGTTATTGTGTATTTCCATGAGCATGCGCATGCCCCTGGCTTTGAAAGTGGGTAGTAAGTGACATCAACAATCAGCCTCCATTTCCCCATCTGCAAAAATGGAAGCAAGTATCTCTCAGAGCTTGGTTGAGAGGCAGAAATAATGTATGTCAAGAACCTGTCACGTAGTGCTTGAGTCTCACCAGATATTGATGAATCGAACTTTCGTACATCTTCCCATGGTCCTTGTCCTTTAGATCATCCTTGAATTTTTAGGCAGATTTAAGCTCAACCAATTTCCTGAGGTTTTCCTGAACACTCATTCCAAAGCACACCCAATCTCTTGCTATCCTATTACCCTGTTTTCTTTCCATCATAGTTGTTAAGGCTACCTGATTCTGTCATATCTTGAATTCGTTTTGTTCAGTTGTTACCTTTTATTGTTTGCTTTTTTTTTTTGCACACTAGAATTTAAGCTCTATGAAAGGTGGAAGTCAACTCTGTGAGGCATACAGCAAGGCTTGTTAGTGTACAAAAAATCATTGCTCAAAAATGAATGAATAATTATATTAGTCTACCAGAGATCCCCCAACAAAGAACCACAAACCAAGAGGATTAGACAGCAGACATGTGATAAATTACAGTCTCAGAGGTTAAAGGCTAAGATCAAGGTCTTATCAGGTTTGATTTCCCCCCCCCCCCCAAGGCCTCTCTTCAGTCGGGAGATGACTGATAACTGTCTTCTTTATGTCTTCTCATCGTTGTCATTCTGTTTTGTGCATGTTCTGATCTCCTTTCCTTTAAAGAACAGCCACTATACTGAATTAAAACCTGCCTGTGAGATCAGCCATATTGAATTAAGATCTACTTGTAAAACCTCATGCCACCTTAATTTTTAAAAGTCCTATTTCAAAAACAGTCATATTCTAATGTGCTAATGGTTACAATGTTTACATATGAATTTTACGAGGACACAATTCCACCCATCACAGTGAGTTTAGTTTCAAGTTCTGACCTAGATCTGCTAAATTGTTGGTCCTGATAATTAATTTCAAGAATCTCTGTTCACTGAATGACAGATAAATAAGTCTACCAAAGGGGGGTGGGGGGGAGCCTAATAAACAACATCCAAACAATACATGGAATGAATTCTATCCATAGTAGGAGCACTGTACACAAACGTAAATAGCACCTTTATTCGTAACAACCAGAAACAACACAGTCCAAGTGTTGACCTACTGGTGGGTGGGTTCGTGTGTTGCAGTGTACCTATGCAGAAAAGTATCACTCGGCAGTACGAAGGAAACACTGACATATGACTCAACAGAAAGAGCCTGGACGGCAAGAAGTAAAGTGATAGAAGCCAGAATCCAAAAACTGTACCACATGGAGGATATACTAGAAAAGACAAAACTTTTGGGGTAAAATGCAAATCAGTGGACGCCAGAGGATAGGGATAGAAAGAGAGGTTGTCTTCAAAGGAGTAGTAGGCTATGATGGAGTAATAAAGATGTTCTACAGCTTAATCAGTTACACATAGTTACATGCTGACACATGCCAAAATCCACCAACTGTACACTTAATATGTGTCAATTTAATTGTAGGTAAGTTGTACCTCAATAAAGCTGGTTTCTCAAAAATTAAAGAATACAAAGCGTTCTTTAAAGTCTTTGTTTTCACATGAAAACCTACTGTAGAATTTTTGCAAGTAAGTTTTTCACATTTATTATATATATATATATATATATATATATATATATATATATATATATATTATATATATATATATAAATCAAATACATATAAACAAACACACATGGTTAGAGGCAAAACTAGACTGATGGAAATACACACCTTGGCCTTCAACTTCTAGAGCGTAGAAGGTAAGAGACTTACGTCAGTTTTGACCTGGAATTTTCCTCCAGAGAAAATGCCTCGTATATTTCTGTTGGTAGACTCCCCAAACCCCCAAGTCTCCCCTAGCAGTCAATGAGTATGTTGAAGGGATCCCTCCAAGCTGTCATTCTTCGCCGCTGTCAACTGGAGCACACTTAACGTTTTTATACACTTTTCCACTTCATTTCATTTAATAAATTCCTACTGAAGCGTTTCCTTAAACAATAAAAGGTATTAATACACCAGACAAAGCAGCATTCGCTGAGGAAAAGAAAGCAATTTGAGGGCTTGCACTACTAAAAGGCCCCAACCGGAAGACGGAAGGATGGGGGAAACAGATCCGTCTAGAAGAACTTACTCCACGGAGGACAGATGGAGAGAATATTTGTGTTTATTTAAATGTTCTGCAAAATTAACACTTCCAGCAGCACAGCAACACCCCCAGGTTTCTGGCGAGGGACAAGAGCACTTCATCCCGAATCCTCAGCAGGATCTAAGACTCCGGGATTTTGAACCCATCTGGAGCTGGAGTCATCTCTTTGCAGTGAAGGGAACCAGGAAGGGGCTGGGGGTGCGGGGGCGGGGGGGGGGGGGACGTGCACACGGCTACCCCAAACCCACGCACAACCCTGACCCCCTGAGTCTCGCGTTCTGATTAATCAGAGATCCCAGGTTTTTATAATCACTGGCTGCTGTCTCTTTGGGGGCTGATTTGGTTTAATGATCCCTGACATTTCATCCAGCACACGGAGCTTTTTCACAGCAATAAAAAATAACAGCCTCTCTCCCTGACAGCAAAGAAGGTTTACTCGGTGCTGTCAGGTAGACGAACAGTCATAGCTCTCCTCCGTAGTAACTCACAGCACAATAGGTGGGACATCAGGAGTAATTATATTAAATGGCCACAGAAACCGATTCACAGGATGTACAGGTGAAAGCCCGTTTCGAAGTTGACACGCTCTGGCGTCTTGTGCTGCTTCCAGCAGCAAAGGGCTTCTCGAACCTTCCCTCTGCTCCCTGTGTAAGTCTGACAAGCTGCCAGAGGCTCCTTTCGAGCAACTGTGGGATCGGAGGGGCCGTTCCAATCCCAGACTGCAAGGAGTTTCCCCAGGAAGCGGCCCCTTTGGTGCCCGCACGGAGGCAGGTGTGGGATGAGAGCTCCGCGTGAGTGGAAGAAGCACCAGGCGACAGCCCGGTGTTCAGGGCCAGGGTGGAGTTGTTGAGGTCAGCAGCAAGAAACGCAGTTAATGGCACCAGCGGCTACCCAGGGGAATCTGCAGGGGAATCAGGATTAATGACCTAGGAGCCTCGCACTCCTTCCACTCTTCCTGAAATGCCAAACCACGGAGCTAGTTATCAATCAAGAGGATGAAATACAACAGTGGATGGATTCGCTTTGCTACAGTGACAGCCAGCTCCGCTTTTGAATACTCTTTGAAAACAATTTTTACTGTGCAATGCTGGAAAAAGCCAACAAATAATAAACCTGTCGCGCTGTGCACCAAGTGCTCATAAATACGAGAGCCGGCCTCGCGGCTGCAAAGAGAAGCCATTCTTGAGCCTGAGCAATCGTCATTGTTTAATCATTGCATCTGATACCGATTCTCATTCCGGGCTGCGATTTGGGGTGGCTTGTCTTTGGCATCCCGTTTGCCCCAGTTGGTTGGTAGATTAGAGTCGGAGGTACAGCCCTCAGAAGGAGACATCCTTTGTGCTTTATTTATTTTGCCAACTGTCTGCAGTTACACACCAGTAAATTCATCTTGTCACTCACTTTGAACACCTATGTTGAATAGCGTACGTTATGCATTTTTTTGTTGTTGTTGTTGATAAAGCTTCAAAGGCAATAGAAATCCATTTAACAAAAACCGTAGGCCTCTGCCCGGGACTCTGGTGCGCTTTGGCACTACGGGGAGCCTGACCGACTTCCTCACTCATCCTCCGAAAGCTGTCCTCATTATGCCATGAACCCCAGAAGGTTTTGTCCTCATCTGTCCAATTCTCGTCGGCCTAATCTTCTCTAAAATGATCAAACAAGTGCTTGGCAGCTGAGGGAAAGAAGTCCTCACACAAATCTTAACTTGAAAGAAGAGAGAGAGGACCCGGAGAGCTGCGTTCTGAGTGAACATTTTTCAGCAGTATCCGGTAGCTTCAGTGGGACTCAGGGGATCAAACTTCGTGACCAGACTCTCAAAGGAGGACCAGGAAGCTGCCTGCCACTTCCTTTGGAGGGTCCCCTGTGAAGAAAACAAGTTGCTTCAACTAAGAATAGTGCTATTTCTAATCAAGGTGATGCTTCTAGGTTTTCAGAAATTTCTCATTTCCTGAGAGGAGCCAGGTCACACATTTTGGTGTTGAAACTGTTTGGAAGTGATAACTATAATCCTATTTTCCTCAGAAATGTGTTTTTCAATAGTAAGAGCTGGTTGCTTAAATGAATTTTCCACACTAAATGCTCCCATACTTGGTGGTATGGGTAGCTCAGAGTTACACGTGCTTTTTCGTGGATTCATTCTTCATGGAGCAAAAGCAGACCCTTGTCAGTGTTTCCCAGAAATAGCCTTCTCTGTGGAGCCTCCACTTGTAGTTATTTTGAAAATAGCTCCCTCTCCTGAGTTCCTCTGCATAGAGCAGTCCATTTGTATACTGAGGTGATGATTTGTTAGTATGATTAAACAGCCATGTCCAAAGGAGCTATGTACAGTAAAGAACAGATAAATCACTCTATGAAAGACAAAAAATTAAACTACTGATGGCTCCCCACTTGGAAAAAGACAGGACAAGCCATAGATCCGGAACGATTTCCCTACAGAGCCTGAGGGCTGGCGTAACAGGAAACCTTGTCCTAACGCGGCATCAGATGGTTTTCAGAGAATGGTCCAGCAAGTAAGTCCTCAATTTCAACAAAAGAATGTTCAATAAAAACATATGTTTCCCTAATAAAAAAGTAATCTTTGCCTGGACAGCTTTTTGAAACAGCAGTTCACACATTCACTGTTGGCATATCATCTTATTAGAAAGAAAAAGTAAGGTAGATAAATGTGTATTGCACCAAAACCATATCACTTTTGACAATCTCTACTTCAAAAGTAATTTACTCAACATGTATTTATTGGTTGACTTGTTCAGCTACTGCAGCCAAAACAAAATTTGAACTCATTCTTGATCTTTTCTACATGTAATCAATCTAAACCCCAGTCAACTCTACTTTTAAAATGTACCTATCATTTGACCAGTTTGCATAATGCCTACCAATTCTACTTCGCCACTTTTGACTACAGCCTTTTTTTTAGTAGCCACTTTGTTTCTTCCATCCCCTTCAATTCATTCTGTACATAGCAGTCACATGACTTTGTAAAATAAAATTCCTAGCATCATAGCTCCCCCACAGTGTTATAATGAGTTACAGGGTCTTTAACAACGGTCATCAAACTTTTTTTTCCTAGAAAAGGGACAGGGAGTAAATAACTTAGACATTGTGACCATAAAAGTAACCATAGAGAACGCTTACATGAATGGATATGGCTGTTTGTTAGTAAATAAAATTATTTGTAAAGCCACAGCAAACTGTCTATGAGCCAAATAGTTTGCTGCCCCTGGTACATAAGGCCATATGTGATCTAACTTCTGGCCCCTGTGCTAATGTTCTTGCCCCAGTTAACTCCACTGTAAGGACAGGGATCTGTTCTAGTAATACACCAACGCCAACTCCACTCTGAGTCCTCTACAATGCTGTGTGTCTTATTAAAACATGTAATTTAGATGTACATTGAAGCATAAAAATCATATCAAATGTAATTGTTTTAAGCAATAAAAATGTTTATTTCAGGATTTCGGAGTGGACATGGCTCATCTGGGCAGCTTCTATATGTGATGTCAGTTACATTTCATTCACCTAGAGGCTCAACTGAGGGGGCATCTAAGAGAGCTGACTCACCCTCTGGCAGCTGGTGCTGGCTGGTATCTGGGCCTCAGCTGGAACCAAGTTCTCCTCCACAGAGTCTATACCTAAGTCTATTCCTAAGTCTTCAGCTTCTTATAACACCATGGTTGGATAAAAAGAGAGTGTTTCAGGAGTTAAGAAGCAGGACTCTGGAGATCTGATAAACTCCTGCAGTAGAACTTAAACTATATCACTCCTTTGTAGAGACTCTTATCAAAGGCTGCCATAGGGCAAACCCAGATACTCAGAAGAAAAAATAGATTCCATGGCTCTGTTATTGAGAGGAGCATGAAAGAGTTTGCAGCCATTTTTTTATCACTACAGTGCAAGGTCTTTCCAGACTGTCCCTCCTTCCCTCCCCGTCTCTGTCATGACATGTTACCTCTTCAGAGATGCTGAGAGTTCTGACTGTGCTTGCCCTGGACCAAAAGCATTGTTTATTTAATACTGCTTTATTTTTTCTTATTGATATATATATATATATATATATATATATATATATATATATATATGTGCATATATATGCTCATGTGCTTTTCTCTTTTTGCTATCATCAGAAGGTTATGAGTTCACAATTTGTCTGTTTACTCACTGCCTTCTTGCCAGTCTGTACAATAATTTCTGACATAAAAGAAGTATTCACTAACTATTTTCTGATTGATTGTTGAAATAAAATAAACATTTTTATATATAAGTCTCCAGCCACTAAGAATTAAAGGGCTCATCTGATACTGTTTCTTAATAAATAAACAAATAAAGAAATCAGTACACGACTAAGAACCTGCTAATCTGGAAGTGGTGACATAGACCCCACAACTCTGATGACGTAGAAAAACATGACAAAATTGCATAACTTAAGGAAGAACTCACAGAGGTCAAGAATGGAAGAGGAACACTAACCATTCAAATGAGAGAGAGCGTGTGGTGGTCCTGCCTCTGCGGTGGCATCCCTTAGGAACCTATGTCAAGAGAACTTCTGCCGTCAACTCAAACTTGACCAGTGAAGAGTATACAGATAGACTGGTTACTATTTTCCACCACAGCTATTAGGTGGAAATGTTTATTCACCATGTTGCATTTGCATTGTGATTCTTGGATTCGCGAATGAGAAGCTCACAATGAGAAGTGCTTTTAACATTTTTCAAAACACACAACATTTATTTTTAACCTCCTTGCATATTTTGCCATTTGCTCTGATATGTATACCCGGAAGAATAGAAGAAGAATCAACATTAGATCACGCTTGATATTTTCAGGAAACAATTCAATGTACTAAAGAGCAAAGCTCGTGGAGCACAACAAAACAGCAACAAGTTAAAGCAACATTTACTAAACTCTACTCATCTTTTCACGTATCTCAATTCCTTCATATTCAAGAGTGAGAGACAATGTGCACTTTGTGTATGTTTAGAGAAAGAAGAAGATGACATATTGAGATATAATTTTAAAAATGATACATTCAATATGATAGTTGTTTCAGTGTCTAACTATAGCCCTAAGTCATTCTTGTTCAGGAAGAAATTATCCAAACAATTATTATTCTAGTAATACTGCTGATGGCTCTCAAATGGGTCAGGAGGATATTGGATGATCTATCCTGTTTCTAAAAAGCACAAAAGATCATGGGATGACATGTATTTTTATGCTAATGAATGCTAAAGAAAACTTAGCTGTGCAATATGAAAACCCAGAAATAAAATAATTTAAACAAAAAATGTTTATCTCTCTCATGTAATAATAGCCCAAAACATGGCAGATAGTCAAGGACAATTGGCTATATTTCCTCTGTGATGTTATTAGGGACCTAGATTACTTCTACATTGTTATTTCACTCACTGCTCCTGTGTGCGTGGTCCTACACACACTGAAACTTGGGTCACCACCATATGTCTGTATTTTTGCCTCTGAAAAGGAAGGCCATGTGGAGGATTATTGACTTCCATCTACTTCTGCCGTTTGCCTGTCTCTCAGCGAGATCTACTCCTCTGGCTCGGGATGTAGCCTCTGGCTGGGTGGCCATAGGCCCCACAATGATTCAGAGTAGTGTAGCATTAAAGAAAAAAAATGAGAGAATAAAGACAACAGAACAATGAGCAGCTCTTAGCATATTGGACTCGTTTTATAGTCCTCAAAAATAATGGACCTTTCTCACTTAATCTAGATGTAAGGAAGATTTAACACTTAAAAATTTTAATAAATTCCTCTCATTTCCTCCCCAAATAGATAAACATGTCATCCATACATATGCAAGTGTGTAAGTGCATGCATACACACACACACACTCACACACACACACACAAAGAAGGATAATATGGAGTGTGATCTGTACTCAGTCTCATGTTTCATGACAAGCAAAGAGATAAGCAGGACAACAGCAAGTAATTGTTTTACATCTATAACATGAAAGGAAGGGAAAATAAAAATAAAATCCAGCCAAGAGGAGAACATACATAATCCAACCCATTCACACAATGACCTTATTTCGAACTTCCTATGAAGAACTACATAGCCTCAACAAATTGAATGAGGATCCATGATGGACACATTCAGTGCTCTTGAATTAAACACAAAGATAAGAAGTGAAAGTTTCTGTTTAAGAAAACACCCAAGCTAGGCATGATGGGGCAGGCTTGTACTCTCAGCACTCTAGGCGACTGAGGCAAGAGAACTCCAGGGTTGAGCCCAGTCTGGGCAATTTAGCAACTTAGCGAGACTCTCTCTCAAAATAGAAAATGAAAATGGCTGGAATTTAGCTCAGGGTGACATCCCTGAGTTCAATCCCGAGTCCAGAAAAAAACAGGAGAAAAAAAAAGGAAAAGAAGAAAAGAATGAGGAGGGAGAGGAGAAGGAAGAAGAGGAGAAAGTGGTGATTCCACAACAATAGAAAAAATACTTGCAAAATTTTATCATTAATAAAGAATCTAGGCATGGATTATATTATATATATATATATATATATATATATATATATATATATATATATCCAACAGAATTTTCAAATGAGAAGTTAAAATAAAAGAACTCCAGAAGTTGAAGCAAATATAGCTCAAATATTTAAAAGTTATAAAGTCAGCCTTCTAGGTAAACTGTATATTTACTAAACTGTTTATATTCTTTTATTTCAATGATAAGCATAAGTGAAAAATAATTATATATATATATATATATATATATATATATATATATATATATATCCCAAAATACTATTTATTAAATGTAATTGCATTTGTTGTAGAACAAATTATATAAGAAATCAAGTAACATATTCCAATGAACTGAAAATTGCTGGGAAAACAAAAGAAAGAGAAAGATAAAAGATTGAATAGAAATCCAAATTAATTTATATAAAAGCAAAGACAATAAAAGTATGTTGCTATTATTCTTTACATATTTACATCTTATTTCTTTGAGAAAATTTTTCTGTGTTAATGTATACAGTCTTTTATAAGAAAAAAGTTATCTGAAACAAACATTATCCAATCATCATAACTGACTAAAAAAAAAAACACTCTTGTGACATCAATGCATTAAAAAATCCCTGAATTAAACAAGAATAACAGGACCTTACCACAAACTGACACAAGCCATTTATGGCAATCCTTCTGCCAATATCATTCTAAATCAAGAAAAGCTGAAAGCATTCATCCTAAGATCCAGAACTATATAATGGATTAGGGTGTCCACTGTCACTGCTCCTGTTTAACATAGAACTTGAAATCTTGGCCAGAGCAATCAGGCAAGAGAAAAGAATACAGTGAATGGGAATAGGGTGGGAAGAAGTTAAACTCTCGCTATTCAAAGATGACATGATCCTCTAAGTCAAATACCTAAGAAAACTCCAGAAATGCCTTAGAACTGATAGTTAAATTTAGTGAAGTATCAGGTTATAAAATACACACACACACACACACACACACACACATTAATAGCCATCCTATACACCTATGATGAATTTATCAATGAAGAAAACAAGAAAATAACCTTATTCAGAAGAGCAAAAAAAAGCCATAGGAATAAACTTTACCAAAGAAGTGAGTAATCTCTGCAATTAAAACTACAATAACTTGAAGAAAAATATTGAAGAAGGCTTTAGAAAATGGAAATGCATCTCACGCTCCCAGATGGGCAAAACCAACATTGCAAAAATTGTCATACTTCCAACACTGTTATATAGATTTAATTTAAGACTAATCAAAACACCAACAGCATTTTTCATAGAACTAGAAAAACCAATTGTAAAATCTACATGCAACCAACAAGAATTAGAGCTGTTAAAGCAATTCTGAACAAGAGCAAAGCAGGAGGTATTATAATCTTAGACTTCAAGTTATAGTACAAAGTGACATTAAAACTACACGGTACTGACACACACACACACACACACACACACACACACACACACACACACACACACACAACAAAAGCATTAGTGGAACATAGCTGAGAATGCAAAGAAAATTCCAAATGTTCTCAGCCATATGATCTTAGATAAGGAGGCCAAAACCATCCACTGGAGAAAGGGCAGTCCCTTCAATAAATGGCGCTGGGAAAACTGGTTCTCTAGGTAAGACCCATATCTTTAATGCTGTACTAAAATGAAATCAAAACAGATCAAATAACTGGCCATCAAAACAGAAACACTGAACCTGCTGGAAGATAAAACAGATAAAACCTTAGGAAAAGTAGGGACAGAAAAGGACTTTGCGAATACAGCTCCAGTTACACAAGAGCAGCAAATTTCGACAAATGGGACTACATCCAATAAGAACCAGTTACAAAGTAAAGGACACAACCGACAGAGTGTAGAGACAACCTATGGAATGGGAAGAAAAAATTGCCAGCTACTCCTGTGACACAGGCCTTGTAACTAGTATCTAAAAAGAGCTGAAAAAAAAACTTTCAAAATAAAAGACCCAGTCAACAAATAAAATAAACAGAATCTTTTTTAAAAAGTAGAAATTTATGAAAAATGTTCAACAACTTTGACCATCAGACAAATGCAAGTCAAAACAACATTGAGCTTCCATGTTACTCCAACAAGAATGGGTAGAGTTAAGACCAAAGTACAGCGAATGTTAGCAAGGATGTTGATGAGACTGAAAACTCGTATAATCGCTATGGAAATCAGGATGGAAATTTTTTTACAAAACTGGAAACAGAAATCCCATTTGACCTAGGTACACCTCTCCTGGGGATCTTCCCAAAAGAGCTAAACGCAGACATATACCTCCCCGTGCTGACAGCAGCACCACTCATAATAACTAAAACTTAGAAACACCCTGTATATCTATCAATGGATGAATGGATTAAAATATTAGTACATATACACAGTGAAATATTGTGCTGCCATAAGAAAGATACATCTGAAACATTTGTAGGAAGATAGGTAGATCTTGAGACCATAATGCTCAGCAAAATAAACCAAACACAAAATGTTAAGTGTCAAATTGGCTTATAAAGCCAAATTACAAATAACTAAAAGAGAAAAATGGAGGAAGGATGACAGGAAATAGAAAGATGGATTTCTTGCTGATGGGATAAGAATTTATGTGTGAAGAAAAGGAGAAAGAAGATAGAAGAGATAAATCGGGAAAGATCAAAATGTGATGTGCATGTGCACCCATGTGCCAAGCTGTGTACATAAGCAATATGTAGGTGAACTTGCAGCACAAACATATCATATTTTTATTTTTTAAGAAAATAAAACACCAACAACATTCTTCAAGATCTTCCTGCATTTTTATTATTATTTTATTTTAAAACTGGTGTATTAGTTACTTTTTCAATGCTGTGACTCAGTACCTGTCATCCACAATTTAGGGAGGAAAGATTGATTGTAGCTTATAGTTTCAAAAGGTTTCAGCCCATTCAGGTGTGAGCAGCTGAAAAATGGTGGAATCGTATGGTGGGGCAGCAGCTAGAGCTAGGGCTGCCTCTGGGAAGGGATCCTCACAGCGCAGTGGAACAGAAAGTCACTGGGAGAAAGAGTGGACCCAGCCCACACCTCTCCAGGTCAAGCCCTAAATATCCACCCATTCCAGCCAGGCCCCACCTCCCAATCCTACACAGTAGTCATAGAGACACCATGCTTTCGGGGGACAGTCCAGATCCAAATCATCACAGCTGGAAAACAAATTCTTTACTTCTTTTATAGCATTTGTTATTGTTGTTTTGTTTTCTTTGCTTTTGTCTTTTGAGAAAAACCTCTCCTGACAAAATTGACAGGAGAAGAAATGTGGTGATTTACCCCTAGGATATTAAATAAAACTAACCTATCTGAATGCAGGACAAGGATGTGTACAATATCTGTCCAGAATGGCAGACAATAACAGATAATATTTTTATTTTTGTAGGCCACTTTATGTTCTCTGTTGCACGCACTCCTTGTTCCTTTTTGCTCTTTATACTCTTTAAAAATGCAAAAATTAAAACATTCTAGCCTTCATATAAAAATAAACTAGAGGGCTTTTCTGTTATTCCTTCTCTAAAAAATTGGCTAAGCAAACAGTATAATCTCAACTTATATTATTGCTACTAATAAGTAAGTGGCTATACTCATATTTTTATGTGTATATGTAACCTTAAAATTCCCATGTGCCTTACTTAACTTTCTTGTTTTAGACTTTATAGCAAGAAAATCTTGCATATTTATAATTGCATTTGTATTGAATGAAAAAGCAACTTCCTATATGATGCTTCCTGATAGGCAAATTTTACTCACATCACCATTATTCTCTTCTACCATTCAGTAGCACAGATGACCCACCTAAAACAGGACATCAACCTGCTCAGTCACTTTCCCAAGATCACAGACCTGCTAAATGCCAGAATTCTAAACTTTCACTTAAATGTAAGGCTAATCAGTTCTACCTCTTTAGAAACTCCAGACCCCCTAACCTCTTCAGGAATCTCTGGATTTATGACCTGAGGGAGAGGCCACATCTGATCTTCATCTTCCGTTGTGTGACCCAAAACTAACAAAAGGTTTCTATATTTTTAAATGTTTGGGGGAAGTGTTCTTAAAAGAAAAAAATTTTCATGAGATATGAAAATAACATAAAATTCAAAAGGTAGTGTCTATAAAGAAAGTTTTATTGGAAAATAGCAGCGTTCATTCATTCGTGTATTATATTCTGATGGTGGCTTTAGTGCTGCAATGACAGATTAGTTGTGCAGAGGGCATATGGCTTGCCAAATTTAAAATATTTACTATCTGCCCTTTATTGGAAAGGTTTATGAACTCCTGGAATATACTGGAAACTATCCCTCTCCATCCTTCACATTTCCCACTAGATTTTTAGCCATTGCTCTCCCCAGTCATTGTCATTAAAAAAACAACAACAAAAAAAAACAACCAACATAGACAGGAAACAAAAGATTCTTACTAGGCTGTTTGCTCCTTTCCAACCACAAGCTTATTCTATCTTCACTGCCAAAGTTGACTTGAAAACTTTCAATATTCTTCTCTGTTTTCTTACTTTCCACTCTCTCCATTTACCCACACTACACTGGTTTCAAATGCTTTTTATTTTAACAAATTTTTCCCAATGCCAAAATGTCATAGTCCAGAAAACATAGTCTGTCTTCTGTGATACACTCTATACTACTGACCATGGCTGTCATCTCTTCTCTTTCAGATCCATCTCCTTTGTGTAATTCATAAAGCCTTGGATCCTCTTCCCCTTTAAGAGTCTCCAAAGTCCATTTCTGATAGGCAAATGGAACTCCACAGACTCACTTTATTCAGCCACAGTTTCTATTTCTACCTAAAAGTAAGTAACTCGTAACTTTGTGTCTTCAATTTGTACATGACTATTTTCCTCCATGTCCATAAATGAAATGTGATATCACCTCTCAAATAAACCTTACCATATTCACAGTCAAACTGAAACTTTCTGCACACATCTGTTCCTCTCTCCTCTCATCTTTTCGATTCAGACTCATTGGCACCACCATTCATCTGGGACACAAACATGAGAAACTTTAGTATTTGACACCATTGTTAGTGTCTCCCTAATGCTCTATTGCCAGTGAACTCACAGATCTTAAATCCTTCTAGAATCCATCTACTTTTCTCTATTGTTACTAGTCTTTAAGTTCAAACCAATATAATCAGTAACCTAAACTGTTTTGGGGAAAAATACTCCTAGTGTATTATAACCAGCTGCTGAAGGCAAAAACTGCTGAAACGCGCGCACGCACGCGCGCGCACACACACACACACACACACACACACACACACAGTATAGCAGATTCCTTGATAGTGCAAGGTTCTAGAGACTTAAGGACAGAAGCACATCTTGAACAGAAACCACACAGAAGAATCTCTCCGCCCTGTGACAAGAGGAAGTTTATCCCCTACAGTAGACAGACAAACGTACCTGGCACCAAGTAGGATATATTTGGGTCATGCAAAGAATTATTAACACATCAAACACAAATTAAGAAATTGCTTCAGTCAGTGACTATTTTGATGACTTTGTTTATCCTATAAGGTTTGGAATGTAGGCAGGGTTACAACACCTGAATTCTAGTCTGGGTTATAACACTGAGGCAAATTGGATGCTGTTATTAGGATCACTGTCATTCTGTAAAACTAAATCCTTATCCTAACTTATCACTGCCACCTGCTCTCTGCTCTCCTTCCCATTCTCTACACTGCAACCAAAGTGATCTTTCCTTATTGGGACGAAAGTTTCCAGAAAAGAATGGAAAATAATGCAATGCTGATTAAATAAAAATCAACTAAGTATCTACAATGAGCAATGAAGAAAATAAATGTTGAATCCAGCAAACTAAATTTAGCCAATTCTTACGATAGTTCAATGGGTAGGGTCATTTTTGGATATTTAAAACTTATGATGTTTACTTTCCAGATACTTTTGGCAGTAAAATTTTTTACTTAATGTTCTAGCCCACTAAGAGAGAAGAGTATTTGGATACAAGAAATAGTGGATCTGATGTAAGGGCACAGTGCCATGTAGGATGTCCAAACTGGAAGAATTGGAGAGAGCCAGGAAGCAACACTTCCAAGGGACAACAGGCTAGCTTTAATCAATTACATGATGAAGAAATAAGATGATGTCATTTACAACGAGAAGGCGTGTTACTATTTTGTAAAAAAGAAGAAGAAGAAGAAAAAGGAGGAGGAGGAGGGGAAGGAGAAGAAGAAATGTGATCATGGATTCCAGGAAAAGCAACAATGAATTAATAACAAAAAGTCATGATCCAGAGAAATAGAACAACATGATATAATATTTAGAAATTAGCTAACTATTAAAAAGAGAATAAGCTTGATAAATCCTGAATTTGCATAGTGGGTAGTCAAAGCATATTGCTTAATACTACTGGAAAAAAATTAAAATTTAAACATGTATATATTATAAACACATCAGACCAAATAAATTTAGTACAATTCTATCAAATAATGGGAAGAAGAGAAAGAAGAAATAAGAAAATGAGTTGAGTTAAAGTGAGGTAACCTTGTTCCCTGTTGTAATAGGAAATTACCATATATAGTCTGTAGTTAGTGTAACAAATTAATGTGCAAACACTGCCTTTGGTATAAACTTGTTACCAGCAAGAAAGTAGGCAGGTAAATTCAAGGGTCATACTGGCATCACAATGATTACAGTAGCATTATTATGATCAAAGGAGTGAGATAAGAGACTCAACAATGACCTTTGATTTTTCTTTTAATCACTAAGCTCTTAGAATTATTTGTTTACAATGTAAATATATAGAGTAAACCGAAGTTTGTCTCCATACAAACATGAAAATTTAGAGGAACGTTCTATGTTACATCTCAAGATGTAACATAGAAGTCACAAGGAAAACAGAGGAACTAAAAACAGTTTGGAGATATCTCTTATTTCCACAGGAATATGGTCCTTAAAATATTTCTCCTAAAAGAAAAAAGAAGACTCTTGAGCCAAAAAATCTCACACATATATTGGAGTCAGAAATAAACAGACTTAAAAAGACATTTGTTAGTTCACATAAAAAAGCAACGGAACAGTAAACCTATCTTCACTTCAGAAGAAATGTTTCCAAATGAAATAATATGAAGTGAGAAACCTTATGTATCAGACAGCTTTTGCCTAGGTAATTCCTTTGTATTACATAGACTTTAGTATGGCGGTTTTTCCTCTGCCATAAACAATACTTGGCAGAAAAAGGTAACATATATGTGTAATATTTAGTCATGGAAAGACACTCAAAAGATTCCAAGAGTACCTTCACATGTTTCACAAGCTCTTTAGTCCTGTCCTTTGGGCTCATAGGCTCTCATGTATCTCTTCTACATTTTATACCTGAGGATGGATAAAAGCAAAATGACATCACAATGACCATAATAACATCATAATAGCTATGACCTCTCAATAGGGTTATAGTGATGTCATAATGGACAAGCAGAACCATAGGGCCATAATGATATCAAACTCTCATAATGGCAAAGCAATGATTATTATGATTAAATCACAATGAGCATAATGGTATCATTATAGCAATGAAATTATAATGGCTATTCTGACAACATAAAAGTCATATTGGCCATGATGATTTCATATTCATCATAGGGCACTTATAATAGTGAAAACAGTCATGACACATACAATTTAGCAGCTTGTCATAGTGACATAAAAAAGGTCATAATGACATCAGTGGGCATGGTAGTATCATGAGAGTGCTCAGAGTGACATAATGGTCATGAAACATAATGGTCATAATGATAACTTACTGTGATTGTATTATAAAAGCCATGGAATAGGTCATAGAAACATAATAACAGTCATAATAACATTGTAATGGTCATAGTGGCAACATAATGACATCACAGTGGTCATAATGGCATCACAATGATTACAGTAGCATTATAATGATCATAATGACACACTGGTTGTAATGGCATCATAAATGGCATTAAGACATCAAAATAATCACATGACAACATAACAGCTACAGTGGCATCATAAGAGCTATAACATCATAATCATCATAATAATAATGATATAACAGTCATAGCAGGATCATAATTGTCATTAATGACCATGATAATCATGACATTATAATGATCATTGTGGCATCAAAATAGTCATAATTTTAATAGTCAAAAGGGTGTCAAAATAACTACAGCAACTTAATTGTCATTGTGGAATCAAATGGTTATAATTATATTGTTAATTGTCATTATATTATTATAATGGTTTTATGAGATCACAATGGTCAAAATGGTGTCATAACAGCCATACTATCCAAAAAGTAATATGAATGTAATGGTGGTCATAATAGTATGAGTGTAATGAACATATGAATATAATGACATCATAATGGTAATAATCACATCTCAATGGCTACAGAGGCATCATAATAGCCATGACATGATAGTAGTCATAATGACATCACAGTGGCCATAACGACATCATATCCATGATATCATAATGTTCATAATAAGACTTAAATGTTCTTATTTCCATAATGACTTAATAATATTCATAGTGACATTATGATGGTTATAATGATCCAGTAGAATTATAATGTTCATAATGATGTCAATCATAATGATGGCTATATTGATATCGTAATCTTTATTGATATACTGTGAAGTATTTCCCCAATTTTCAGGTGTTTACTTCTTTTAAGCTTGTTTCCAAAAGTAAAGCAAACTAAAAATAAATGAATAGATAAAAAATAAAACACAATGACTACCCCCCCAGTGGAGAATATATTTTTAAAAAATTCTGACTAAACAAAGCTAATCCCTCCCTAGAATCATTTAGTAAAATTAATTTAACATTTGGATCACTGGAAATTCATCACTTTTCTAAATTTTTAAGGACCTAATGCATTCTTAGGTAAAATTGGGATAAAAAAATCATGAATCTATCAGTTATTCATTGTCTACTAAATAGACTTGCTTGCCAGCAGCCCCCTAATGTCAGACATTTTGCTTTAGAAAGCCTTTATTTCACTATAACAGGAAAAAGTCTCATTTTAAAGTTACAGGGTTTAAAATAAAAAGTTGTCCTAAAATAAATTGTGACAAAGACTAAATTTGTGAGATATGTTTGTTGTTATTCACAAAGGGGATTTTTTAGGGCAAATAGAAAAGTAGAAAAAAAATAGTTGGAAAATGATACTTTGAAAGTATGTAAAAGCATTAAAAACAGGAAAAAGCTAATGATGAAAATAATGATAACTAATTCTATAGACTGAATTACATCATCCCATTCATTGAACAATGTGATGGTATTTGTAGAAGGGGCCTTCGGGAGGTAAGGAGAGAAAGTCCCAGGAATTTGTGATGGAAACCAGGCCCTTATTTAAAAAAAAAAAAAAAAAAAACCTGTGACCATATCCCCTCTCTATCTACCACCACATAGGGAATGAAGATATCTGGAGTCCAGAAAGACCCCACTGACCTCAGCTTCAAGCCATGCCACCTGTGAGAAGCTCAGCACTATCTCTATCACCCCCATATTGACTTGGTGGAGAATTAAATGAAACAATGGATAATACTTGGGTCATGGGTGAGTGCTCCATGACATCCTAATTATAACTTGCCAGTACAACCATAGGCATGTGTGAGTATTTCCATTCACTCCATCCAAAACAAACTAATTTCAGTTTGTCAGCCCTGACTTATCATAGGAATCTATGGCTCTGCTGACCACTTTCTTCTCCTCCTTCACCCCCTCTTTTTTCTCTTTCGACTCTCTATCTTACCTCCTCTGAGTCTTTCTGACTTTCACACTTAAATCCATCTCCTATTCTCTGTCTCTCTCTTTCTTAACTTCTTCATTTTAGTGATAAGCCCTGTCATCCCCTCGCTTTCATCCTATTCCCCTGGTTGCTGTGGTGGTTTTGTATTCCCAGCTGAATTATTTGCTCTGTTTAGACATGGCTCTGTCACACCAGTTCAACACTCCTCTGTCACATTATCTTTTTAATAATGGAGATAATCCTAAAGTGAGGAATTAACTTTTCAAAGAGCATTTTTCATCCCTCCAAGGAACATAAACTCTATGAGGCAAATGTGAGCTCATTAACCAACTTAAATCAGAACACGTGCATAATGGCATTACCCATTTCAGGTGGCTAAGTGCCAACTCAGCATTTCAGAAGAATCTAAGAAACCGTATACCAGCCATGCTGCAAATTTAAACCACACACAATATAAAATAAATTAAGAACACCAAGACAATGATTCTTGAAACAGACACAGTAAGGTATAGTGCAGACCACAAATCTTTTAATTATGCTGAGATTTTTAAATTTAGAGTAAGTTTCACATAACTAATCAGCTTTGGCGAAGTCTCTGAAGCATTTGCTTTATTAAACTTTGTAATTTCTAACAGGTAACACTCTAAATTTGAGACATTATATTTTAACAACATATTAATATTGTCTAATAGTAAAGGAAGTAAAAGTATCGTTTTCTGCCTCAGAGAATTCCAGCTGGAAAGACCCTGAAAGAGAAACAGGTGCACAGTCTCTGTGTTTGGAAAAGGAAAGGAACACCAAGAAATAAATACATCACACCAGGTAATAAAGCTGAAGAGAGACCGTATTCAGTCTCAAAGCAGATGTAGGTCACCACTTTGAAGACTGATGTTTGAAAGAACCAAGTAAAATTTGAAAACGGACTTCTCGGAATTAGGTGACCTTAAAAGGATGGCAAAATTATATAGAGATTTTTTTTTTTCTCGTGGAACCTCTCAAACTTACTCTCCTAGAAAAAAAAAAACTCACACCCTGAGAAAAATGGATAATTGTATCTGAAGTTGGTTAAAAATCTATTGAGAGTATTTCATTATGAATGGAGCACTGAGGCCTTTTTTCAGACTCCAGCTCCCAAACATGGAGAAATTGAATTCTTGTGGATAATGATTCATTTACTTCAACTCCTCTTTTGCCCTGTTTCATTTGGTACAATTGATTTTCTTTCTCCATATAATTTCACTCATCACTATTCTTGACTAGAGCACTGACCCTCTCTTTATACTTTCACTTGCAGGCCAACTTCTGTTCGTAAAAGCAATTGAAATTTCACATTAATGAAAAATTATTGAAGATGGCATTTACAAAAATGCTTGCTTCAAATTACTATTACAAAGAGCGGCTCTTCAATTATGCCTATAAAGAATATCAAATTATCACCAGTAGTTAAGTAATGGAACAAAAATTATCACCAAGTGTTCAATCCTAGCCCCATCTTACCACCAGCCCTCTACTACATCCCTGTAGTAAGTTTAATTTGTAGAACTCATTTTTTTCTGTAGAAAGATGAAGTAGGAATAATGGAATCTTTACCAATACTCAAGTTTAAAGAGAAACAGAATAAGAACAAGAATTAAGTCAATGTTTTGTAGGAGAAAAAAAAACAGCCTTTCTAAAATGGTGGTAAGCTTGTGAGACCTACCTTTCCTTTTTTACAGGAAGAATATTCCTTCTTGAAATTGATCTTAGTCAATACAATTGGCAGAGTTCAATGTTTATGAAAGTTTCCTCAAGTACAAGTATTTTCAGTGAGTATTACCCCAACTGATGATGTGGGTACAATAGACCAGAATCAGAGCAAAGACTAAGCTTCGGGACATGGCAAGGCCCTACTATGTTCAAATAGACACTTTCCATGGGCTCCCTGCCGTGGCCATGCCCCTTGACATGAAAGAAAGGGACAATAAGATTCACCGTTTGGGCCATGATTGTGTCTTCTCCTTTCCAAGGCATGAACTTTGTAGGGTTATTGTGTCTGGTATGTGAGTTCCGATATTTTTCCGGAGTAGAAATTTTAATGACTGGCGCCTGTACCCATATGTGTTGAAAATATGTCGACTAATGTATCACTTCTCTTTTACATGATATTAGGTGAAATAAAGGAAGAGATATGAATAAAATGTTATAGAGATCTTCATATATTTTCCTAAGTGTGTCTTGTAGACAAATCAGTTGTCAAAAGCAAAATACAATACCACAGGAAATGTTACACAATATAATATTTTATATTAAGATGACAAACCAGACTATGAAATGTTTATATGTACTTTAAAGTGTACTTCCCAAACTTTAGTAATTTGAAGATAATTTATCTCAAGAAAACAACCTTTAAGGAAGGAGAAATGTTAGTTTTCTAGACCTAAAAATCATATCTAGTAACTATTTGCTATAATTTCATTATATGAGCCAAGTATTGTGTGCCTCAGTTTCTTCACTCAGGAACCACAGAATACCTACCCCTTATACTTACTATGATAATTAGAAAGAATGAATATAATGTCCCAAGAAGCTGCTTGCCACTAGAGGGGAAAGTAGTGTTTTGTTGTTAAGGACATATTTGAGAAATTCGTAGAGGGAAGGGTGGGTGTGAAGCTAGGCTAGACAGGCAGAACTTAGGTACTATGTCCTGGAATGCAAGTGTAACAGAAAAGCTGGAACCAAAACCAATTTAAGAGGAATGCATTCAGGTCTGGATATGTAAACACTCACATGGGTCAGAATTTGAAAGCACCTAGCAATTTCTTGGTTAGATAAAAATATGAGAAAAGGCATCTAACCCTGCTCCTAGGTTCCCCATGAAATGACCAGGTAGATATAAAAATTTTGCAAAATTGACAAATGGGCCTGAAAACAAGGAAAGCCAGACATGTGGTCACCATATTCAAAGAATTCTCTCTTGGATATTATGCAAACATAAAAAACAAAAATGTTAGAATCTTCTGTCTGCTCACATAAGAAAACACAACACAGCAGAACTACATGCTGATACTTGCAATGTCCTGAAAATTTACCTGGCATCATTCAGAAAGGGGAGCTAGAAGGATTGTTGTCCTGGCACAATGAGGAAGCCTGCCACTCAGCATCCCGGCTGATTTAAGCTGATTAAAACGTCAGGCAAAGGTTATCAGTGGAATCATGTGTTTACACCAGCACAGCCCACAGGCACTTCGTTCAGAGCCATGGACTCCCCACTGCACACAACACAGATCTAGGTACAGCCACAATTTGTGCCCAGCTCAGGAGCCTGATCCTTGCATTCATCAACATGGAGGCTATTGGAGATTTTGATCGAACTATTTCATTAAAAATAACAGTAGTGTTTTAAACTTAAAATATACTTTTGAGACCTTTTAGGAGAATTGGAACAGTATCCTCTTCTGCTGAAAGCCTTGAAAACCAGTTATTTTGTCCATCAACCTGGGTTAGAAAAATCTTTGTGCAAGGCAATTTGGACCAAAAAACCTGTCTATTATTCCTGAACCAATGACTCGAAATGTAGAAATTTCTGAAATACTGACATTCAAGATATGTTCTCCTTAGTTCGACTCAAATTTCAAAATCAAAACTAAACATCATCTTTTTTCTCTCTCTCTACTTTTTGAATTATACGTTCTATTTTATCTTCCTGCATTGCCTTGTTCTTTCCTCACCTCACTTCGGCTGTTTCTTCCTACCTACTCCATGTCCTCGCTTCTCTAGGAAGCTTTTCCTAACATGCCAGGCTAAGAAGATGCTCCTCTTCTGAACTCCCGGAGAGGAATCTATATAGTTTTATCACTGCATGTACTACATATACCTGTTCGAGTGACTCCTTCCTGTACCAACATGGAAAATTATGAGATACTAAAATACACTTTTATAGTGAAATAAAAATGAATTATTTAATTGAGCAGGAAATGTAGAAGGGACATTTTGGAAGATGATGCATACTTAGCTTGGGAGATCTGAGTTGACAGTAGTAATTCAACATGCAGAAGAAGCTTCCAGGAGAGCTACTGGGAATATTGGGACGTGGGAATTCATACTCTGGAGCCAGGAGAGAAGCCAGGGTTGGAGACATTATATATGAACTCCAACTATTCATTTAGAGACAACACTTTAGAATATGAGAGAGAATATTAAGGGAAGAATACATAGAAAAATAACAAAGCAGAAAAAAGAAACATAAGGACAACCTACATTTAAACAGAGGTAGAGAGCAACATGTAGTTAGTATCAAATCCCAGAATATGAAAAAGAAGCAATCCGCATGCCATTTTGTTGTTGTCATTGTTGTTGTTATTTGTTTTGTCTAGGTTGATGGCTTTCAAATTGGAAAAAATTTTCATCCCAAGAAAATATGTGGCAGTGTCTGAAGAGACACGTCTCATCCTTATTGAGGAAGTAAGAATGGCAAGTAGGGAGAGATGCTAGTGGGATCTGGTGGGCAGATGCCAGGAATGAGGCCTGGGCCTGCTAAGTCTGCTATAACAAAATACCACAGGTGAGTGGGGTATGGGACAGAAGTGTACTTGCCCACAGCTCTGAAAGTCTAAGGTCCAGGTGACAATATGAATCAGCTTTTCCAAGGCTACTCTACTCAACTTACAGATGGCCACCATTTCTATGCTCACAGCATTTTCTCTGTGCACCCACAACCCCAGTGTCTTTCTGGGTGTCCTCGAATCCTTATTTTGTCTTCTAATCTAATGATCTCATTTTAACCCAATTCCTTCTCCCAAAGTTCTATCTGAATAGTTCTATCTGAAGGTTAGAGTTTCAACATAAAAACTTGTAGAACAATCCAGTCATAACTTTCCAAGCCCTATCCTTCTACAAGCAAAATGCGTTCACCACCAGCCTCAGCCTTAGCCCATTTCCTCATCAACTCATCTAAATATCATCTAAATCAAATGTGGGTGTAACGATATATAATTCATCCTGAGGTAAAAATTTTAGTCCAGCTGTAAATCTATGAGGCAAGATACATTCTTCCAAAATATAATATGATAGACAATCCCACTGTAAAAGTAGAAATTAAAAGGAAGAATAAGATCAGGAATCGCAATCGTGTCCAAAGCATAACACAGGAAATTTTGTTATATTTCAATGCTAAAAAAATGAAGACTCTTTGGCTTGGTGCTCTCTCCTCTGAGCCCATTGGGGCAATAATCCACCTCACAAAGTCCCTACAGGCCTATGATAGCAGCATTAAACTTGCAGCCTTGAGAACCACTCTTACACCTCAAGTTCTGGATAATCACCTGGTCCCTGAGGCCACTGCTGAAACCAAAGAGGAATTCTTAATGCTCACAGCACAAATGGAAGGCCCACAGATGTAAGAATCACCTCTGGTGTTATTCTTCTCTTTTTTAAGGTGAACAAATATTTATATCTGGAGAGCTCCATTGGCCTGAAGAATTTCTAAAGTCTGACAGTTATCCTTTATTTGTCCTTTGGGTTTTCCCATTTCTATTTCCTTTTTCAGTTTAACCTGGAAATGCCTCTGCTAATAAAACTCATCTCCATTTCCGGTTCCTGGTGAAATGGCTGATGGTCTATGCATTAGAGTTATAATCTCTTTTGGAGTGACTGCCTAGACATACCTTCAGCATTCTCTTCCCAGAACACATTTTGTCATTTCTAAAATATGGATAGGCTGAGAATTTTCCAAATCTTCAGGTTTTGATTCCTTTTGGCTAAATAATTCTTTCATCTCTTTCTTCTCATATGTTCTCAATTCTCCAGCAGCAGGGAAAAATGAGGCTACATTTTAAGGCTTTGTTCAGAAATATTCTCAGCTAAACATCCAAGTCATTGTTCAGAAATATTACCTTTCACAAAACAATAGGCTGCACTACAGCCAAATTTTCATCACTTCATACCAGAGATCACCTGTCTTTCTTCATCTTGTAGCATGTTTCTCCTTTCCCTTCTGTGACCTCACTAAATGCATCTTCAGAACAAACTCTTCAGTGTAATCTAAGATTTTACCAACAAGCACTTTAAAACTCCTGCAGTCTCTATCCATCATCCAGTTCCAAAGTCATATTTTTTTTTACATTTTAAGATAGTTGTTATAGCTGTACTCTACTTCTTGATATCAAATTTTGTATTTGTCAAAACAAACCCAACAGAATTTGTGTATATATAGAAAGAAGATGCATCCTGTAAAGATTTGGCTCATGCAATTGTTGAAGTTTGGAAAGTCCAAGTCTGACGGGGTGGGGTGCCATCTTGGAAACTCGGGGAAGAGTTGCAGTTGAATTCGGAGGCAGACTTCAGGAGAATTCCTTCTTGCTTGGCAAAGTCAAGGGGCCCCCTAGGCTTCAAGGGCTTCAACTAATTGTGCGATATCTACCCACACTATAGAGGGTAACCGTTTTAGGCAAATTTCACAGATTCACTGTTAATTTCATTCCAAATAATAATAAAAAATATTGCAAATAGCATGTAGAGAAATTCTTGGCTAAATACTGCTCTAGTTGAGAAAGTCTGGAACAAGACAAGTGTCCTCACTCTCACCGCTCCTATTCAACATAGAGCTTGAAACCTTAGCCAGAGCTATCAGGTGAGAAAATGAAATACAGAAAATACATTTAGAAAAAGAAGAAGTCAAACTATCCTTATTTGCAAACAACATGATCATTTACATAGGAGACTCTAAAATACTCAAGATCAATGTGAACTTTATGTATGGCACTTATACGTATCAATAAAATAGGGAATAAAAAATAAAGAAGATATCGAGAAATGACTTATTTGCATCAATCATTAAATCCTGCTTGATAGTTATTAAGGTAAGCTCTAGGTAGGAAAGTAAGGTAGTGTAAAATTATATTCAGACTTTAAGATCAAATAAAACTTCACTGTTCCTGATCGTTGTGGTTAAGACTATTCACCTTAACCAAGTACAAATCAGAAGAAAAATTACCCTTGCTCTGAAACACAACAAAATCTATATCCATGAATATATTGTTTCAAATGTGGCATTTACCATGCCAAATGTTTCCCATTAGAAAAGTGCCTTACCTGGAAGTCTTTATTTGTAAATTATTTGATGGTATAGTATTCACACTACCTAAATAAATGTTGTCTAAATCATACCAAAGTAGAAGTGAAATCTATACCTTTTGCTGAGTTGAATTGTGTTCTGTATTTAACTTTTTTATTTTAGAATAAGACTAGGTTTATGGAATAGTTGAAAAGAAAGGACCGAGAGCTTTTCTTACTCCTGTTAAAATCAGTAAATGAGCGGTTCTAATAAAGACAATTAGCTCACGGTACTCTAGTGGACATCCTCAAATTTTAGCCAATCAAATTCTTTGTTTTGCTTTCACAGTCTCCCAGTAAATCTTCCCCTTCCCACTTTTTGATGGAACCATTAACCATGGAAGGTGTGCTGGGTCAGATTCATCAATCCTGGTTGCTCAAATAATTAATTTATAAAATGGACCATGGTTTGTCTTTTAACGCCCCTTACATAGTTTCTCTTATGATTAACATTTTATATCAAAAGTCTTCACCCTGTTTGGCACCAACAACTGATTTCATGGAGACCACAGCTTTACAGTACTATGGTATATTCATCAAAATAAAAAATTGACATTGCTGTCTTTATTATTACCTAAGGTTGCTACAACAAACTATCCCAACTTAGTGTCCATATACATCAACAAGGATGTTAATTTTTATCAAGGGTTTAAGGTGCTCCACCAAGCTTTTTGCTCCTAACTTGACTAATAATGCTCCCTCTTTCTACAAGTTAGTAAATGGATTCATGACACTAAGTACAGACTAATGTTGAGAAGTACACAAATTCTATATCTATCTTGCTTAGAAATAATCTGTTTAAAAATTTTATCATATCTTCATTTATTTACATTTTAGTCACTTACTTATACTACTGTGGACTTGGGTGCCTTTATTTTATACTTTAGGTTATACTCCAATTCTGCATTGAGTAGTCTACTGAGAGCTTTTTTGTTTGGCTCTTGTGACTTTTTGATATAACCCCATTATTTCAGAATTTTTTAAACACTTTTACTTCCTGGTACTCCATGACATCCCAGGCTTCTCTTGTATTTGTGCTTTATTTTCTAAGGCCAAATAAATTATCAAATACTTATAATTTTGGTTTTTGGTCATCTAGAATGAGAAATAGCACTTCCAAATGACTTCTGTAATCTTGGTTTAAGTAAAGCTAGTCTCATAGTTTTGTGAAGTAAAGATTAAACAAGCAGCGAGGTTAAGGAGTTATGGGAGATATTTCTCTGCAATTTTCCTGCTGTAGGCATCTAAACACAGCTAGACAGTAACTCTGAATGCCAATAATGGAGTTATCAACCTTTCATTCCCACACAACCCGAGCCAAGATCATCAGTTCCCTGTAGGTTCAAGACTCTATTTACTGTAGACTCAGCTCACGTGTTGCTTACTCTTGGCCTCCATCAGTGCTTGTAAAGATACAGTCGGTTCTTTCTCATAAAATCACCAGTTGAATTATACATTGTTTTCATGTAACAGCTTTGGCCCTGGAGACTCTAGGAAATGTTATCCAATAGATGTAGGTAGGTCGCTTACCCTAGAATTGAAATAAAACTAAGCCGCACGAGAATCTTGTGAGTACTTATTTGGGAGAAACAGCACTACTGAGAATGCTAGTTTCTGTGTTTGTTTATATTTTCCTTAAAAGAAAGAAGCTAAAAGAAATTTTCCAGTTATTGGTAGACTTCCTCGAAGGCAGGCTACATGTATTTAGCACTGCCTACTCAACCGGACAAAAAATTAGAGATTAGATAATAGAAAGCAAAAGAATAATTTCAGTAACTGAACATTTTACTATCTTCAATACACATGCACAGGCTTATTACATCAGGAAAATGGTTCAACCAGGAGGCCAGAAAGGTATTGTCAACGTATCGTCACTGTTCTGTGGTTTACGCAGTCCAAAGAGGAGCAGCTAAATGTCTTTGTGTAATCACAGTTAATTACTTAGGGGGCCAATAATTTAGGAAGATTTGGAAATGTCTCCTGAATCCTTTTAGATTAGAAATATATGCACAGAACATTACAAAGGATGCAGTATGTCTAAATTGTTCTTAATGTTCTTATCAAATACAGTAAGGCTAATCCCAATGGGAAATTTAAAAAACAATTATAGTGTAATCATCTTCCTCAAAACTCCAGCTGCATTTATATGACCCAATGTGTTTACAGCCTGATTAACCAGGCTGCTTTCCAAAATTCAGTCTGACAACATTTTAAATCCTAATAAAAATAATTTCAAAGACATTACGTGCCTATTAGGTCAAGATAGAAAAAATACATGGATTACTTCCTCTGAACTAAGAAGCCGTTTCAATAAAATATATTTTAGCAGGACGTAAATTGTAAGATTATAAATGAGGAGATACATTATGATGTGCTCCTTTTTTTGGCATGGAAAAAATTCAGAATACTGTATGTTAACTTGTCACTTCCAAGAGAGCACTTAGCATCCTTCCATATCTTCGATGTCAAATTCTGACAAGACCAAAAGGAACAGGAATCGGTAAGTGGCGCTCTGACATAACAACCAGAGAAGCGGCATGAGAAAGAACAGCACGTTGGCTGTCAGGACGGTCACCGACCACGCGTCTCCAAGAATCAGGACAAACATCTGCATGGCTACTTACGATACGGGGCAATTTTATTTTTGAAATCCAAATAACGTCATTACTTCCAAAAGGTACAGGCAGTGCAGTCACTTTTCAAGACTAAAGGAAGAAAGAAATCAAGCAGCCAACTTAGGATTTTTTTCACTCCTTGTCACATTAGTCTTCTTTTATACTTTCTTTTGAAAAGAAATATGATATAAAATATCACTGACTACGAACGATGCCTAGGGAGGGTGAGGTCTTGCCTACACGTGCACCATCACGCTGCAGCTGAGGGGTTCTGGGAAGCAGCTAAAATCCATTTCATGACACGCGGGGCTACAGTACAGTAAATCATCCTGTGTAGGAGACTGGGGAGAGAGGCTATAGCACAGAGGAGGGAGAGACTGAAATGAGCTAGTTATTCCCTGCTTACATAAGAATGCTGCCTCCTTAGTCACTTTTCCCTCCCTGAGGCAAAACGTGGCTCACAGTTTCCAGGGTTCAGCCCCAGGTGGTCTGTTGGGTTCAAGGCAGAAACAGCATGGTCGGAGGGAATGTCAGAGGAAAAGTACTCAAACCCATAGGAACGAGGAAGCAGCGGGAGAGGAGAGTCAGGGAGAAGAATACTCCCTTCTAGATCATATCCGCGGTGGCCCACCTCCTTCCCGCAGGCCCCACCTCTGAACAACACACTCAGCTGAGAACTCAGCAGAGAGTTAACCCACCGATGAGAGTCGCACCTTTGCAATCAAATTACTTTCCAAAACCCACATCTGTGAACACATGAGACGTTGAGGACACAATTTAGCTCTAAACATTCTCAGTATGTTCACCATTGTCTTTTAAGAACTATGTAAAAGGAATGCGAGGCACTTGGTCAGTCCAAGGCCACTTGCAGCACTGCCTGCATTAGTAACTGAGTATTTCCGGTTGTTCTGCGCTGCCCGTAGGACACCGTAGTCATTCATTTCGTTTACTTACATATATGCTGTATATATGGGCACTACAGTGTCACAATTTTTAATTTAAATAAAGTTATATTTTAGTTCAAGTAAGAATAAAAAAAAGTTAAAGATTTAATTTTAACTTCATTCATTGCTTTCCAATGCTCTCTAAAGATTCTACCATGGTGATTATTATTCTTCCTTGAAAGCTTCTTTTAACTTTACTTTCAGAGCACATCTTCCTGAGGTAAATACTTTAACTATGTTGGTCTGAGAAAGTATTTCTCTATCTCATTTTGTATTGTTTTTGGTGTTTTTGTTTTGGGCTCTCACTTACGATTCTCCTGCCTCACCCCCTTGGAGCAGTAGAATTAGAGGCCTATGTCACACTCCTGGCTTCACAGCTGTCTTTAGAGGCTTTTTAAACTAATTATATGTATGGCTGAGTATCATACATTTTGAAAAGTTCTTAGCCACCATCACTGCAAATACCTTCTGCTCTGTTCTCTTCTGTCTCTTTCTACTAATGCATTTAAATGTTATTAAACCTCAAGCAATTGTCTTATAGTTATTACTGTTTCTTCATTCTTTACATATTTACATTTCAGATTGGAATATTAAAATTGACATGTATCAAAGCTCAAAAATTCTTTCTTCAGTTCTATCTACTCTACTAATTGCACCATCAAAAGTATTCTTCATTTCTGTTACTGAATTTATTTCTGAGATTTCCTTTGATTTTTTTAGAATTTCTGTCTCTTATCTACCGCTATTTATCTGGTTTTTCACGCTGTTATCTTTTTCTAGGTACCTCGAAATGCTAGTAATAGTTCTGTTATATTCATTGTATTTTAATTCCCAAATCTGTCATTTTGATATGGCTCTAATCCTTGTTTTGTCTCTTCAAATTATATTTTCTCTTTGTATGTCTTGTAGTAATTATTGAAAGCTGAACAGATGGGTAAGTGATAGAAAGGTGTACACATACACACATACATTCCCACATACATAGTAAGAGAGATGCATTGACAGTTAGTGTGAGGATTTAGGTTAACCTTGTAGAAGTTGAACTTTGCTTAACCTGTACTATGGTTATAGGTGGCAAAGCTTTCTAATTCATCTAGTGGCCATGTTTTGTATTTCTGGTTGTGTTTCTGTCCCCTAATAATGCTGCCTCAGATAGAGACACTGCCTCTCAGCTGCTCCAGTTGCAACCCACCCTTATTGCCTGGAGCGTGGTTGGTAGAGTAGTAAAATGTGGGAAAGAAGAAGCTTCCAGTAGCCTCACGATGAAGTCTTCAGGTATCAGGGCCCTATGTCCCTAGACGGCGCCTTTATCGGGGTTGCTGAGCTTTCCTTCTCTACGTCAGTTGTGAGATAAGAAGGGCAGTGGGACCTGGGATCACAGATTTGGATCCGGAGTGTCCCCTAAAAGACTCACATGCGTGGATATACTGGAATATTTATGGAGCCGTGAGCTGTCAGGAGGTGGGGCCTGGCTGGCAGGGGTGCGTGATTGGGCTTGACCTCATGGGATTATGTCGACTTGTTGAGGTTAGGAAACCCCGCGGACAGAGCGTTCACGTGTGTGACACTGACTTACGAGCTTGGAAGTGAAAGGACAGCACCCGCCCCGGGTGAGGCTGCCCAACTGGCAACTGGAGCTAAATAAAAGAAAGGAAGGAGAAGCATCACAACAGGCTCTCCCGGGGAAGCTCTGGCTTTCATCTTCACCTCCAGGCACAAACTTGTACCCCACTCACTTTATTTTAAACCCAAAGTATTCAATACATTGAGTTGACAGTTACTATTACATAAACCACACACATTTTCTCTCCCCTATGAGGCTCAGTGCAGTATAGGACTAACTTCTTTATCTTTATACTTGAGCTGAACTACACAGATATCCCTGAGTTCCCCCAAAATTCATAATTTCCTTCCTTACTTTGTGTTAGAATCCCCCTCCTCCAACTCTATTTGTTGAAATTTTACCCTTCATGCAAATATTACTGCAGGAAGAATCTCCTCTTGGAAACATATCCTAATTTCCTCAATCAGATATTCTCTCTCCCTGTTTTGAACCATTATTATAAGTTATATATGTTCCCTTATTACATTTTCATAACACACTGGGAGTTAATTCTCAATATTTGCTGAATATTCTATAAAGTTGTGCCTGACACTGCAGTAGCAAATTATGAACCATTGTTCCATAAAAAAAAAGGTTAAGTTTCTATGGTCTTTGGTCACATTTTTGTCAACTGTTAAATATAATGTTGTTCTATGTGTGTTTATTTTAAAGCTACCGTATTTAATTCATTGGTGTTGGTTCAATAGCATCGAATTCAGGGCCAACAGAACAAATAATGCATGTCACAATATTTTCTCTTTAATCCACATAACAGACTTTTGATCTTAGAATCACTAGGCAAAACTTCAACATTACAATCAGAGGCTATTTTAAACAATGAAGTCACCAGCAAGAAGAAGAAGAAGAAGAAGAAGAAAAGGTAGTACTGTAAAAGGAAACTTGCTTAAGAATAAGAGGTAAGAGACAAGAAATCCCCTTGGATAACTCAGCTGGAAACATGCTTGTTGGGCAGTTCAATTTTTGACCACTTTACACATCTATGTATTACCCCGAAACACTACAATAATAATTGAGCATATACATTTTAAATATGTGGTCTGTGAATAATGAAGATAGACTTTGCATTTATATGTGTGTATGTCAATATGTGTGTACTAAGAATGTGATCTGTACAAAGTTTTGGGTTAGGCATAGAGGATTTATAAAAGAAGGATATCCCAAGCTGGGAAAACAAAATGACTAAGTAGTAAACTGAGGCTGGCAATATGGGAGAAAACATGAAGAAAGAAAGCACATGAGGTGTTACGGGTGTCTGATGAAGCATCAAGGTTAAACAAAGGTTACCTGAAAAAAGTCACCTAAGAACTTAGTCCTGAAGGACAATCACAGACAAAATATTTGTTGCCTTTCTCTGTAGTATCTAGTACAGTGCCCTGATATATTATCAGTAAATAATAAAGATCAAGCTCTAATTAGTGAGGTTTACTTAGCTTAGATGCATTAAAAAATGGTTATGTAACTGGAACTTGGGTGCATAATTACTTCTAACATCTTGGAGACCCATTTCAGGCTATAATTCTCAAAGCAAAGCACTTGCTGGATGGATAGCATGTGTGATGACATCATGCATAAATCAATAGGACAGACAGAGTACTGAACAGATTGACAGCAACCAAGACTCAAGCAGTCCTGAATTCCATGAAGATAAAAAGGAGAGATAAGCAGAGGAACAACCAATTGTTGCATCCTAAAATTAGCATAGAAAATGCACACTTGGAGTATTACTCATCAGAATGAGTCCAGGGAGTATGGTGGAGGAAAGGCATCCCTGCATTAAGTTTCACAGCCAGCAGGTCATACTGACCTTGGCCTGAGCGAATCCACTGGAGAATGAGTAGCAGAAGCTCGACTGTGGTACATTGCGCAATGCTGTTTGCCCATCCTTTAATTCCACCACACTGGCCTCTTTCAGCTTCTCAAACCATCTTGTTTGCTCTGGATGAAGGTCTTCATGTTCTCTGATATCCTATCTGGTTTGTCTCTTAGGAGATTTTCTATGATAGTTCTGCAAGATAATTCTGTGAGGACCTAAACAGAATTCTGGTTTTATTGTAACACACTATGAGGCAGAAGATAATAAAGATGCCTTCAGAAATCAAAGCAGCACTACGACAAGCTTTGTCCCGACCTCATATTTAACAGATTATGAATAAGATGAATAAGGCTTGTACATTAGCAATGACATATACAAAGAAAAGCTTGAATGCTACCCACTGTATGCTAAATGTAGAATAAAAATAAAAATTAAAAGTAAGGAAAAGCGAAAGGACTTAGGTTGCATTGCAGCTATATAAAACAAGAAAAAAAAACAGAAATGGAAATCATCAATATAAAAGCCATCAAGGAAATACAGCATTAAAACCACAATGATATTATTCTATGGCCTTTCAGTACTTAAAGATAAGAAGCAACTGGACATCCTATAGACTGCTGAGAGGAAGACAAAATGGTGTAAAGTACTTCTGAAATTTTTGACAAGTTTTTTGAAGTTAAATATGATCTTGCACTATGACACAAAGCTACTTATGAAAAACTGGAAGATATATTTATATAAAGATTTGTACTTGAATCTTTATGATTAACTTCATTCACAATAGCTCAAAATTGGAAATAATTCAAATATTCATTAAAAGTCAACAGATAAATTGTGTCCTGCGTGAAATGTTATCTCAAAAATAAAACAAAAATGGATCATGTCTACAGTTTATAAATAGATAAACTTCAAGAGTGAGTAAGTGAAAGAAGAAGGAGTATAAGACTATAAATTATATAATGTAACTTATATGAAGTTCAAGAAATATGAAACTAATTTATAAAGAGTGAAAGTAGATCAGGAGTTGTACAGAATGAATGATAGAGAAAATATTTGACAAAAGGAAGCTACGTGAAAATATTTGGAGTGATCATGATATTCTCTATATTTTGTATCTGAAATACAGTCAAATCTATTTTACTACATGTAGAAAATGCACACACTAATTTTACTTTATGTTAACTTTATCCCCAAATCTTCAGAGGAAAATACGAAATCCTATAGTAACTAAGAAAGATAAAGGAAATAAAATTGTCAACTTCGGCTTTGTATCTATTCTCAGTACCAAGGAAAATTTAGTAGAAATATCACTAATTCCATGATTATGCAGAATATGGTGTGATAGAATCTAACTCTTCTAAATTAATCTGAGTTTGTAACATAGAAATTATGCTCCATATTCTGGTCAGCTTTCTTCATTAATATAAGCAGAATCCATGGTTTAAATTCTGCTATGGAACAAATTATCACCCCATAATTTATAGATTGAATCCTTAATCCTCAATGTGACTATATTCAGGAATTTGGACTTTTATGGAAATACTTAAGCATAAATGATATATCAACATAAGCATAAGGTCTTGCTCTGATCGAATTAGTGTACTTATAAGAAGAATTCCAATGGTTTGTTGTCTTTCCTTTGCATGAGAACAGAGACAAGGCCATCATCTGTGAGACCAGAAGAGACCTTACACCAAACCAACCCAACCGCGATCAGGAACTTTCATAACAGTGAGAAAATATATTTCTATATTTAAAACCCTCATTCCGTAGTATTTTTGATAGTCTGAGCAAACAATAGAAATTGAAATAGCTGTATTACAACGATATTAGATGGTTCATAGACTTTCTGAAAGGGCAAGGCAGTAAACTTCAGTTGCCACTCAAGAATCTGTCCCTGAAATCTCTGCCAGAATATCTCAGAAGAAACAAATATCTTCAGCACATGTTCACACAAAATGCTGACATTTCTCACATGACTACTGCCTGAAATGCCTCCTTTACCCATGAAGACGTTCACCTGGCAGAGGCCAAGTGGCCCAGGCCATAGGATCTGCTCAGGAAAGACGAAGAAAAGCTGAAAATATTCTTTAAACAAAAAGAAGACTGAAAACAGCCAGGCAAGTGAGCTTGATATCTAACTCTACTGCAGACTATTAAAATGACTTTTGAGGTCTCAGTTAAAAAGGTAATCATGGAAGACTTTACAATTTAATCATGAAATTTCTCAAATTTGCACACCCAACTCATGTCAGAATGACAATGGAAAGTCTCCTGTCCTATAATTTGTAGAGGATTAAGAAGACAGGTTAAAAAAATGGACTTAAGTAAGGATAATATCCTAAAGGGCAGATTCCATGTACCTATCATGAGAAATTTTCTTAGGGACTGGAGGAATGGCATAGCATTGAAAGAGCTTGCCTTGCAAACTTGTGGCCCTGAGTTCAATTCCCCAGAACCACGTAAAGCCAACTATGATGGTACATGCCTGTAATCCCAACACTTAGGACACTGAGGCAGGAGGATTAACACAGTGAGTTTGGGACCAGACTGGTCCAAAAAACAAGATCTTTAATGTGCACACATAAACACACGCACACACTTCACATCAGTCTGTCAAACTTACACATAACAGTGTGCGAGCTTGGGTTAAACAGAAGATCCACCATCTGAATTTGTTTCTTGTGCTTCAACTTTGATCCGACATAGACCCATGCCATCTGCCACTCCCCCTGCTGAGGACACTGGGCTGGGATGAAATTCACTTCCACGGTTTCTCTCTCTAATCTTATACATCCCATCTTATCTCACTGGGTCTCTGTTTTGTCATTTGAGCACAAAGATTCCCTCCAAGATACACTGCAGTTCTTAATCACCATCACTTTTATGAAGACCCTAACTTAGGCTTAGTGGCAGTGTTCAGTTTTCTCAGAAAACAGTTTTTCATCTGCTCTTACCTCTGGCTTTATTTATTTATTTATTTATTTATTTATTTATTTATTTTGAGACAAGATCTCACTGTGTACTCCAGGCCAGTTCTGAACTCACTATGTAGCCAAGCTGGCTTTGAATTCATGGGAATCCACCTGCCTCAGCCTACTGAGTGCTGGGATTACAGGCATGTGCTACCACATCTGGCTATGCGGTGCTGGGGAATCAAATTCAGGGCCTTGTGCTTGCTAGACAAGCACTGTAACTGCTGCACTGTTCCTCCAGCCCATAATCTGGTAATTGTTAATTTAAAAGGACAAATAAAGAATAAGGTATCTTTTTTGAAATACATTTTTTCAAGACCCAGTTCATACTACTGTGCTTCTTACTCTATTTGGAGATACTTTAAAACAAATAAACAAAAAAGTGGAAGAAAGACAGAAAATAAGAAAGAGTGACGTTATGTTTGAAATCAAATAATAATTAGCCTCTTCTCAGAAATTTTTAGTGTACCTGTGGAACAAGTAGTGATGTTTCTTTTGAAGGCTTAGTACATGCATGTAACATGCCCTGATCATTCTCAATATCTTTGTCTCTCTCTTCTTTACCTCCCTTCTCTCTCTATCTCATTTGCCATGTCTTCTAGTTTTTCCTGTAAGGTTTTAACAGTAAAAATGGGAAGACACACTTCTCTAGTGAATTTTCTAGTTTTTCCTGTAAATTTTTGATAACACTGATCTTTAAATTGTGCTCCCAAATCCCCCTGGTTGAAACTTTGAGACTATGTAATCTTAAAGGAATCTATTGAAAGTAGAACTCTGGCAAGCTCTCAGCTTGTAGCTATGGCTGGCAGAAGCCAGGGGCACTCTCCAATCAGTCCTGTTCTCTCACTACAATCCTCATCCCAAGAAGCACTGCCTTGGCATTTAGCTAAAGTGCAAACTCTTCTGAACTTCTGCCTCCTGCAATTACATCATCAAGCTGTTTTTATGACCTCATTGTAGGGATTTCACAAAAACCAACTCACGTGTGAAATGTGGAATTTTATAAGGGTTGAAGTGGCATAACATATAAAAAGGAATATTAGCTATGAATAATTTACCTCGTAACTTTAAATATACAAAAATCATTAGTAAAATTTTATTAGAGGTCTTAGCCAGTGAGAATACATTTGCTCCTGTTCATCTCGGTTTCATTTATCCTACAGGTTGTGAATGTTAGGGTGCAGGAGAACACAAACCCCTTTAATCATCTCTGTGAGCACCGCTGTGCTAGTGCAGAGCTAATAGCACCTGTGTTCTAGCATCCTGGTTCAAATATTGCATTAATTCTTATGCTCATTTTGAGAATGTCAATAAGCTTATTAAGTAACCCATCAGAATCTACAGTGTGTGAGCAAACTGAGACAAATAGAAATGCTGAATCTTCAAATTTACTGTGAAAATTACAAACCCACTACTTAAATGTCTGTATACTTTCTGATAAAATATACATTTCCGAGTAACTATCACTGTGTGAGACCTGGCAATACACTTTTTGAACCCACCGGACTTCTCAGATTTGCAGAGAAAAGATATAATGGAAATTAATTGAGAAGTTCTATCTTTTTGGCCTAGTGTTTGAGAAGAATCCTAAATCATTTGTCCATATTTCCAGAAGGTCCTTTTATCACAGCCATGTGAACTAGGAGGAGCTGAGGAGTCACCTAGAGCACAGTTCTCCAATCAAGCAGAAAAATTGAATTATTTTCCCAGAATGCTGCACATTTAGATGTGAGATCGCTCCTTCCTGAAGCGCTAAACCCACCAATTCCCTTCCTGTATTACCTGCTCTTCCTCTTCTGCTGGGGCCAAAATGTGTCAAATAGACAGATTGCTCTGCCAGACGCAGTCAGATTTTTGTCAAACTAAGAAAATTAAACCCAGGTCCTGTCATAAAAACACAGCTTTGGAGCCCGCCGGATGCGCCACGAAGCTGGGCCCACACAGCTGCACGCCCCCCTGGCATTTCAACATTGGCCAAATGTTGACTCAAAGCATAACCGAATCGGAAATCTCTCCAAAAACTTCTGCTTCAGCTGACACAGATGACTGGTTTTGGGTAAGTGGTGTTTGTCAACCTCCAGTCTGAACTGCCGACCATAAAACATGAGATAATGAACAAAAATTAGCTCCAGAAGAGAAGTTTCAGTCATGAAAATTTGTTTTTCCAGGGCTTTTTTAGCCCTTGGGAAAGACAGAAAGATTGGACTTCACCCTTCATCATGTTTTAGTATTTTAAGAGAATTTGTAATATTCTCTAACTTGGTTTGGCTTTCATTTAGAGTTGGAATTCTAGTTGTATTGTTAATAGTATGATCGTGCCAGTTAATCTATGATGGTTAAGAATTCCCTATCGAAGCAGATAGTCAAAGCTTAAATGCGTAGAAACAGGCCACTCTTTGGAAAGATGGGGCTGCATATACCCTGTGCCTTCCTTTCTGGGTATTTCTGATATCAGTATTTCTGGATGTCTGATGCACTTTGAAGGCTTATTAAGGAACTAAGGTTTCTGCATAAGTCTCAGAGTTTTGCATTTCCTGTACACAAATATTCAAAAACAAAGCCACATCATGTTAGTGAAGTGATTCAGAAGCAGAAAGTGAAACATCGAATGGTCTCTGATATGAGAAATGCAGATCACAACTATCCCGTGGAACTTAAAATGAGAAACAAAGTGAACCAGGAGGGTAGGGCAGGGAGGGAGGGAGAGGTGGGTAGGGGGAGGGACAAAGGACAGTGGGAAAGTCCTTGTCACCTTGACAAGATACATATGTGCACAAAAATGCTCAACTTCATTGTAAACCTTAAATTTTGCACTTATACATATCAACAAAATGGAGGGAAAAAACCCAGATGGCTGGAAAATGATTGCATCCCAAAGTAAGAGAGATGTAGAAGTGCCTTTTTAGATTTAATTAGTAACTATCATTTGATGCTGGCTAATTTGAAAGAAACAATGGTTGCCCTTTAGTCTTAACTCAATTTCTAAACAAATTATACACAGCCATAATATTCTAATATAAGAGACAAACATTCTCTTAAAAAGAAAGAAAACAGGGCTGAAGTAATAATAGTACAGGGGTTACAACACTTGCCTAGCAAGCACAAGGCCATGAGTTTGATTCCCTGACACCACATAGGCCAAGCATAGTGGCTCACACCTGTAATCCAAGCACTTGGGAGTCTGAGGCAGGAGCATAGCTATCAATGATGGCCCAGATGATAAAGTGAGTCTGTCTCAAAAATATAAAAAGTTACATTTTGGAGGGAAAAAGGGTCTTACTCAAATTGCATATTGTTTATAGTAGCATTTTCACCAGTTCAACCTGTATTTACTTTTTGCTTCCATCCAAAAGGGTAATTTGGATTCTATCTTCCAGAACATTAGAAAACACATGTCTAGAATTCTAATTTCTGGTTTTAATGTGTTGGTTTTAATTCCTATTCTCCCTCTCTTGAGGTTCTGATATTTACTTATTTAACAATCAACTATTGGAGTGGAAAAAGAATGATCCCTGCAGCCTAGAATGATGAATGGCTTGCTTATTGTAATTTGTTGAAATTTAGTAGATACACAGACATACACATGTTATATTAAATAGGTATAAAATTATTGTAGAATTAGCATAGGAAATAAAAAAATACTTTCTCAGGTATTTCTCAAGGTTTATTCTTCCAAGGATAATTTTATTTAATTAGTTGGGTGCATACTTAAACCATTTCTTTAAATCCCAGAGCAGAGGTCATAATCTATGCTTAATTTGTTTTCTTAGTCACAAGTGGATTTGAGTTGGAACTTTAAAAGTAAACTAGACCTATTGAACTTTTCTAAAAGATGGTTTGTAATTCACACAGCACAGAACTTTTTAGTTTACCAAGTACTGAGACAGTATTCCCCTACATTTACTAATTTTCAATTTATTTCTAACTTTTAAATAAATGTAATGTCTATTTTTTAAATCAGACTGTTGATGAAATAATTTTTTTTCTAAAATCTTATCTATCTGAAACTGCATCTATCCCCCCATTACATGTTGCCTCCTTTTTACACTTGGCTTTATAATTCTCCCAAGGCATCTGTGTAATTATTCATTTGTCCTTGAAGTTTTGACAAATTTCAGTTCTCATGAGTTTATGAATTTGACAGCTAGAACGATGGTCATTTTCCCTACCTTACAGTCAACCTCATTATAGAAAGAGAAGTAAATATGACACACACGAAATACAGGGAAGGAGAGGACCTTGAAGTGGTCATGGGTGCAAAGAAAGCATGTGGGTGGAAGCTGTGATCTATGGAAGCCAAAGAGACGAGCAAGGACAGATCCTGATTTTATAGCTGGAGCCCTTCAGGCGGCAAAGCTGCAGCGGAAAAGTGATTTGTGACCACCACACAACACACCTTTCCTGCTAATGGCTGGCGTTTTAACAGCCTCCATTTGAAAATACTTTCTGTACCTTGGATTTGTTGTATTTCTATGCTGTTGACAATTGGATGAGCTGTTTACGAACCTTCCGGGTAAGAGATGCAAACCTACTTTTTAAAAGTAGGATAGTTGTTAAATAAATTGTTGCAAGACATGCAGAAGCAAAGTACGGAGACTTCAGCAGGAACCAGCTTGATTAGTCTGACACTTCAATCCAGCGGATTAATATCCAGAGCCTGGACCCAGAACAATGGAGGATTTCCCTTATATATAGTCTCGACTCCTTTTCCTCCCCTATATGGTGATAAGTAATTGTAATGGGGCACTTTAAAGCGGCCGGGCAGTGACATTTAAGTTCCAGTCTAAAGTTACAGACTGGTACTTAAAGTTACAAGGTGGCTCTAGAGTGTGCTTGGTGCTTTTTTTTACTGACAAGGTCATGCTGCTTCCACACTAAAAAGGCCAACCTGCCTCGTTTCTTTGTTCTGTCTGGTACAAGCCCAGGCCCCTACCGCATTCCCCGCTTTGATGCTCAGACCCTTTCCGAGTCAAGGAGCATCATCACCTTGACATAAGGGCCCATATCTCCACAAGAGCATTAAATCGTCTTTCACTTCAGAAAATATGATATTTTCCAATAAGTGAAGTTTTAAGCAAGCAAGCCCTGTACAGAACTGGGGTACTTTTCCTCTTCATGAAATTCTCAGGAGTCTAGTTCACTTGCTTCCCACAGAGAAAACAGCAAGCTAGCAGAAACCTTTCACCTTAGTTCCAGCCAGCTGGTGTTGTCTCTCCGACTCTATAACAAAGACCAGAGACAAAACTGTAACAATAGGTGAGAACAAGGGGTGACAGTGCCAATATAAGGACCAATATAAAAGGACCAATATAAAAAAGCAAAATCAGTCCAATTGTTTTCACCCGGCAGTCAACTCCTCAAGCTTCTGTTGTGCATAGATTAGTTAGCTTCTGGAGTGACTAAAGCAGGGCTAAACTTCTCTGCCGTCCTCTGTGGCGTGGTCCACTTCTTTTGGAAGATCAGATTGCACGGTGCTCCTGGGCTAAGAAGCACTCTCATTCACGAGAAGCCGCTTTTGCCCCGCTGAGATGGCTCCGAACAGCCACCTCGGCTGCCTTAACTGCAGTGTGGATGGACAAAACAACACCGATTGGATCTCTCTAAAAGGGTTTTCAAATTGAATGTTCTGCTTTTTCACCCATACCATATCCTTTGGCTGAAAGGGATGGATACCTGTGGTCAAGTTTACAGGAAGTTGCTTCTTAACCAAGAAATTAATAGAAGATAATTTTAAACCAAGGGCTTGACTTGGTCTTGTTTTAAGGTGAGGCTGCCTACTTTCCAATTCCCACCACCACCTTGAACAACAGGGAGAGAGCCTGTGAAGAATTTTGAAGGGAGAAAAGTCAGTTGTCTTTTAGGGCTGCACATAATTCTTAATCACAGTATTGGTAATAATTGGTTCCAATGTAAATGCATTTACTAGCACAGTTTGCTCGGTTTTATCTTTAAAGGCTAATCCATTCACTTCACTTTTCTTGAATTTTCAAGCCAGATAGGCTGTGTGTAGCTCCCAAGTAATTTCCAGTTCTTTTGTCACTATCTATACCAATCTTACCAGAAATGTAGACCCCCCCTTATCCAACTCAATGGTAATAGGTATACCAAAATAGGAATAGTTTTTCTCCATAGAATTCAGACCATTTTTTGTCTTTGCTGTGTGAATGTGGAAGACTTTTACTCAGTTAAAGAAAATACATATAAAAACTAGTAGATATTTATAGTCATGTATATGGGGGAGTTCTGTGAAATTCACAATTAGGTTCTTAAATGGAGCTCTTCCAACATTTTATATTTGAGGGTCATTTAGGGCCTTTGGTGAGGTTGTTCCAGGCACACACCTCACATTGGTTGTGTATTGTTCTGGCTAAGTTAAAGAGTCTAGACATGTACAAGTGCTACCTCAGTGTGGATTTCAGTAGAGGCTTACCATATTGCTGGGTGTTTGCTTTGCAATTGAGCAGGCTTAGCAACAGGTTGGATTTGTTGTTGTGGTGGTGGTGGTGGTGGCGGTTGCTGCCTTCGTTGGACTTTGTGTCTTGCCTCCTTAAGGAGTGCTTTGCTCCCCCCTCTTTCAGAACAGCCCATCTTGCTATATCAACCTGGCAGTGGCCTTTGTCATGTTTATGTGCCCACTTAGTCCTCTTCTCTTGGGCTGTAGCTGCTGTGATTCTACCTTATCATTGCACAGTTCCTCCTTTTTTGGGGGGGTGGGAGGTGGGCGGGCACTGCACAGCTGTACATCCTCCTTTGCTCTAGGCTATAGCCAGTTTTTTTCCTGGGGCTTTCAGTCAAGGTCCAGCCTGGGGGCAGCTGCTTAAGCAGTGCCTGATGATGAGTTACTGAGACATTTATTCTCCTGAAATTAAGGCTGTTTCCTTTAGTTCCGTTTTATTTACTCTGCTAGAAGTTTTTTCTGTCCTCCAAGATATGTCAGGCAGACGGTTTTCGTTCTCAACTTGTCACATGCCTCCCTTAGCTTAGTGTACAGCCAGAGGATGCCTTTGTCTCAGCATGCAGCGTATTTAGGAATATTCACCCTGTGTTCCTTATAGTCACCAGGTGCTCGTTTTTTCTCTCCCTAAAGAGTCCCAGACTACATAAAGTGCTTCCTCTGGGTGAGCAGGGAATCACTCCCGAGGCAACACCCAGACAGAAGAGGTTGGCCACAGAGGATCAAATACTCAGTCATCCACTCCTCACCTTTCCACCCTTCACGAGTGTCAAGGGAACATACTGAACTGCATTAGATTCTGTTCATGATGTCTGAAGTCAGATACAAGCTCAAAGTCAGATGCTGTCTGATTACACAGTGCAAGTTTGGATCCAGCCGGTGTTGTGGGGAGTTTGGATGTTCTGTTGGCTCTTCAGTGTCCCCAGGCAATACTGTGACAGGGCCATATAAATCCAAGTTACAGGTATACTTTTGTAACTTTATAATTTTCTGTAACCCCACATTGATGTTACCTTTCTGTAATCAGGTGGCAAAAAGATATAACTCAAACTGCTAATATACTAAAGTGACTCCATTTTGTGGTGATTATGCTATTCAGGTTATGTGTTTGCCGTGTAAGTAGACAGTTCACTATGAGTTTATCTTGTGATGCCTTACTCGCTGCTGCTCTCTAAAAACTCACTCAGAATCCAGGGACAGGTTGGCCAGAGTCCATCAGCCCAATGGTAATAAAATACACCTTGCCTTGCCCCAGTTAGCACTCAGAGTCTCTTGATTTCAGCCTATAATAGGAGCATTTCCCCTTTCAGTGTCCTGAACTGTGTGTAACAGCCACCTTGTAAAGGCCGATATGGCATCTAAGAATTCAAGATTTTTTTAAATTTTCCTTACCATACTTTATATCTTTTCCTCCTGAATTAATTAGCCCTCCCTTTCTTTATGTAAAGCCTCATGTACATAGAGTCTGTATATAACTTAACATATACTCTCTCTGCCAATTGGAGAGCTCAAGCCCATATAGCATTTCTTGATACCTGAACATCAAGGCATTAGTTAAGCAATTGTCACTAAATTCTACTTAGGTTAGAAGTGAATGAGGCACCTCATTAACACTTGTCTATTAACACTTGTCCCGTAGTGACTTAATCAGCCTCTGTTATAGGAAGTCTGGGGCAGCAGGCCTCAGAGGCAGGGCGTCATCCTTGAGAGAGAGCGAGAGAGTCAAGCTTCTCAGAGGGCTGTGCTACTGGGCAATGCACGGTCCCCACCATTCAGGTTAGCACCCTGACCATGGTGCCAACATGTTCGACATTTCACACACATATGGGAAAATGGCTAAAGCCTGGGCATCTGTGAGGGCTTCTTCAATCTGTTTAAAATCCCTCTCCTGTGTCTGTTCTCATAAAAGGGGCTCCTCCTTCCATGCTTGTGTCTTCATAAAAGGATTTGGTCGGAACAGAAAAAGTCAGTATTTAGATCCTAGAGAAGCCATCAGCCCCAAGAAATTCCTGAACTTGGTGTCAGGTCAAGAGGCTTGGAATTGAACAAATTGTTTCCCCCCCCCAGCCCTTTTCTCTAGGCTTAATTGACTCTGTCCTTGGGACAGATGAAAACCAAGGTCTTGGCAAACTTGAGACTTTTACCTCAAGACCTTATAGCCAGCTTCTACCAGAAAGTGAGGAATAGCTAACTTTTTTTAATGTACTTGACCATCTTGATTATAGTAGAGGGGATCCCAGGTTTTCCTTAATGGTATCTGAAGGACTTTACATTTACTGCTGGAAAGCTGTCAGTAAGATTTTGCTGATGCTTTGCATTGAGAAAAGGTGTCTCAGGCATTGTCATAGGCAGGGTATCTCCTCGGGTCTGGGAAGGCTCTGCTGAAGACTTGGTTATAGGAGTAGCATTTTTTTTTTTACCTTGGAGAGTGCAGGTTCAGGTGCAGGCAGTAGTGGTAGGTATGAAGGTGTGTGTAGTATAGTTTCTCCAGATAAAATGGGCTCTTGGACTTTGATCAGTACTTCAAATGAGCAACGATTCAAGCCATTATAACTTTATAATTTTCCTCTGGGCAGGTTCTCAGCCAAGGTGGCCAAGAGAGTGTTTTGCCAGCAGTTAATGTAGGGAATTTGGTCAAGATGACCAAGGTGTCCCCCAACAACACAAAACACTTTGATATTTACTCCCTTACCTACTGACCCATTTTGGAGGCCATCCCCCCACCAAACAAAGTCTACTTTGTTTCACAGGACAGTCTAGAGTTTTCCAGTAGTAAATTTCATACCACATTTTTCAGAATATCCCTTATTGAAGCTTTTTTCCTTTAACCATAAACTCTAGGTGGCGCAGTGAGTTTAATCGGGTGGCCACCCATTCTTTCCCCCTAGAAGGCAGCAATCACACACAAGGAGTGGGATAAGAACATCTCCTTCACACACCATTTGTTACAATCCTTCTCAGCCCAGTGTCTAAGAATTACGATTTCATCCCCTCTAGGAAGTTACTAGGGTGACTCTAAAAGGTGATCAGGCTCCCTTTCTTCCCTTGGAGGGCAAGTCTAAGACAGAGAAGCCAGGTTCTCACCAGTCTGACAGCAGGGCCCCTTTGGGTATTTCCTGGCCTCACTGGGTTCCACTGTGCTTTTGGAATCCTAATCCCCTACAAATCAATTGGTCTGCTAGTGCCAGGAGAGATCACCTCTCTCAGCATCCCAAGGTTTGTACCCAGAATAAAAAGAGGCAAAAGAGGATATTTTAAAATCCTAAAACTACCAATTTTAAGGAGAATTGCCTGTGAGAAAGATTATCATTTATGGGTCAGTTCTGGAAAAGAATCAGCACCATCTTCCCAGCAATCCACTAAAAATGTTACAAGACAAAGAAGCAGGACACTGATTCTTATGCAAAAAATATCTTCATCATTAGTGCCAACACTCCAACCCAACAGAATAACACCCAGAGACTGGGTGTAGAACAATGGGGGGCTCCCCTTACAGACAGTTTTGACTCTTTTGTCTCCCCTACATGGTAACAGGTAATTGTGATTGGGTGATTTAAGGCTGCCAAGTTGTGACACTAAAGTCACTATAAGATAGTGGAGGCATGTGCAGGAGTGCCTGGTGCTTTGCTACGGGCAAGGTCACACTGCCTTCACACTGATAAGGCCGTGCTGTCTCATGTCTTTGTGCTGGTCAGAACAGGCCTAGGCCACAACCACAGAATTGCATACTGCTTTTTATTTTACGTTTGCTTAACAGGTTAAATGGCTAACGTATTCACCTTTCAAAGTTTGTAACTCAGTAAACTTTCAGGCAAGCAGAGATCCACGCCCCAATGTGATGTGTGCCAACCACACTCTGCATTCTCTTTGTGGCTACACCTAAACAAGCACATCCTTGCCCCACCAACCGCCCCCTGTGGACATGACCAGATAGCTTCCTTCAGTCTGGGACGTGCCTGATGACTTTCGTGAAAGAGGAATACCTCCGGGGGGAAACTATGGGCACAGCTGGAGTTGGCCATCTTTTTCCCTGATGAAATGTCTAGGTAGGCAGAAGTCCTCAGCACCAAGAAAACAAGAATATTAGTATAAAGGAGGAGGATCACTCCATATCCTATTTCAGGTAAAGCCCTCCAGCAAGAGCTCTAGAGAGTTCTGCTAGCATCAGCACATACACGTTTCTACCACCATTGGCAGGCATGCCTGAGTGGGATTGCACTGACTGGTGATGACCCAGCAGAACTCCAAAAAAGCTGGCAAAGGCAGGAATGCCATCTCTTCCTTTACAAGAATCAGTGCATTGTGACCAAAGACAAATATCACAATTATTTTAAGATAAAAAAATGAAATAAAATTGCCTAATATGTGGACAGCAAGCTGTGCAGATGAAGTGGGAAAAGGCAACATCAGTGCCGTGGAGTCCTTCATCCTAGGCTAGATCACAGTGGACCTTACAGTCACTTTCAGTTCTTCCAAACAGTAGAGCAAGTGACTCTTTCTCCTTCAGCATAGTTGCCAAGCTACCAAAGAGACTAATTTTTTTTGAAAACTCATCAATCTAGAGAAAATCTCCACCAAAAGCATCAGTAATTGTGCCTATTCTGAAAATATGGGATTTCAGATACAAGAAGTGATGTTGTCAACAGATAACTACCAATTTTAAGGATAATTTTCTGTAAGAAAGATTATAAATTATGGGTCAATTCTAAAAAAAATCAGTACCAACTCAGGGGCTCCCTTCTGATTGCTTCTCATGAACATCAATCGCAGAGGACATCAGTGGAAGGGCACAGATAGCCTTACAAAATTAGAATGAATCATCTTCAAAACACTAAGCTTCTTATCAGGAATCAGAGGACTCTGTTGTTCCTGTCCATCATAAGAACCCTCCCTCACGAAAGTTTCCATAAGAGATGCAACTGCTTCATCCAAAAGCCCTTGCTGCCATGTAGCAACTAAGTTGCCAGAAGACATTACATAGAGATCTATCATAAACTATGACTTTTGGCAGTATTCTACTACTCACTTGGACAACTTGCCCAAGTTACCCAACATCTCCCATGCCAGAAAAGCTCTTCAGAATTTCCCTGCTCATATATGTGATAATGACAATATACCCAAATCTGTTTTGAATATGCTTTTCTTTCTTAAACAAAAAAAAATCCTCCTTCCAAAGAGCCTATTCAGGCAGACATCCAGTATAAAATCCTGCAGAGAGCTAACAGAGAAGCTTAATGCTTGAGATGTAGCATAGCTAGACTATAAATCTATTTTCATGGTAGCGTCTATGTTAAAGGATTTTCTACAAAATATTCCAAGAAGTATTTTGTCATCAGCACTCTTAGTTCAATGGTTCTGCATAATGGATCAGGAAAATGATGACAAAATAAATATACTTCAAAGCCTATTAGACCAGCTTCCAAAGGCCAATGCCATTCTACTAAGTATCTGCCTGGGACACAAAATAATACAGAGCAATGATTTTTATCTAATAAATGGCTGCATTTGATTTAGCTGTTTATGTAACCCAAAGTGTCTTGTGATCTTCGATTTCTTCTAGCTCAGGAACACAGGTGAATTTAAAAGGGAGGGGAGGGGGGTCATCCTGCTTATATAATTTCTGATAGAAAATTGCCATAGAATGTTTGGAGAATAACTCACTTCCCTCTTAGTAGAGATTTCAGTGAGGTACAGCGCTAGAGAGAAAACCACAGCTATTTCTTCCTTCCAAGTGAATGACTTTTCCTGTGACAGCTTGGGAAAAGACCTAAGTGAGGATGGGGATGTGCTGTGCAGCCACATGTTGTAGAAACGTAGCCAGAGTAGTAGAACCTTCAGTCATTACGACCTCAACTAATCCGAGGAGAAAGGCCCTTTAACTCTAAGCAATTTTGATTGAGACCACTCCAAGGAGGAGTACATTCAAATGAAATGGCCGCCTGAGTCCAAGTGAGTTAATACACCAGTAATGTCCAGAAAAGTTCACCAGGGGAGCGTGCCAGGGACCTCTCGAGTGCGTATCCAGTAAGCTACCTGTGCACAGCTACAGCAAATGCTCTAAAACCCTGCAGCGACACAAGTGCTGGTCAAAGCACAGCTTCATCTTGCAAGAATCAAGACTCAAATTTTTTATCACCTCAAAAAGTTTTAGTGGGGAAAGCTCCCCAAATCCAGCTGCAATGCATCCTCTTTCAAAAATAAGATGATGAAGAGCAAAATCGATCCCTACACGAAGGGGGTGAGACATATTTCGAACAGAGTTTTGTCACATGTACTGACAAGGAGATTATAATGAAGAATTAAGGACTAAGAGAAAAGGAAATCACACTCCATGGGATGCTTTTAATAAGTAGGCAAGAAAAAGTGCACTAATCAAAATATTAAGAAAAAATCATTTACATTAATGAAGGAAGTTATGTAAAATATTTGCCTGGATCCAAGCCAGTGCAGTTCTCTGGCACCTCACAGTCACATATTTTCATAGGATTGTTCCATAAACCAGCCCATTGATGTAACTAGAGTGAAGGAACATGGATAAATTCAAGAGTACTGGGTTGTGCTGGTGTGGCCTCTGAGAGGAGAAAGGAGAAGCATCCCCAAGAATGCGATAAACTCCCTGAGTCTGGGCCATCTGTCAGCCATGGGTTGTCTGGGATAAGACTACAGAGGTTTCTACAGAAGAAAATCTAAAGCCAATCATCAGCAATGTCGGTAGCTCTCCGGGCATCAGACTTTTTGTTGGCCATCTTTCTGATTTCTTGTCATTATTTAATTGCTTTGTGAAGGCTTCAGAAAAGAGCTGTGAGGTAAAAGACAATGTTTTCTCATTTCAGTACCCCTTGGAGAGGTGCCAGTGATCAGAACATGCTTCAGAACGCAACTTCTTCTATTCGTGAAGACCCCTGACAGCATTCACTATCTGAACATGGTGGGAAGGACTCCAAGAGCAGCCTTTCACAGGTGTTGTTCTTCTGATAACACAACCAAAGCATGGTGCCTCTGCTGAAGTAATTCTCTGTAGCTCCACCCCTTAGACATGGAAGTGTAACTAGAGAATACAATTAATGGACTAACCTAGGCTACAGAGCGATACCCTGCTTCAAAAGAGAAAAAATATATATATAAAAATCTCAGCGAGGGACAGATTTCCATTGGTCCACCTCACAGTGCTCCCCTTTACTTCAAAAACACTGTCCCAGCGTTCTTGCAATTTTTTAAGTAGTTCTAGAGGTTTTCTTTTGTAATTGCATTCAACATAGTTTTAAATAACACTGTTTGAGATGTTCGTGGAGGTGGACTTCCGGAACTGCTGGATGTACTAGTGGGAGTGGTAGGGTGAGTGTGCTCATGGGGATGGAGTGTTCTGAGGGGTCTGATAGTAGTGTGTCTTCACTGTGATAAATTTTATTTGGACATTCATTATGTCTTTCTAACATGATAAAAATTTTTTCTCATGCAAAAATTACTTACACGTCATCTTTTTTGTAATTTTTATAAAATGGCAACCGAGAGATTTGGGAGGTTGACAGGGTATCAGGAATTACCAAATAGCATACCTAATACATTGGCTGCCAGGCCATCACATGTTGTCATAGGGTTTGAGCTCAGGGATATTTTCCATGTTTTTGCCCCAGGTGACTTATGGTTGACAGATGGTTAAGACTCCAAAATTCATTATATATTCATGCATTGTTCCCCTCTCTCTTGTTTACACCAGTACATCTCCTCACCTATGAATAAATCTCCAGGCCTTGCCGGCCAATACAGAGGGATAACACAAAAATAGATGTGCTTCCTACTTCATTTTAACTGCTAACTGAGAAAATGTTACTTAGAGACCATATGAGCTCTGTAAGTGACCACCAAATGGACCTTTCTCTCACAAATTGCCTTATTCCAAAATTATTTCATCATCAGGAACTGCAATGTCAGATGTTCTCATCTTGTTCAAAATGTTATATGTTCGGTATGGGATCAAAAATAAGGCTGTCTTTCAAGAGTTGTCTTTGTAATAGCTTTAAGTGTTACTACTACCCTCTCAAAGATGCGGTCTTGTTCATCCTAGTCATCATAGTTAAGTTTTAGAACTTTATGTCCAAAGAACTTCTTCATGACACTGGCCATCTCAATTACCGATGTAGATTTCTATCATTACTCTGATATTAATACTCCTAAGTGTCTCTGTTCATCCTTTATGGTACAATATAGGAAGTCAGAAAAGATTCTCCTTGCCATTAAGACATATTACTGTCAGAACTTTAAGATGTGACTGAAGCTTTTACAAATTGGAATAATTTTCTGAAAGAAATTACCTCTCCACTTCTAAAAAGTAGTGTGGTTTTTTTTTCATGTTAAGAGGCAGAAAATCAAGGGGAGAGTTGCCAAATTTTTTAATAAACATTACCCACTCTTTCTGTTCCCTTGGAAACTCCTATAATACTTAATGTAAGTAATTTGTTAATTAAATTATTTAAAGGCAGACTCCATGTGTTTTTATTATATTCCATCAACCTATAATACATTAGACTCAAAGTTTTATTGAAAATATCTTGAGCTTGTATGTCAGAACAAATTTTGTTACCACATTTTATGTAAAAATAAGTGTAGTTTTGCATGTGATGAAACTTCTGCAAACTTGAAATTTTTTTACATTCCACATAGTGGTAATGAAAATGTATCCCATGTTTTTTGTTAATTAACATACCATCCTGCAGAGTTAACAGTTGCACTAGGTCAATACTGACTTTGGAGACTTTTACTCAATGATCTCAATTTCTACTTAGTGTTGAGAATTTAATACTGAGTTGGAGCTTTGAGATTTTAGCCATAGGAAATGTTCTGCAAAACCTCTAAAAAATGGGGTTTTGTTGGCTTGCTTGGTTGTTTTAACACAGTGAACATTTGGGGCTTCAGCTTTCCATTATATCAGATGCTGTGGTAGAACTGTCAGAAGGTTTTGGGGTGTCATTTGAAGTTTTGTTTTGAATTTCTGTATAAATGAAGTCTATGGTTTTAGATTAAAAAAAAATATGTAAGAAGTAAAATAAAATCCTAATCATCCCCAGCAAAGTTGGGTGTAGTTTGGTCTAGATTTTCAGCAATTCTCTTTGCAGCTGGGTCTTTTCATTGAAACTCTCTCACACAAGGGTCTAGTGTATACAACTGATTAAATAGTAGAGTCTTGGGGGGTGGGGGGGGGGCGGTGAGCCCATGGAGCCCACTCCATTCCTGGGAATGGCATCTAGAGACACTGGCAACAGCTTCATCAGCAAAGCAGTTGCAGAGTCTACTGTTTGCCTCCGGAATGTCCACAACCCCACCCTTTGGTGGTGACGCTATTGCTGTCACTGGGTGTTTTATTGCTATTTGCTTGGAATATCTTGTGTAGCTTGAATCCTACTCATGGGGGCTATACACTCGCTCATATTTCTGTGCTTACTCCTCAATCTCAAAAGCCCCCCAAGATTCTCAGCCTTCACCCGACATCATCTCTCAGGGCTCCTCTCCTGACTCCTCTGAATCTGTGTTTTCCCCTATCACAACACCTGATCTGGGTACATTTCCTTCTTTGCTATACACTAGAGCCTACACAGAGGGAGTTGGAAGGGTCTGGATAGATGGACATCAATGACCTTCCTTTTATAATAAAACTGTGCAGAGCAGGCCCTCCCTGGGGCCTCATGACCCTGCAGGCATAAGATGCCATTAAGAAACAATGGAATGGTTACTATAGTAAAATGCTCAACTGCAAACACTGTCTTTTAAGAAAACATGCCTTGCTGAATGTTTAACATGTAACTTTGCCCTAAGATTGAAAACATACTATGTTTTGAGAAAACTTTCCTAACACCTTGACCTCGTTGTGATTGTGATTCGTTATAATTGTTTTATGTAATCGCAATTGCTGCCAGTCTGGGCATTGTCTGACCACAATGACTGGTGCCAGGCTTGATATGATATGCTTGCTGTATGATTTCTTAGAAATAAGTTTAATGGTATGGATACCATACCATTAATAATAGATGGGAATGGGGTGTGAAACACATATTAAGGTGATTACAAACAATAGATTTATTTATTCTGCCGAATATCTAAACATCTCCTGCTGTAACCCCCGTGAACAAGGAAACTGATAATTGCATAAGAAAAGCGTATAAATAAACAAACAGCCACAGCTGATCAGCGGCCATCTGATTCACTGCAATCTGTGTTCCAGAATCATTCCTCTTGCCAACGCTGCACCTCATTCAGGTACCCTGACTCTCCCCAAACCTGGACCCTGGCAGAGTCTGAGTACCTCTTTCTCCTCTAGGTCTTGCAAATGAACCCTTTACACACAGAGAGTGAAACCTCAGAAGATTCAGGGAGCACATTTTGAAAACAACCCTACTAAGAGGTCTCTCAAGACTTCCATCAGACAATAAATTTTGTTTTTCCTAAGGTAAAAAAAAAGAAAACAAATGAAAAATATTTCTCAAGAGCCATCTTTCAGTATCAATTTTTATTTGTTTCCTGAAGACATTTTCCAATCATCTATACCTCAATAGCTTGATTAAGACATTTACTAGCTGGGTGGCCCTAAGGAAGTTACTTATCCTCTTTGATCCTGTGTGCCATCACCAATAACTGAAACTATTCCGGGATAATCATGTATATTTAATGATTTAATCCATATGGAGCCTTTATACTAATGCACATGTAAGTGAATACATGTAAGTACTTATTGAGTGTAAGCTAATATAACTCAGGTCAATAAACCAAGCACTTACAATGAATAAATCACTTAAGAGTTTTGGGGGTTAAGAGAGCCAGAATATGTAATCTTTGCCCAAAAAATTTACAACATTCTTAGATAAAGACCCATATCATTGCTTAAGAGTTTCTAAGTTTGTGGAGATCCAGATACCCCAAACTTCTTCCAATCCATTTAGATCTAACTGAAAGAAAAAGGAATTAAGTTGCTAAATGTGTTCCAAGTATCTGTCTCACTAATAACAGGAAGCGAGTACCTAACTGCCTTAGACAATAGGTTCAGATATGCCAAATGAAGCACACAAGCCATCAACACTGCTTCCACGAGTCTAGCTATAGGACCTACACAAACTCAGGCAGATGGGCTGTCTGGCCAGCTGCCTCAACTAGATTCTGTCTAATACTTGTTAATGGCAGGAAAGTTTCAAGTGTACCACAGTATCATGCAAAGTAAAACAAAGAAGAATATGGTCTGTCTGAAAACCAAGATTTAACCCATCAGCCCTGCTTTCTAGAGAACCATGACCAATAAACACCAGGCTCTCACCAACCTCCTGAGACTAAGCAGTCCATCCTTGCCAGAGGAGCAAGTAAGGACACTTAGTGGTTCCCAAGAAAGTTAGATAATATGGCATGGGGAGAAGAGAGAATGGAAATAAAGGAAGTATTTTGGGTGCCCACAATGACCATGATATTAAACCATTCTTCAATGAGAGTCACAGTATACAGCAAGGAATTTTCATGCCCAATGAATGTACCAGTAATGCCTCTATTGATAAATAATAGAAATAATGTTGACATACCCTTTCAATGCCTACTTTTACTAAAGACCAAAAGTAGTGGCAGAAAGTCTTTTCTGTATTACTCTAAGTGGGAATGTAGGAAGGATATAGGTTAATTCCGTATTCCAATCCTAAGGCACACACAAAAGATTGATTTATAACTACGATCATAAAGGGCTCTTGAGAAAAATGTCAATTTCCAAGAAGCAGGAGTTGCATTAATGTGATAGACCTTGAGATGTGCAAGAGGCGGAGTATGCAGCGTCAGGAAAGAGCTCGGTTCAGAACAACCAAGGATGGAGTTGAGAAAGGGAAAATGGCAACTGATGTACAAGGACTGATTAAAAGATATGTTCTGTGTTTAAATTTTAAAGTTATTATAATAAGATACACATTGCCATTAGTCCCCCTAGAGTAATCCCGCTGGCTGCAGACACACTGATCCTATCATTCTTGGCACTTCCTGAAGCAATTCTGTAAGTCCGCTGTCATGAGTGCCTTTACGAGGCATGATCAAAAATACTGGGGGTACTACTGCCAGATGATCTCCAATGCGAAGGCAGGCTCATAAAAACCTTGCACTGTGTCCTCGGTCGTATTATTCAACAGTTCTGGCATCACGTGACTTCTGGCTCTTCTCTAAAATCAAAATGGCCGTGAAATGTAAGCAAATTGAATCGTTTTAGGGCACGGAGACCTCCATAATAGTGCTACTATGTACAAGTAGATGTTGGAGCTGGAAACACACCAAGAATTTAGCCTTCAGGGTGGCTCGGTCCAATTGTGTAAGTATTAACCACCTGGTGTGTGTGCAGCTCAGGCTGTGGGCAATGCAGGACCACTGGCCTCTCTGGATTGAGGAAACTATGAAGCAACACATAAACCGGATTCAGTTGGTGACAGAAATAATGTGGATGGCTACCCTGGCTGTTCCAACAAAGGTGTCTGTCACAGCTTTTCTTCTTTGTATGCCAAACAGGCTTCAAAACTTAGGTCAACACAATTTTTGTATATGTAAATTTATGCTTTGTGTGCAAATCATTTAGCATATAAGTAACAATTTTTATACTTATTTTATTCCTATTACTCTGAAATTATTTTCAACTCTGAATTATAGAGCTAAGCAAATCTTGGTGGCCCAACTCTCTCGATTAGTCATAGGAGAAATCAAAAGATGAGCAAAGTTGAAAATATTTGTATCAAGGTCACACCAACAGCTAATGACTTCCTGTATGTAAATTACTTCCTCAATTAATTAAGTTCCTTGAAAAAGAGATCATCCCTTGGGGTTCTAATAGAATGTTACTTAACTTCCTAAACATCATTCAGTTCAGCACTTTGAAAACAATCAATTTTAATTGAATTATTGTCCATAAAGTTAGACTTCTATGAATGACTTTGTTAAAAATAAAAATAAAAAACAAGTTAAAATTTTTCTTAACAATACAGATAGCGAGGCAGGATTCTATAGTAGGTCAATGTCAAAAGAAATCCTTAAGGAAAATTCTGAAATTTTTAATTTTTTTTTTCCTAGAATTAGTTGTAGACTTTTTTTGAATTGACTAACTCAATTGTTATTTTAAAATATAATGGTTATATAACACCAGTAAAATCAATTTGACTTCTAATCACAAAGACTTGTGACTTCAAAAAAATATTTTCCAAAAGTATAAAATTAGTTGAATAGAAAAAATAAAGTGCAATAAGCATAGAGCTGAAATATTAAAAGTTATTAGCCCTGCCTATGACATTGGCTTTTGTAAGGAACTATCATTTCTACCCTTAGTGTAAGAATTCACATCTCCTTTCTGGGAATTTCATATTACTGGTACTTAACCTCCTATGACAAAATAGAGCAGTAAACTTCTTAATAACTTATCAGAGGTTTTTGGAGCTTTGCATATCCAAAGGATAGCCAAGAATACAGCTTCTTTCTAATGTATACATTGGACCTTTTGCTAAATAAGCAAAACTATTCAAAAAAGTCTCTATAAAAAATTCACACATCCTTTATTGACTTCAATAAAGCTTAAGCAGAAAGGTGCATTAACTAAGTATAAAATAGATTTATATACCTACCTTGATTTTATTCCATCTGAAAAGAGACCTCTAAGCAGGTTTAAGTAAATGCTTTTTAAGATGTTAATTATTTGACACTTGAATCCTTTTAACCTGCTGCCAACATGGCTTGGCAAAGAGAGACAATGTTCAATCGCCTTGGGGCAAAGTGTCGTTTCTCTCCAATTTAGAGAGTAACAACCCTTCAATTTTACCAGCATTCCTACTTCTATATTTAGATTTCAAGATGCTTTAGAGTAGCAACATCACATGTTTTTCTTTAGGTTGGTCCTGACTTAGCTTATTCGCAGATAATATTTTGCATATTCTGCCACTTTTCCTCAGATGGAAAATACAACAATCCCCACCCTTCAAACTTTCCAAAGAACTGATGGGAAGAAGGTAGAAACAAAGCTGCTTCTTTGGAAACCTACTTTCTGCTTTCCTTGAGCCAGCAGGAATGGTTACTACCTGAGGCTTAGAAGGAAACAAAGCAAAACAAACTCTGGGTTCAAGATCATGTACAAAAGAGAGCTGAGAACTTCCTCCTCCCTGCTGATCAAATATATAGATACTTTGTTTTTCCTATGTGATTTTTTTCTCCTCTTGCCCTTTTCTCAGATATCAAGTGGTATGAATTTACAGGCATATGAATTAAGACACAACAAATAAAATCACAAACTTAAACTTTGGTGGTGAGATATCAAAATGTAAAAATAATCCAAGTGTATGAGTAGAAAGAGGACAGATAGTATAGTCATTGGGAAAATACTTACTAGCCATATTGTGTGTTTCACTGCAATAATGCATATAGCAAGTCAAAAATATTTATCTGATGGAAGATTATGCCTATACTAACATAGCATATCCTTGTATTAGAATTGCCTTACAGAATCTCCAGAATCATCTTTCTCCCGGAACCATCATCCAAAGTCGCAATTTTGAGCTCTCCTCCAGGTCATCTATGTCTGTACTACCACACAGTAGCATGTTGTTTTTAGGTAGCAAAACACCACTTACCAAAGTCAAATAAGGATCATCCGTTTTCACCATAGTCTTTATTGGTACCTCCCTATTCAATAACACAATCAGAGCTACTAAGTAGTCAAGGGCACAGGGAATGAAGCACAGTATACGTGTGTATCTCAGACTACAGAACAGTTGAACCAAGTGAGGACCAAAACCTGAAGAAAAATAGAAATCAGTGGAGACAGTCAGCCATGGAAAACAAAAGGTATTGTCAGATGAAAATTGTCTAGTTTTGAGCCCTACATAAAGGTAACTGCAGAAACTTCATATAATTTCCAAAGGGGAAGAAAACTCTTTATAGGACGTAATCTTCCAAATCCATCTCACAAAAGAGAGTTGTAATCGCCTAAGAAGCTCTAGCATCAGTATAAGAATATGTAACTTATAAACGACATATTCATTTAAAAGTTAAAATGTATCCTTCATAAAAGCATTTAAGATATAGCTCACAACTACAATTAGTTTCTGGAAAAGCAAACAAATGAAATAATATATAAATGTTGTCAATTAGTGTCACCATAATGAATAATCTGCTGTTGAATAAACAATCCTTTAGGCTGAGCCCTGAAGTGTCAACATCAGCATGCTCAATGAATCCTTTATAGACACTTCTTAATAACAGACTTTGGACCTGACAGGTGTGTGTTGCAGAAACAAGCAGAACGTGTAAGGCTCTCTATCTCCATTTACTGATAGTATGTCAAATGTGGGGACATTTTTCCAACAAATTTATTAACATTTCTTTTGATGAATGACTTCAAGGTTTTCAATTTTATATGTATTTATGAGTGATTCAAGATGTTTTAGACTGGAAAAAGAACACCAAAAACTCAAAAAGGCATCCAGGTGTTTGCGACTTTTTATTTGTTGAACACGATTCAATGAATTTATCTATTTATTCACTGAATGTTTAACTCTTGAGTCAGACAGATTAGATTGAAATGTCTACTCTGACAAACACACTATGGGCCTTTGGGCAAATTACTTAATCTTTGGGCCTTACTTTTCTCATCTTTAAAATGTTCAACATAATCATTTCTACAGCATAGGCTTCTTTAAGGATGAACTAATGTAAATATGTCAGGATAGTGTCTGACATATTAAAACTTAAGGAAAATAGCATTTGTAATATTGTTAAGCATTGAGATTAGATTTACTAATATGTTTGGTTTGCCTGAGAAAAAAATAAAAATGCAATTTTGTCTATATTCATCTTTGTCTACTATATAGCACAAACCCATCATGTAGAATTATGGGTAATAAAGAAAATTAAATAAACTAACAACTCATAAGGGTGTAAGATCCTGAAGGAACAAACATGCCAAATAGGATCTTAATAGTACTTGAACACTTTGTTTTTAGTCATTATTCCCTTTAATAATGCAATCAAATTGGCATCACTTTAAAACCACAAAATCATAACTTAAAGGACCAGTGTATTCAAAGACTATTTATTTGGGCCCTTTCAGAAGCAGTGTTTCTCTGTTCAAAGATAACTATTTTCTCTTTAGAGCATTTCCAGGCACACTGTGACTGTGGCCATCACTCCTTATCAGGTTTTCTGCTACAGTGTTCACTAATCCCAATGAGCGTGTTCCCAACAAGGAGCAGAGGCTCTGGGCCATCAGCCTACTCAGAGCCTCTGTGCCACATTTTGAAGAGTTTTTCATTTCAGCTTGGTTTGGTTTTTTGAATTTTTCTTTTCACAGAGCACTCTCGGTACCAAGCAAGGCTTCTCAACTGACAGTTAATTTAGAATTTAATACCTACATAATAAAGTAGACAAAGGAATGTCTATGTTAGTTGCCTAAAATTGGTTCTCTTCATTGAAGACTCTGAAGTGGATTACAGGAAAGACCATATAATGTACAATAAGATTAAAAGCATATTTTGCACATCAACAGTAGCTCAAGCATATTTTTTTCCATTGAGTAGATTACATATGCAAAGAAACTAAACAGAATAACCTCTGTGCTAAACTGTAACCTTTGTTATCTTTATGTCTTGAAACATGAAGACTTATCAAAATAGACTCAATCAAAATGCTACTCATAAGAAGCATTAGCTACAAAGTCAGTTGGAGAGTTGGGTAATTTAGTTGATGGCACAAGTTCAGTATTCATATACTAATTTTAATGAGGTGAGAACTATTTTCTCCAAACAAAGTTTCTGCAACAATAAGCAATAGTCTATCAATGAGAACAGGGCTCAGCATGAGATAGACTGTTATTTACACATTTAATATCTTAAGATCATAGAAAGCCGGGACATATTTTAACTGTCATTTCTGCAGAAAACACAAAGAAATGCTCTTAAGTCATATAGGATTACAACATGATGCGTCCATCAGAGAAGACCCCTATCTTGTACTTGTGGACAGCTTTACCAAATTTAATGCTCAGAGATCGTACTTTCAACCTCAGGTTAGGAAAATTTAAGAATCATAAACTAAGAAAACATGTGGACAATAAGATCCCCATTTTAAATCAAACAACAGTTACCGTGCCCTCCTGTGAGGGAGCAGATGGTGGTTAGGTAACTGATTTCCTCATAATCATTAAAATGAGGGCATGGAGCCAGTTTGCACTAATTGAAGAAAAGCATAGTTACTAAAACTTAGTAACTTTTAAGTGTTACACTACCTACCCTTTCTCAGAAACAAATTTCAAAGAGCTGAGAGATTTTGGAAAGCCACAGAAAACTCAATACACGCTAATTCAGACGCAGAAAAACCTGTGTCATTGCCTGTGCTTGAGGAGTGCAAAGACACCATAAATTCACAGGTATTGATGGGCAAGAGTCTAGGGAAAAGAAACCTCTGAGCAGGGTATCTGGTGGGCACTGGTAGGTCCCTCCCTCACAGAGGCTGTTTCTCTGTTGAGGTTGTTTTACAGTTTCCAACATCAAGTAATTAATACGTTTCTGTTTCCTGCAGCCAGAGATGAGTTGCATTTACCCTTACTCCCAAAACACGCACTGAGATTAGTCCTTGATTCATTCAGCTTTGCGCCATTCCAAAGAAAGACGAATCACATAAAACAATCCTATAGCCCAGCCTCCTTGTTGGAGGGGGAGGTATTCAGCTAATAGCACTCTCTTGGCAAACGGCTTTTGTTTCTCTTTTCTCTCACAGGCTGATGCCTGCTTTGGCCCCTCCTGGCTTTTGGGCTAGCAGATTTACTTTTTCCTCTCAGAAGGTGACTTGCTTGTGTCTTCTCTTGGCCTTTCCACTAAGGGACTTTGTTTTCTCTTTTGTTTGGTTCAGTAAGTTGTCACTTGCTTCATTTCCGTCTGCTTTATTTTTAACTGCATATGAGTCCCTGGACCTGGGAACTTTCCCACTACTCCTGTAGGGAGAGGGGGGAAAATCCTAACGATACAAACATGATCTCTTGCTCATACCATCTTCCTGATAAATTCTTTCCTTAGTGTGCCTCGGCTCCACGAATACCACAACAATCTACTGAGGCCTCTGGGCCGGCATTCTGGAAACCTGCTTTGATCTCTCATGTTCCATTGCTCCTAGATACCCAGGATCTCATCAAGCCTTGTGTTTTCTGTGTCCAAAAAAAAAAAAAAAAAAAAAGTCTTGGGTCAATTTTTCTTTTGGTTGTGTTGCCATTATTTTAACAGATTCATATAGCAGAGAAGTGTTATGCCCAGATTTTGGGGAGCCCCAGATAACCAGAGGTCCAGTCACGCATACAAGAACAAAGAGCTTCTATTCAGGCTTAAGGTCGGGCTCTCAGACATCACCAATGCTGTGGATCTGTCCGGAGAGCCCAGAACAAAGGCTGAGCAGGGTTTTTATGAGGTAGGGGAAAGGGTGGTTACAGGAAATGTGACATACAGACATCATCATTTTACGTAGAATCAATCATGGGTATATAGCTCCCATAGTGACAGTGTTGACCACTTAACTTTAGCAGTGCCCGTGGCATTTGGCAAACCCAATCATCATTTTTAAGTCTTTTGAAAGTGACCAACCGAGAGTGGTATTTTGATGTCCAGGATAGGGTCTAAGGGGGCATCGAGTGATTGGTTAGTTGTAACTGGGCAACTATCTATAATTTTTTTGGCTTTGCCCCAGGCCCAGGAATGCCAGATTGCTGTTAACTCTTTCTCATTGGCTATAACTAGGTAACAAGTGGCCCAAGGCTATTCTGGCCTTGGGCATTTTGTGGTCTTTGCTACAATTGTTTTACTATTCTGGGAAGCAAAAACTTAGTAACTTTTAGGGTAAATTTGAAGCATGTCATAGAGTTTGTTCAGCCTGGGCTCTTCAGAAGGAGGAGCATTTTGGGGTATGGTGGCATCTTACAGAAAGCCATAATTACTTAATGCACAGTGAATGATATTCAATTTGTAAAATGATGGAAATAACAGAAAGCTGGGACAGTGTAAAATCCAACAAAACAAAAGCAGACAAGCCAATCTGTGGATGTATGAGATATTGGACCTAGAAGATGTACATGATTAATATAAATGAAAATAGTGAAAAAATGGAGAAAATTAATTTAAGAATTTCTTCAAACTATTAGCATCACTAAAGAGCAAATGTAAATTCCATAATTGAAAAATACTATAGCCAAGAACCGTAACCCATGCCATCCCAGAATTTTGGGAGGCTGAGTCAGGTGGATCACAAGTTCAAGATCTGCCTTGGTAACTTAGAGACTTGACAAGACCATATCTGAAAATAGAAATAAAAAATGGGCCAATGACATAGCTCAATGCAAAAGCCCTGGATACAGCCCCCATTATCGGATCCCCACTTTAACAAGTGAGTTTGCTTCCAGCTTGTATTCTGCTGCTGTAATACCACAGATTGGGTAAATTATAGACAATAGTTTATGTGTCACACAGTTCCAGAAGCAGGAAGTCAAAATCAAGACCCCATCTGAAGAGAACATTCTTACTGCATGACAAAATCTTACAAAGTGACAGGAAAAGATAATCACCTCTCAGATGTCTCACCTCTTATCATCATGACAGTTATCAAATTTCAACATGTGAGGGGTGGTGCTTAAGCCATAACAACACAGCAGCAAACAGGATTAATGGAAATATCCTACACCTATAAAGAGTCTCTATAGAAACCTACAGAAAACAATATCTTTCATGGCAACTACAAAAAATGAACCTTGATCATTTTGCTTCTGATGTTGCTAACATATACTTCTTATTTCAAGAAATTCTTTCACCAAGATTTAATAAATGCATTAACCATTGAGCTTAAGGAGAGATGTTGATATTTCAGAAACCCAAGTAATAATGACCCACGTGCTATTTTGAACAGGAAAGACGGTGAAATTCCATCTTACTCCAGTAAGAAAACTTATTATCAAGAACTGAAAAAACAAACACTGGCGAGGTTGTAGGGAAAAAAGAAACCTTTCTACATTGTTGGTGGGACTGTAAACTGGCACAACCAATATGGAAATCAGTATAGAGATTTCCTTAAAACTCATAGATATTCCATTTGATTCAGCTATACCTCTTCTGGATGGCTTTCCAATGGGATTAAAGACATCACACAACAGTGATACGCACACATGTTTTTAGTAACATAACTCCTAGAAGCTAAACCCTGGAAGCAGCTGAAAGGTCTATCCACAGATGGGTGAACAAAGACACACAACAGACTACTACTCTGCCGTAAAGTCAAATTTTAGTCATTTGTAGGCAAATGGGTGTACCTTGAGACCATTAGGCTTAGCAAAATGAAGCAGACACAGAACCCTAAATATCAGATAGTTTGTCTAATATGACAAACCCAAGGCATAAATAGCCAAGACATCAGCTAAAAGAATCATAGTAGAAAACAGGAAGGTAAATTTTGCAAACAGCAAGAGGCTGGGAGGACAAAAGTGTGGCAAGGGGAAAAAGGAACTGACAATTATAAATATGCAACATGTATGTACCAGTTATTCAAGCTAAATGTTACCATAGACCACAAATACATGTTAATAAAAAATATTTGGAAAAAACTTAAGAAGATAATATATAGGCATCACATTATTAAAAATTATTACATTTTCTTTTATAATAAGGAAAATGGAAGCAATTATAATAGAAAAATATTAAAATCTGTAAATTTGTACTTATATCCTTGTGAAGATACTCTATAGCATATTTTGTACCTAAAATCATTACATACAATTGCTCACTCAATAAAGACTTCAACAATTTGAATTCACATTCAATAAGTGACAGTGTTTATAATGTAGTAATTTAAAAGTACATGTTTTGTAACCAATGTACATTTGAACTTACATGTAATTCCAATCTTTATCCAAATGCACATGAAATTCATATTTATCCTTCTTATTCATTACAAGCTTCCTTGTAAGAAAACCAACACAAATGGATATCAAAAACAGTAAAATATTTTAATCAAATATTTAAAATAGTGTACATATGCTCTAATTGTGGAATGGGCACGCACTATTAAAGATCAGTCATGTGGAACGTGGACTGGACACCACCAAATCAGCCATCAGCTTCCAATAGATGCAATTATGTGACACATAGGTAAACATTCAGTGCTGTATTTTTAATAATTTTTATTTCATGCATGTGTGTGCGTGTGTGAGAGAGAAAGTCACAGATACTGGAAATTGAATCCATGCCCTTCACAATGAGCTAGATCCCAAACTTTTTTTTTCTGATTTTAGGATTGCAAACTGGATCCTAGATTGGCCCACTTGGCAGCTTATCCAAGTCTGAAAATCAAAATCAAAACCAGTGCTGTATCTCAGAGTTCCCATCCCTCCTGCCCCCAAAGAATTACGCTTGAATCATGCTCTGAGTTATTGCGGGAACTAAAACACTGTCCTCTCCAACAGCTTTGCACGCAGGTGGGCAGGGCCACATAAGTAACACCATGGGGGCAGAAGCGCTTCTTGTCTACCTTCAGTACATCCCAAAGGAAGAGAGAAAACTGACGTTACTCACGCCATCGTGTCTGCTGCCTGCAAAGTCCAGGAAACACACATCGAAACTATCCCACTCGGACTTCCCCATGGAAAGTACCATACACAGCTCTGAATGAGAGCCTTCCAAGAGCTAAGGAATTCAGTAGGTGCATCCCCGGAGGACCGCAGCTGTCTGCACAAGAACTCAAGTTGTGCAGTCCCGGCACATCCGCATTGATTTTTGACATTATGGCCACAGATCTTTCAGACAAGAATTAATGGATCTCCGTATGGAGAAGGAACCGGCGAATTCAATGGAAAGAATATTTTACTGCTTCTACATTAAACCTATTAAATAACGTCAGGCAAATTCTAACTGACCATGATATATGAGTACTTTTTTGTTGACAGAGGATCATTATTTGTTTAATTTTAGCTCTTAAAGTGTAGATTTATGATTTTTAAATACTTGTAAATACAGAGGGCATAATCTCCCAAGTGCTTGGCCATTTGTTGTGTGGGCTCCGTGATCAGCCAGACTATCTAGATCAGACTCAAGATCTTTTCAATAATATAATATTTTCCGCCTTCACGAGCCTTGCAGCAGATCAACAGAGGCAGATGAATTATTTATACAGTTCAAAATTCGCAATGACAGAAAAAGAACGAACTTAATATTTGTTGAAGAGGTTCGGTATGTACGTTTGGCTCCAAACCAAACCCTGCCGGAATAAGATGCTGGCTGACGGCGGGCACCGCCCCCTCCCCCTGCCAAGGGAGCCAGACTGGGAGGCCCAAAAGGACAGACACAACAAGCTCAGACGGGTTCCTAAGGAAGAAGCCAACCCTGCGAAGAGCTGCTGTGTATCTGCAGAGAAGTGATAAAGATAAGAAACCGGTATCAATAAAAGGAGTAAGACACATGGGAGAAACTACACACTTGGATTACTCTGATGAATAAAAGAAATGTATCGTTTTGGTTTCTCAAGATGTTGAATAGGGGTCACGGTATTAAACGTGGCTAATATTGAACGTGGTGATTAGCAACTCTTTTAGCAAGCTTGTTTTCTTACAGCTTTTCTATGCTTAACCTCTCCAGTTGCCTCCTCGTACTACCGGAGTCTCAGATCTCCGTCAGTTCTATAACATTTTTTACACTTCTATACATGTCAACTATTTGTTCTTGTTTTGTATACAGCGAAATGAGACAGGGAGAAACAATCTATCATGGACATGCGCTCAGAGTTGTCTAAGTCTGGAATGCCACCAAATGAGACCGAGGCTGGGCAGTCACTTGTCACCATTTTGCAGGAAGCAAATATTCAGCTCACAGCAGGAGTCTCTCACAACTGCCCCTACTATATCCTAACTCTAGTGTCCCTATTTTGGTCAGCCTTTAATCCCTCCTTCCTTTTTGGTTTTTCTTTTGGGGAAATTTTTCCTGCATAAAATTCATTTTTAACATTTCTTTTAATATGGATTTATTACTGACAAATTCTCTTGATTCTTCTCTGGAAATACTTTTACTCTCATCTTTGAAGAATAGCTTGCCAGAGATAGAATTCTGGCAACAGTTGGCAACAGTTGTCTCAGCTAGTTAAAATAATATCTATTTTCTTTTATATTGAGAAATTATCAGTCTGGTTGTTCTCTTGACAGCACTACTTTTTTGTTATTTGTCTCTCTTTTGCTTTGCATGAGCTCATTAATTTATTAAGAGGTAGTTTTCTTAGAAGTCATAGAATCTCTTGAATTTGTGACCAATTTTTTCTTACACCAATTCTTTATAAAAGAATAAAATCTACATGCATTTCTTCTACCCGTTGTCTCTCTTGCTTCACATTTTGGGACTGCAATTATATATATATATATATATATATATATATATATATATTTTAAAATTCTGATATATTCATTAGAATATCTACATTTCATTTGGTTTTTTCTCATGCTTCAATCTAATTTGATTTGATATTTTTTACTGACCCTAATTCACAATTTCTTCATTGTGTTAAATCTGCTTGTTAAATGTATTTCTGCTATTTTTAATTTCAATTATTGCATTTTTACGATACAAACTTTATATTGATCTTTTTTATTAAGTATTCATGCAAATTTTTCATCTTATCTCTTATTTTCTTGAACATGTGATTCAGTTATTTCTAAATTTATGTCTAATAATATTGTAATATCCAGATTTATTTGGATCTACTTATACTATCCATTTTTAATCTGGTCCAGTTTGTGTAAGTGTGTTAGTCTTGGTTTTTATGTTTGTTTAATTTCAGGAGACAGTCAGGAGAAAAGCATGTGTCTATTTGAATATTTTCACCAAAGATGATTTGCTCCTGTCCTCTGTTACAGAGACAACACAGAATGCCTGAAACACATCACATCAATGATCATGTTTTTTGAAGTAGGAGCTGAGGAGTTTTTTAGAGGCCCTAATAAAAAAAATTGGGGGTATTTCTTAGGTCGGTATCCTCTGGAAACTCTTAAATTTTAATTTTAGTTTTGCAATGTCTGCAGATTATAAAGCCTATTCCGTTGATTTCCTATTGTCATTCTATTTTTCTAATCTACACATAAAAATTCAGAACATGAGCTGGGGTGTGATGGTACTGTCCTGTCATCCCAGCACTCTGGGAGGTGAGACAGAAGGATCGCAGGTCTGAACCCAACCTTGGCAACTTAGTGACTTAGTGAGAGCCTGTGTCTTTAAAAAAGAGAGGAGGACTGGGGTTTTAGCTCAGTGCAAACGTTCTGAGTTTAAGTAAATAAATAAATAAGCAAACAACTCAATGGAAAACTCAAGATTCGAACTCACTTTTGTACTCTCTACCAGAGTTTTTGCCGTTTCTAATTGTTTTGAAACCCACAACCTGCAGTTCTCACCTTCCATTTCAATTCCCTTCCATGAAATTTCCCAGAGTAACTCAGGCTGCCACACCTTTCAGCAGTCAGCCCCTCCAGGACTCCTAATTTATCAAAATCCACCCCCAATCCCTGTCTCAGCAAATGACTTATGATGGAAAGAGCACATCAAGCATTAAGTTCATGCTCAAAGTCCCACTTGGCTCTGAATTCTGTTCCTCAAAGCATTCTTGGCAAAGGTGGGTTTTCATAACTTATTTGACTTTTTCGGCTGTTTTCAGAAAGGCTGGTAGTACAGTGTATGTGTATAATGTCAGCTTCTCCATTGTAGCTAAAGGCCAGAAGCCTGTAATGATCAAATTTAAACTCAGTCATGAAAACAGTCTTTCCCTGGTAGATGACAGGAACTTGTGAACAACTTATTTCATGACCCACTAATTTTGAGGTCAATTTTAAAACACAATGTTACTAATATGTAAAAGACAGATTCTGCACGTGTCTTCTCATTTGAGGAGACTTGATCTCAAAAGGGGCTGGCAGGAGCAAATGCATTTCTCCATCCCAGAAAAGTTCGAGCTATGAACTCGCATTCTCCATCAACTTACACTAAATTTCACTGAAGCAAATTGATATTTTCTTTTTTATTCTTTTTTTAAATTTTAAAACCACTTCTAATCAGAATTAAATATGAGGCTACAGGGTAATACCTTTCATTGTCAGAGTGCCTTTTCCTTACTCTTTGTTACCAGTGAAACTATGTGTACTTAGTTAATTGTTATATCAAGAAAATGCACGGGAGTCATCCATGATTTCCTTTGAAACAAGTAATATTCCTACTTCATTGTCAGACCTACTAAGGTGTTGAAATATTTCTTCCATAAATAATATTTCTAACCTTGAATACAAAAATTTTAAATGCACATCTGTACTGTTTCTTGAGAAATTTAGACTGTTTATATGAAATTAAACTTTTTAAATATAATACACATACACACACACACATACATATGTATATATATACATATATATAGTGTTTGCCTATTACTGATAATCAAGGCACATTTCACACTCCCAAACTGAGCATTCTTTTTAAATTAACCTTGTGTTGAATCACTTTCTAACTGGAAGCTCTTAAATTACTTTTCTGTTATGTAGGTGGCCAGCCAATTGGATATCAGATAAGGTATCAGATACTAGTTACAGTAATTAGTTCTGAATTTTCCTTAACTCTTCCTTTTTCTATTAGGATTTAATCAAAGAGCTTGTAAGAATTCTTTATTAATATGCTAAACCAAGTCGATTGGTAATACTCTATGAGAATTTTTGCAAATCTTTGTCACTAAATTACACCTCGCTAGAGTAACCTAGCAGATGAATCCTTATTGAGACCTGTAAAATGATTAACAATACTTGACCTCTATGTGTGTGTGCGTGTTCATGCACGCATGTGTATGCTTGTGCCTGTGTGTGTGTGTGTGTGTGTGTGTGTGTGTGTAAAATGTAAGCCATCTGGAATATATATATATATATATATATATATATATATATATAGAGAGAGAGAGAGAGAGAGAGAGAGAGAGAGAGAGAATATATCTATATATATAATAAAATACGTGTGTATGTGTGTGTGTGTGTGTGTGTGTGTTCAAATACAATCACTCCAAAAAGTACACAGAAAACCACATTAATGACAGGACTTCCCTTTCCTGTGACTCAACAAGTAAAATACAAAACTTAATAACTACCCACAAATGAATCCATGGGGCTACCTTTCTGTAAATATCCTCTTAACAAGGTCAGGATTAATTCAAGAATGCAAAAAGATCACACAGCCAGCAGAGGCAGGACAGACTCCGCAGCCAGGTCGGTGCCTTGGCTTTGATGCTTGCCAGCTGAATGCTCTCAGGAGTGCTCCTTTAGCTCCCAAGTTTTGGATTATTCCATACCAAATTCAAGACTCAGACCACGTCACATTTGTGAGCTTTATTTACAATTGTTTATCAAAAATTCATTCTTCAGAATTATATATGTCCACTTTTAATTTCCAAACCAATGTAAAACGAGAAAGAATTGGCATTTGTGTTATTATCATGGCCTGCTACCTTAATATAAAAACTGTGTTACCATCTAAAAGCCACCATATAGGGCTGCTGTGTTAGTGCTGCAAGTCACCTACTTCAAGAAATCTTATGTATTACTCTTTGCAATAAATGATTCAACTCCTGCAAACTTTAGTTAAGGTACATTTCTATTTATGAGCCTAATTTAAATCCTGCTCTACTTTATTTGTATTTAATTTTATTGCAGAAAACAACCACTTTGAAAAGAAGTAGGTTAAGGAAACAAAATTTTATCAGTCTCATCGTTACTTTTACACTGATTTCTTGTCAGTATTCGAAGCTGTATTCAAATAGGGCGAACATGATAAAAATGTGCTGGACTGAGAACTGAATAAATTACTTTCCATGACTTAACTGATGCCTTCAAGTTTGGTGTAAAATGCCCTATACTAACAAAATAAAGTCTGGGATCAAAAGTTTATACTGAAGTACCTATATTATTAAAAGCCAGAGCCTTTAGGCTGAACACCATATATATATATATATATATATATATATATATATATATATATATATATATACACACACACACACACACACATATCACTTTCCTTCCTTCCTTATTTCTTATCCTAACAATTCTATTTCTTGTCACTACTTTGCTCAACTATTCATTAACTGGCAGTTATTAACAGAGCATGCTTGACTACTGTGAGCTAAGTGTTATCCATTACAGGACTGTGAGTTTACACAAGGGGTTTCTTCCGAGACAGTGGCAAACAGATTCCAAGATACTAAGATATTATCAATTGATTAAAACATCTAAGAAGAGTAAGTTCTCACATGACACATAGCCGCTTCCAGTGTGTAAGAACACGGGAACACAAAATAGTGTCTAAGAACACATTAAGATATTGGTGTGGGTTGGAAGTGCCAACAAAAGAATAGCGTCTAAGCCTGGTCCATGTGACCTTGTCTAGTACTGCTGATGTCATTAACAACATGCCATGGATTGTTAATCACGGGTAAGCAACATGCCACGTACAAGAGTCACCTCGTCTCTTTGACCTTGATTGCCCTACCAGTAAATGAGCTTCTAAAATGTCTTCCATGTGCATGGTCCAATATGTGCCTTATCTGGTAACCCTCAGCATGTTGAAAGCTTGTTGTATCAAATGAAAATGATGGTTCATATTCTTAACTGTCAACTATTACAAAATGTAAGAATTAAGTAGTAAGGATAATGATGGAGCAAGATTACCTACTATTCAAATATTTATAGACAATTATTTCTAGTTTGGTCTAATTAAAACAGATTTGTTACATTGGGGTAGAAACTTGTGGAATCATTTAACATATTGACAAGTAAGACTATAACTTCTGTCCAAGATCTTTGTATATATAGCTAGTTATACTAATAATGGTAAGTATTCTTGAAGATGAATTACACAAAAACTCATACCAGATGGATTGTCCTAGGAAAAACTTGATATTAGTAGAATATTGCTTATTCCCAGGGACAAAAATACTCACGTGCTCACTTTATATAAGGTTCAATGGATTGTTACAAAGATGGTGTAGTTCGGCAATTAAAAAGTTTTGAACAATTTTTTTCTCCCTACTGTCCATGTTTATTCTACTGTTTCAATTAATTTTAGTAAAACTGAAGCCTTCAATTCCTCAGTCAAATATATGATTTAAATAAAATGCAAACAAAAATGTAATACGGAATTAATTCTGTAGGTCAAAAGCTACTAACATGAGTTTATCTATAAAATTATAACATGAAAATTATTCTCTGCCACAGATTAAGAAATCAACAAATGGTAATTGAGACTTCCACAGTGTCAATTACCACTTAAAAAGAACCTGGTTTTCACTGCAAAAGCTACATATAACAAAGTCTAATGCAGAATATTTTACCAGTGGAAAAAGCAATGATTGAGCACGTAACTTTGCTTTTTTTGAAAATGTAGTCTTCAGGAACTTAGTAAGCATTAGCGAAGAGCCCACAAGCCATGAAGTAGAGCTCAACTTTGGAAATCACAGTTGTAGCGTGATCAGTTTCCAAAATAAAACTGGAGGCATTAACACAATTTGATTAGAACTCTTCTCACAATTAACGTAATTTGAAAAAATAAGAATAATCACTTAAGACTCTATGCATGAAATTTTATTAATATTCACAGCACCCCAGTCCAGAAATTCCTAAGTAACTCATGCAAAGCCCTGCTAATGACTGGGAGAACAAGCTGTGAACTAAGGGTTATCTAATAACAAAGCCGAAAGTCGTCCAGGAAAGCCAAATCAATCTTTAAATCAGTATGTGAGCACTCTGGATTTATTATCTCAATTTTAGCATTTGCGTAAATACCAAGAATACATCAAGGTGCCTTTAATTGCAATTTTGTTAATTTCAAATACTATTTTCACATTAAAAAATTGTACTGGAAAAAATACAAAAATAAAGCAACAATAGAAACACTGATAATGTGACTATGCCAGATATAATCACTAACATCTCAGTGACTATTCTGCTTTGCATATATACTTATTTATATATATATATGCTTATATAATATGTCTGTGTTCATTTGTATATACTATAATAATTCTTTCAAAAGCTGTGACTATTGTTAATTTCCATTGCCAATGCATATTACTTAAAACAGGATTTCTAACACTATTTCTCTTTTCTTTTTCTTATATCTTTAACAATGCTACTATTTTCTTTTTTATTCTCTTTTTCCATTATATTCTTGATATGTATGAGTGCAATAAATAAATTTTAAATTGATCTTGAGCATTTTGTGCACATACATACCATGGCAAAGTTACAGATCCTTCCTTTCTCTCTTTTTTACCCTCCCACATCCTCCCGCTCCCCTCCAGTTCTCTTTATTCCCCACATTAAGTTCTATGAAATAATTGTGATTTGGATTTCTCATATCAGAGAAACCATTCAATATTTCACTTCTGCTTCTGACTCACTTCACTAAGCATCATGGTCTCAAATTGTCTCCATTTACCTACAAAAGCCTCCAACCTATCTATCTCTTTAGATGCATAGTATCCCATTGGGTATAAATACCACAGTTTGTGTATCCATTGGTCTGTTGATGGGTATTTTGGTGACTTCCATATTTTAGCTATTGTTAGTTGTGCTACTATGAAAAAGGGTAAAATGTATCTCTTTTCTTTAGCCAGTTTCCTTTTCTTGGAATTTAGAGTGTTTCCAATTTTATTTATGTTAATTTTATTGCTTCCCTTTTTTAATGTCTACTATACTCATTTTAATTTTTAAACTAAAATATTAAATGATGCAAAAACATTATGCACACTAATGGAGCAACACATGTTGCTTCAAGACTCGCATACTTTGGGTAATATATAAGGCAGCTTAAAGGTGTCTATCTCATTAAATATTTATTCTTTCTCTACAGGAGAAACTTTCAAAATTCTTTCTGCTCGTTTTCTGAAACATACACAGGAGAATATTGTAATCTATGGTAGATTCCCTCCTGTGCAATATCACACCAGCACTGCTTTCTCCTACCTAATTGCAGTTAGCTTTTTTATTTTTATATAGTGTCTCAACTAGAAGTCAGCAACCGAACTATTTAATCTTTGAAATATTTTATAACAAAATTCTTTTGCTGAAAAGCTTGTGATAATAATTGTCTTAGGTGAAAATCATCACTTTCTCACAGCTGATTAGTTGTAAGTTTGACGATGAAGTATTCATATATTTTAAGTTCAGATGTAACCAGATATTTTCTTCTCAAAAGGTATGATCATTTCCTCACTGACACCTTTGATTTTTCACTCATTGGCTGTTATTCTTTTTATACACTTTCAAGTGTATCTGGTAAACAAAATAATCACATACTGAGAAGACAGACAGAGAAAGCCTCTCTCAAGAAAAAAAAATTGCAAAATTTGTGACATGCTTGGTGGCCTGTCATCCACAGAGGAGTCGGGCTGAACAAGGGAACTTTAAAAGGGCTCGGTGATGGCATTCTTTCTAAACATTTATGAGTGTCAAAAACAATTTGTGATTTTAAAAGGTTAAGAAAAAAATGGATTCAAATAGTTTTAACATCTTTGAGCACCTTACTCCAAGTGTGGCTCATTCCTGAGAAGCAAAATTATCAGCCTATTATAAATAAGGGAATTTTGTTTCTTTTTACATGAGAAGGAATTGCTACGACCCAAATCACCCATTTGCAAAAATATATAATTAGCAAATGATAGCACTGTACTGGCTAGAGAAATGGGAGTGTGGGAGTGTTGCTTAGTAGAAGGAAATTGTCTTAGTTACTTTTTCATTGCTGGGGGAAAATACTCAACATCCACAACTTAGAAGAGGTAAGATTTATTTTAGCTCACAGTTTTCAGAGGGTCTGACGCAATCTATTTATAGGCAGCAGGCACAGCTAGAAGCACATGGCAGAGGCTGTAGAGCTGATCATACATTGCAGACAGAAGCCAAGTGAAGCAGGGAGCAAGCTGATACCCCGAGACTTGGTCTAAGGCTAGAGCTTTCCCAGGAAAAAGCTGCCCCCCCACACACACTCAAGGTGAATGCCCTGGCTCACTTCCTGCCTCACAAGTCAACAACAAACACCTGAAAACTCTGCCCAAGCCCCCCCCCACACACACACACACACACCAAGTCTCTCTCCTCTAGTTGACATGATCCCTCCAGGTCAAGTCCCAAGCATCCATCCCTCCGGGCCAGACCCCATCTCTCTGTACAGAGTTCCACAGTTATCCCCACCACATCCAAATATGTGAGGCTTTTGGAGAACAGTTCAAATCCAAACCATAGCAGGCATGTACTTAGAATGTGTGAGGCTCTGGGTTCAATCCCCCCAAAAAAACGCCACAGGATAGCAAAAAGAAGCTTTATCCGTGGTTTGGTCAGAAGCTACCATCACTATGGTCCTTAAAATATCTCCTGAGTTTCCATCGCTGACACTAGCACACCCCAGAAGAAGCAGCTACCACCAATTAGGGAGACAGAGGGAGAGACATTGTGCCCACACGTTCCAAGACGTGGGTAGCTACTAATCAGATTTTACCATTTCTACAGAGATTCAGGCCTTAGCACCAACTTTATTTTATTGAACACCGGAAGCTCAAAGAAGAAAATGGTCATGAGAACATCAAACACATTCAAACACTTTCTTAAAGCTTGCATCCTTTTAAGAAAATATATTTTTAAAACAAGAAGGCTCACACCTAAATACATAGCAAGGAACAATGCAAGCTAAACAACCAAAGCAATAACTAAATTGGAATTTTTGCTCTGTGTATTCAGAGTGTCAAGAATAAATATGCAGAGTAAATATAGTCAAAATGACCATACTGCCAAAACTGATATACAGAATCAATGTAATTCCTATCAAAATACTAACAATTTCTTTTCACAGAACTTGAAAAAAAAAATCATCCTTAAATTTATATGGAACCAAAGGAGATCTGGAATAACCAAAGCAATCTTAAGTAATGAGACTAAGGCAGGAGAAGTTACAATTCCAGACATCAAGTCATACTGTTAAGCAATAGTTGCAAAAATTGTATTGTACTGGCACAAAAACAGACAGGTAGACCAGTGGAACAGAATCGATGATGCATAGACAAACTCGAATACCCTCAGCTAACTGGAATAAAGGATAGCTTCTTCAATAAATGATGCTGGGAAACACTGGACATCCGCATGCAGAAGAATGAATATAGAAACACATATGTCATCATGCACTAAAATCAAATCAAACTGTATCAAACACCTTGATATTAAAACTGAAACACTGAACCTTCTGAAGAAAAATTAGGCAAATATCTAAAAGACATAGGTGTAGGCAAAGACTTTCTTAATAAGACACCAAAAGCAAACAAAATGGCCTCCAGAATTAACAAATGGGATTATGTCAAATTAAAAGGTTTCTGCATGGCAAAGAAAACTATCAACAGTGTAAAAACAGAACTGACAGATCAAGAAAAAAATATTTACCATCAATACCTCACATAGGAGGCTCATAGCCAGAATATACAGGGAAAAGGAAGCCCCTCCAAACCAAAGACCCTTTTGAAAAATGGGCAAAACAAATGAATAGGCAGTTCTCAAATGAAGAAGTACCAATGGCCAATAAATACATGAAAAGATGTTCAACATCCTTAGCCATAAGAGAAGTGCAAATCAAAACACCACACTAAGATATCATCTAGTTCCAGACAGATTGGCTTATATCAAGAACACAGACAGCAATCAATGCTGGTGAGGCTGTGGGGAGAAAGAAACCCTCCTGTGCTGCTGGTGGGAATATAAACTGGTACAACCACTATGGAAAGCAGTATGGAAGTCTCTCAAAAGACTGAAAATAAATATCCCCTTCGATTCAGCAATACCTTTTCTGGGAATTTTCCCAAAAGAGTTAAAACAACATATAATAGAGATACATGTATACCCATGTTCATAGCTAATATGTAGAAGACTCCAAAATACCCATCGACAGACCAATGGATACATAAATTGTGGTATTTATACCCAATGGAATACTACTCATCTAACAAGACAGATAGGTTGGAGGGTTTTGTAGGTACATGGAGGCAACTTGAGATCATCACGCTTAATGAAGTGAGTCAGAAGCAGAAGTGAAATATCGAATCGTTTGTCTGCCAGATGACAATTATTTCATAGAACTTAACATGGGGAATAATGGGAACTGGAGGGGAGGGGGAGGGTGTGGGAGGGTCAAAAAGAGAGAAAGGAAGGATTTGTTAACAAGGAACAGGATCAAAAATGTCCCCTGTTCCAAGGATACACAATGGCAGAGAAAAAAATGTGTTATTTCAGAAGCAGTAAGTAGCATTTTATCTTTCTATTTCTTTCAACTGAAGTTTTCTTAAAATACTAAAATGCTGAGATTTTTGTTTTTGTCTTGTTTTCATCTCCGACATGTTAGTTTCTTTTCTTCTCCTTTCCATTTCCCTTCTTTTTCTGTCCCTTTCTCCTTCATTTATACTTCATCTTTTTCTTTCTCTTCCTCCATTTTGTCGGTGTTTATCTCCTCCCGTCTCCTTCATTCCTCTCTCTCCTCCTCTCCTGCTTCTCCTTCCTCTCTCTCTCTCTCTCTCTCTCTCTCTCTCTCTCTCTCTCTCTCTCCCCCTGCTTCTCCTTCCTCTCTCTCTCTCTCTCTCTCTCTCTCTCTCTCTCTCTCTCTCTCTCCCCCTGCTTCCCTCCTCCTCCCACGTTCTGGCCCACAGTTACCCACAGGTGCTAGTCATGGCAATTATACCAAGAACTTTGGGCATGAACTTGAAATTCTGGTTATAATTACAGAATTCCAACTTAAAAATACAGCTTATAACAGTGGTGAATAGTCCAGCCAGACCACAGAGGTTCTTAAAAAATAGTATAGAGGGATGAAAAGGATGTAGGAGAAAATTCACTAACTATAGGATTGACAATTTATTTTTCCTTTACTGGTGACATTTTTAAAACATTTAAAAGCACCATATTCATTAGGAAATACTATATGCAAATAACATTCAAGAAGAAACACTTAGTATTCAACTGCTGAGTTTATTATTCAGAGGAAAGAAAAATGTAAATTGGTTGCAAATGAAGCTGCCCATTAAGCTTTGAAAATATTTTTAAATATTCTTGTGGTGGCAGAGGCATAGACTTTTTCATTTAATTTACCCGTTCCCTAAACACAATAGAGGCCACAGTAGAAGGAACCATCAGGCAACCCTCGATAGGAAAGACGTAAGTCACAGATCTTACAAAATCAATCTCTTTCTGAAATTGGTGGCTTCCTTAGTGTACATGCTGGAAAGAAAAGAATATTTACACTGGGATAAGAAGGCTACCTAAATTCTGTGGAGAACCACAACATTCCATGTCACAACTACCAGATTTTTAGAAAGCTATGATATTCACAATGAAAATCAAAGCGCACAGTCAAAATTTAGCAGATTTTTGTTCTTAGCACTGACTAAAATCGCTTTTCTTTGGGAAACAGGTGTCATTCATTTTCAGGTTTCCAGGACGGAAACCTTTTGGCTTTTAATCCCAGGTCAATAGTGGAGATGTTAGCACAAGGAAAGTTAATGCCGATTTTCTCACCTTGGACTAACAAGATTTCTGGATTGCATTGGCAAGCAATTCAACAGAAATTTAGAAGAGATACTTTAAGAGCAGGAAATCCCCTGTCAGGAAAGAAAGAAAAAAAAAGTCTAGGCAGACAATTCTCATGTCCAATGGTTTCTACATTAAAAACAAATGTTTCATACTATTGAAATCATTTCATTACCCAGCACACTCCGCTTATCTGGAGGTGATTTCTAACAGATCCCAGTCTGCTTTGCAGACACAAATTTCCAGCCACTCTCCTGTATGCCCCTCGAGGCCATTTCATAAGGAACCTAACTAACATCAATTCAAACAAGATTCATTTTTTTCCATTACTTTACACCCTCAAAAACTGATACAGACTTCCCCAGATGAAGTTTAATACAGAACACAGGTTTATGAAGTGTGGAACCTCGTTTCAAATGTACACATAATATATTGATATAGACTTTGGGAACATTTTCAAAGAATACAAATGTGCCGAGTCCAAGGCTTAAATGCTCCTTTTCACTGAAATATAGCTCATAAAAGATTTCAGAAGGCCAAAAAAATCCTCTAAAATTTAGTGTTCACTTTTTTTGAGATTTCCCAGAACTTTCTAATTTAGAAATTAAATTGTATATCTACCAAGCAAATGTGTAGTATGAGCAATTCATTAGAGTAAATAAATCTGACAGTCGGGGTCCTTTTCTGAATTTCAAAGCCTAAGTGCTTAGAGGAAAGATACATGGATAGAAACCACAAAATATATGAACAATGCAAAACTGAGGCTTTGATTACTCTTGTTTTGTAGACATGCCTCCAGGACCATAGTTATTCCAGTCTTCTATCCTGTCTGAAAATGTCACCAAGGGATCTGATGTCATATACAGAAATGTCTTTTCTATGACATCTTTCTTAAAACATGTCTGTCTTTGAGTCATATTCAGTCTCCCATATGGTAATTAATTTGTTATAATACATTTGGTGCATAAATTCATATTTTCATCCTGAGTAATATAGAACTCCACAAATGAATTGGAGTATGCAAAAGATGGTGCAATTATTATTCATCTCAGATTGCCATTTCTATTCCATGGTTTTCTGACTTTAGAATAGCCATAACGTTTTGTTCATTCTACCAATGGTTATTAGGTACATATTTCATGATATAGTTTGAGATTAAAAACCAAAAAAGACAAAGTATTTTGCCCATGAGAAGCTGAAAGTTGTGAAATGTGTAATCAAGAGACATAATTAGAGCTCGTTTTGGTTTTGTTTTTTGAGACAGCCAAAAATAAAACCTCAGCCTCAGCCTCTGAGTGCTGGGATTTTTGTCACCACTATTAAGTCATTCTGGGAGAAGAAACCTGGAGCCCCTACTTTCAAGGCAAGCACTTTACCCACTGACCTATGCCCCAGTCCTATCTTTCATTGAGCTCTTTTGGGGAAGAGGGGGGTTGCTTTGTTTTGTTTTGTTTTTGAAACAGGGTCGCATTTTGTAGTATAGGCTGGTCTCGAACTCAATACATATCCCCAGCTTGCCTAGAAAACATAGCAATCTTCCTGCCTCCGTCTCCGGAGTGTTGGTATACAAGCGTGCACTACCACACCCAGTATTATGTGGTGCTAAGGGATCAAACTCAGGGCCTCAGGCTTTCCAGGTAATCACATTAATCACTGAGCTATGCCCACAGCCCCAAATTTAGGTTTAATAATAGGACTTTGCTCCATGCACATTCCTATATCCTTTGTATCATTTGTACTTTTATCTGCTTCACTAATTTCTATGTTATTCTGGTTTATAAACACAGAGTCTTTACAAACATATTTATAAATGATGATTAAGTATACATATCATCTTGAGTAGAACGATGATTGACTAGAAAACTAGTAAAGAAAATATCTGTTTACATCTATGAGGATGTCTTTAGAAAAGATTGGCATTTGGGCTAGACTGAGTAGGGAAGATTTTTTTTCTCACCAGTGTAAGCAGAGAGCATCCAATCTACTGAAGGCCCCTCTTGGGTTAAAAAAAAAAAAAGGGGGGACGAAGGATGAACACATTGTTCACTTGAAAATAGAGAGAAACTACCAATTTTATTCTACCCTCAGGCATTTGCACTGTTGGATTTTGGTCCTTCGAATTTAGGCAGACTCCACATTGGTTTTCTAGTTCTTCATCTTTCATAGCCAGCTGTGCAGTAAGTTAGTTTCCATCATCCCACAAGCCAATTTCCATAATAAGTATACATAATATATGATAATTGATAGATCAGATATCTATTCTCTCTTTGGCTCTGTTTCTCTGGCGAATGCTGGCTAACAGAAGAGTGAGCAGCCACAGTTCTTAGCTCAGTCAGAGACAATCTCTACAAATGCTGATTTTCTCTTCCTCCATTTTCCTCACAACACCATGATGGTCCTAAGGTATCCTAGTCACAAGGTTAAGAAACGAACATTCTCGGAATACAACTATTCTCCTGCCAACATGAGTAGAAAAAGACCACGGAGAACCTCTAAAGATCAGAAGCAGATTGACTGTCCCTTCAATGAAATCCACATTTATTCTATCAGAAGTCAAGTGGGACAATTTGAGCCCCAAGTGTTCCCAGCAATCTTTCAACACCACTGCCTTCCTCTTTCCACAATAACGAATCTCACTGTATTCTTTACCTTTACTGAGGAAGAGGAACAAATTCTTGTTATATAAGACAAAGGAAGCCCAGGCCTCCTTTATTCTACTACCTTGGACTTCAGCCTATTTGTGACTATGTCCCTTTCAGGATTTAAACTTCTTTTTAACTTTTACTCTGTGGCTTCAGAAAGTTTCATTCAATCAAAGCCTAGTTCAATCCCCCTGTAACCTTAATGCATTTTATATTTTTAAATTTTAATTGACACATAATAATTGCATTTATGGGGAGTAATGTGATGTTTCAGTTCATATATACATGGGTCACTTTCGGGTAGTTGGGCTAATCACCTTCTAAAACACGAGAATAGTCAAAATCCTTCCTTCCAGCTACATAACAAGCTCTCTTGTTACCTATAGTCATCTTACTGTATTATAAAACACCAGAAATTCTGTAGTACAGTAGGATATACTACCAAACTGTAATATTGTACTCTTTGATCTACTTCCCCTGCAATCCGTTCACTCTCCCTCGATTCTACTATTCTCTGCTTTTATGAGATTAACATTTGTAGATTCCACATTTGAGTGAGACCACACAGTAGTCATCCTCTGCAGCTGGCTTAGTTCACTTAGTGTAATTTCTTCCAGGTTCACCGTGTTACCACAGTGACTGGGTCCTCTTTTATGTATGAATAGCATGTTTGAATCTGAAGTTGACTTAAGTTGATTCCGTATCTTGGCTATTGTGAATAGTGCTGAAACATGGAAGTACTGATGCCTTTTTAGCATGTTGATTTCATTTTATTTAGATATATATACCTAAAAGTGGGATTTCTGAATTACACAGTAGGTCAATTTTAGATTTTTTTGAGAAACCACCATCCTGTTTTCCATGGTTATGCAATAAATGGCTGGATTTACTTGCATCTCCACTGACACTGTGTAAGATTCCCCTTTTGTTTCCACTAGCCAGTACTTCTCATTTCTTCCCTCTTGATAACAATTATTCCAACATAAAGTGATATCCCACTGTGATATTGATTTTTATTTCCCCTATGATTAGTGATATTATAAATTTTGTTCATATGTTTGTGCAGGTATTTAGTACTCCATCTTAAATTGGATAATTTGAGGAGTTTCTGTTCTCTTATTTATGTATTACATTTTGATCATCTTTACTTCCTTTTCCCTTTCCCACTCTCTCAATCTCCCACATTGCCTTCCTGTCTCTACAACAATCTATCGTGTTACTTTTTCCACCTGTCTTTTACTTTAATATAGTTTGGTTTTCTCATATTAGAGAAGCCATATGATATTTAGCTTTCTGTATTTGATTCATTTCCCTAAGAATAATGGCTTCAAGGTACATACATTTTCTCCCAAATGATTCAAATTTATCTTTCCTGGGGCTGGAGGAATAGCTCAGCAGTTAAAATGCTTGCCTAGAAAGTGTCAAGTACCCAAGTTCAGTTCCCCAGTACCACATAAGCCCAGCATGGTGGTACATGCCTGTAATCCTGGCACATGGTGGTACATACTTGTAATCCTGGCACTCGTGAAGCTGAGGCAGGATTGCTGTGGGTTGGAAACCACTCTGGGCTACACAGTGAGCTCAGAACCAGCCTGGACTACAGAGTGAGATCCTGTCTCAAAAAATAAAATTATCTTTTTTGTGGCTGAGAGGTACTCCATTGTGTATATTTATTACATCTTCTTTATCCATTCATCTGCTGATGGACATTTCAGTTGTTTCTAAGACTTGGCTACTTTAAGTTGTACTGCTATAAATATGAGTATGCATGTAGCACTCTTGTATGTTGACTTTTAATTCTTTTGGGAAAATATCAAAAAGACATATAGCTGGGTCAAATGAGATATCAGTTTTCAAGTTAGTTAGTTAGTTTTTGAGGAATCTCCATATAGTTTTCCATATCAGTTGAACCAGTTAAACGTCCCACCAACAAAGTAGTCTGGCTCCTTTGTCCTCAGAACCTCCCCAGCATTTGTTGTTTTTTGATATTTCTTAATGCCAGTCATTCTTGCTCAAGTTAGATGGAACTTCAGTGTCCTTTTGATTTGCATTTCTCTGATGACTAACGATGTTGAATTTTTTTTATGTATTTATCAGCCACTCAGACTTCTTCTGAGAACTGTCTATTCATTTTAGTTGCCCACTTGTTGATTTGGTCTTTTATTTCGAGGTTGTTATGGTTCAGATCTGGAGTGTCCCCGAAACCTCATAAATTTCGATATTGTGAAATATCAATGTGCTATTGGGAAGTGGGCATGATTGCAAGGGGCTGAACCCTGGGGCTTGCCGCAGAAGGAGCTGGTCATGGGGGCGGGACCCCGCAGGGTAACCCCGCCCTTCTTACATCACTGCCACGCCCTGAACAGCTGCACCTCCGCGTGTGCTTCTACCATTGCCAGCCACCCGTGTAGGGCTGTGACTTTTGAAACTACGAGCAAAAGTAAATCTTTCCTCCCTCAAATTGTGGGTGTCGGATATTCCGTCCCAGCAAAGAGAAAGTAACTAAGGTAGGGGTCTAAATTTTTCAGTTCCTTGTATATTCTAAATAATAGTTTTCTTTCTCTGAGGAGTAGCTGACCAAAAAAAAAAAAAAATCCCCTCAATTCTCTTTTAATTCTGTTGATTGTTTCTTTGAGTTGTTTTGATGACTTAAAAATCCTGTACATTAATCCCTTGTCGGAGTTCATTTTCTTAGCTAATTTTTAAATTTTTTGCTCTGAGAACATGGTTTTCCCTACAGCTTTCTTTGAGAATAAAATATACAATGGGTCTTTTTTTTTTCTTCTTTACTATTGCTTCTGGAGCATTCTATAAACATTGAAAATTGACTTTTATGTAATTGGAAAAAACTCCTTAGCACATCACCAACAGTTGAAAGAATTATTCTTCTTATTTCTGAAGAGTTTTACTATTCCCTCTATCTCCCATTTCTTACTTGCTCAAGGTTTTCCCACTACTCCACTGGCTGGTCTTCAGCATTCCCTACGTGGTTAGGCTGCCCTTTCTCTGATCTCTACATGTTAGAAGGCTTTGCCGTTTATTCCTTTGACACAGGTCTGATTGGGTTTCAAAGTCCTTTTGCCTCCCAGAGAGCCTTCTCACTTGTTTCCGTCGAAATTAAAAGCAATTTAATTCTTGCCATTACTCAGAAAGAAATTAAAATCATCCTTGTGGGTTGCATTTGACTACTCTATTCCCCTTGTAAACTTACCCAGTGCAATAATAAATTTACATCCTAAATAACAAGTTTTAGCATCACTAATGTGTATCATTTTTCACATTTTAGGATCTCTAAAATTGGCAAATGACAAAAATAATCACAAGCCACATTTTAATTGTCAGTTCTAATTGAAAACTCAAATTGTATATTTCCTTTATTGGTCAAAAATACATTAATTCATGCTACTACTATGCTTAAAAACACCCCAATGGGTTCTATTTTATACTAAGTAAAGCCCAAAATTGTATATAAGCTGGAGTACAGTATCCTTTGTTTTCCTTTGTAGACGGATATTTTTGGTATTGGCTTATTTGTTTCAGGGATTGGCTCATCTGTTTTCCTATTTTGTTTCACTGGCCTCAGTTACACTTTCCAGTAAAAATGAAAAAATATATACATCTTTGCTTCCTTCTTCAACTCCAGTAGAAAAAGACTCTGGCCATGGCATAAAAGTGTTTCACTTGTGTCCACTCAGAACAAAATAGAGTATACAATTTTCCATGGACCAATAACTATCACTAGAAAATTAATGGCCTGGATTAGCCAATGCCAACTGTCTTGAACCAATCATCAATGTAATTAAAGGGATAAAATCACTGACTGTCTTTGTCAACGAGAATTCTAGCTTAGAAGTGAGACTGGGATGATCATTGCAGGGAAACGCATGAAGTGTGTGAGTGGAGTAAAGGGTGAATTGGAAATCTTATTAAAATCAGATATATACTTAAGAAGAAACTGACAATGCCGCCACAAAGTTAAAGGTACCCTGTGCCTTCCTTAACTTAGCCTGTGTCAAAATGGAGTTCATTACCACTAGTCAGCAATCAGTCTAGATTTCTGCGTTCCTCCCTATGGGTGCAACTTCCAATAGAAATGAGAACTTTAAATTTACATGTTTCCTACAATGTAGCAAACAGTTTGGGACATGGAGTAGTCTTTAGAGAGAAGTGAAGAAACCACCACAGGAAAAAAAAAGTAAAATTATGGTCTATGTTCTGATGCCTCTCGTCTGAGCTTGATGTGACAGTAAGAAGTTAGTTTCAGCAAGGTCCCACACTTTCCTTGGTCAACCATCAGCTCCGGGCAATGCTAAGTGGAGGTACGTGATGTGCTCATAACTCGAAAGTCAACTCCTTTCCTCTGGTAACTTTATTACAGACCTCACCTCTCAAAGACAGGAAGAACTTCCAAAGTCCTGCTCAGGTTTCTGCCATTAATTGTCTGAGTCTGGAACTGAATAGAATCGGTTTTGGTATCCTGATAAACATGCCAGATATTCTGCAGACATTCCTAAGTTTCTACTCTGCGTATGAGAGTACATTCAAGGGTCCAGTAATGCAGAATGTTTCACTGCTTTTTTCTCCTTCTCTAGAACACTCATCAGATCAATAAAGACCAGGAGGAGAAGGACAAAGATGCAGAGAGGAAGAAGAGGAGGAAGAGTGGAAAAGCTCAATCCAAATGAACTATCCCTTCAGTGTTGAAGAGGACGGGCTCCAAAACCAGCAGATGGAGGTGACAGCCAGGTCTTTCCACATATCAGCGTGAGCAATAATGTAGCCACTGGGTCTGTCTACCTCTACAAAATGAGAATTATAGCGGTGATAACTCCACAGAGTGGTGATCAACATCAAATAACCCATGCTACTACTTAGATGTATGTTGGAACAACCCATATTAAGTATTTTCGTCATTACATTATACCTAAACAGTATTTTATATTTTCCCATGGGAAAAGAAACAGAGATCCCAGCTCACAGCCCCAGATGGGTTTCCAGCCACCCGCCAACACCACGTTGCCAATGATGCTGCGAAGTCCTCTTGGAAGTGAGTCTTCCAATTTTCAGCAAGTGTGCCTCAGCAAATGCCACTTGAAACAAAACAAGCTGTCCTTACCACCCTCTGCCCACATAAGTCTCTGAGTTTGTTTTCTACTGCTATAACAAGATATTAAATATAGAACAATTAATAAATAAAATAAATTTGTCTCACCATTCTTTTAACTTGGAAATCTAATATCAAAGTGGCAATGATGGTGACCTTCCTAATGTAGCATCACAATGGCACAGGGCACCAAATTGTGAGAAATCAAGCCACTGACCCCATCATGGGGCCCCAGGCTCATAAATTCTTCTATCCATAATTACCTTCCAAAGGACCTTCAGATATCATTGACATATGAATTTGAAGATTAAATTTTAACACATGATCTTTTGGGGGAAATAGTCAAAACATAGCAATGAGCAATACAAAACAATTATTGTAGTATGAGGCCACTAAGTTTTGGAGTATGTCTTAGTCAGTTTATTGTTGCTGGGACAGAATACCCATCATCCACAATTCAAACAAGAAAAGATTTATTTAGCTCACAGTTTCAGAAAGTCTCTGTCAATATATGGGCAGCTGGCAATAGCGGAAGCACATGGTGGTGGCCCAGCAGAAGGAAAAGCAGTTCACAGCATGGAATACAGGAAGTCAAGTGACCAAGGACGGGCAGAGCTAACATACATCCTTCCAGGTCATGTGCCAGTGGTTCCTCCTTCCAAGTCAAGCCCTAGTGTTCCACCCCTCCTACCCAGGCCCTCTCTCTTAACAACCCACAGTACCATACCTATTCCACAACATCCAAATACAAGAAGCTTTTGTGGTACATTCCAGAACCAAATCATAACAGGATGACTTTCAATAAATAATTGGAATAAACTACATTGTCTGACTACTATCTAATTTTATATACATATTTCTTTAAAATACTACAAATTATAGTAAAAATAACTCACTTCAGTTTCGGTTTTTATTCTACACCTCGATCTTTTTCAATAAGAGCCTACTAAACTGAAGTGCCAAAACTCAAGGAACCTGAGGCTGATCCAAGGTCAATCACAAACTAGAACATCGATCTTGTGGCACTGAGATATAAGGTGCAATTGTCTTGACATTCATTGTGCAGAGAAGAGTACATTAGGGAAATGCACATGCTTCCAGAGAGCACAGACCACTTGGGAAGGCTCATAATCAAGCTATACTCTTCATACATTCAAAATCACTTTCAGAAACAGAATGGTGGTCCCAGGAACTCAAGCTGTTGTGGTGATCTCATCACTCTGAATAGATCACAGGGCTAGAATTTTTATTTATATAAATTATGCAAAACCATATTCTGTGCTACATAATGGATCACTTCTCTCATGTGATCTTTGTTCGACTGTTTTCTTAGGATACTGGATCATCTCACACAAGCAAGGGAGATTTTTCTCATTCTTGCCTTGAATTTTTTGCATAAAATGAGAACTATAAGGATAATGTCAATGTTTTCCAACTTGAATTGCAATAATTTTTTATTTGTATTCAATATTTACACTTTTGTTTTGGCAACCATATGATTATGTTAACCATTCTGTCATGACATATATTTGAGCATCATTCTTAAATAGTAATATTATAAAAGACTTAAAAGAGAAATGCATTTTATTTCGAAGATGTCACCCTGAAAACCTCCCTCATTGACAAGTAACGTGCCTGGAATGCCTAGTAGTCTCTACAAGACATGAGCCTTCACTTGAAATAAGGAAAGATGATATGGCAAAAGCAAAAACAGAAATAAAACAATTTGTGCACAGCATAAGAAATAAGTATTTAATAAATAAACATTCATTTTAAAGTAGCTCAGACACCAACTAATAGAGTTTTCAAAAAAAGGCATTAAAGGACATAAACTAAGACCACCTTTCAAAAATGATTTCTTTTATAAATTTATATAAGCTAATTGCATCTAAGAAAATACACAGATCACTGTAAACCTTAAATTTTGTGCTTATACATATCAATAAAATGGGGGTCGGGGGGAAATACAAAGAGATACCAAGAGGTAAAGATTGACTCATTGAAAATCCAAAATATTAACGATGGTCAAATTCTAACAAGAAAACACAAATTCATATACGGACTCTACAGAAGTTAGTAAGTAATATACTGAAATTTACTGTGATCCTAGCTACATTGTTTTATTTAATTCTTGTCTAGAGATTACACATGCTTTAGATGATTTCCAAATCTCTTAATTTTTATGAAGCTTTTTTGAGGCATGCCTTCTATTTTTCTACATCACGATTTCCCTTAAAATATCTGCAAGCAAAAGACTTTGGAGAATATTTCAATCAGCGGCTTTTTGTTGGAGCAGCTGGAAAAATAAAGGATGATTGATGAAGTGATATCACCCATTTAAGCCACTGGTACATATCATGTTGTCCCTAGAGATAAGTGGCATTACCACCTCTATCACAGATATGCACAGACACATGTGCACATGTGACTAATAACATATGTAAAGAAACTAATGTCTTAATGTCCTATGGGTACTATTAAGTAAAAAAAAAAATCCATTATACCATAAAGCAGAAAATAATTAATCCTGTTAGCTATAAATAAACTTTCAAGCTGGCAAGATAGGTTCTGGTTAGTATCATTTTGAGGTAAAATTAATTAGAGAAGGCTTTGATCAGAAAAAAAATTCTGAGGACTGGAGGCATGGCTCAATAATTAGAGCTCAAGTGATTAGGAAGCTCCAGGCCCCACACGCAATCCCCCCACTGCCTAATGAAGAGCTGGGCTGGGCTTAGTGGTACACATCTGTAATTCCAGCACTTGGGAGGCTGAGGCAGGAGGTTTTCTGTGAGTTCCAAGGCAACCTTGGCTACAGAGTAAGCTCAGAACTAGCTTGCTCCACAGAGAAAGGCTTCATCTCAAAAAATAAATAAAATAAAAATTAAATGACTAATAATAATACATAATCCTATAACATTTATGAAATACAAATGTATGTATGTGCTCTTATTCTGAAAATAGTTTAATGAAAGAGAAATCTATGGTACTGATTTTAATTCTTTATTATTTAGTTGTTGAATGAACTAATTTCCAATTGATGTTCTACTTTCATGGGTATTGTTTATTGAGTCAAATGTTTTTGGTTTCTACATTTCCTTCTTTAAAGTAATGCTACTTTTATTTTGTAACTCTTTACATTCATATGATGGAAATATTTTGAACAGGGCCCACTATAAAGACCATGGAAAATTAAAATGTGTGAAGCAAAAACTCAGACAAGTTCACGTTAGGGAAATGGTGTGAATCTGAGATTCAAAAGGATCACAATTGATTTCGTTTTTCATCTATTAGTTTTGTGACCTTAGGAAAATTATCTCCACAATTTTATTCTCATCTCAATAATGAAGTTCCAGATACCTAATATATAAAGCTTCCTTGTCCACTTCCATTTATGAAAGGAAGGTCCCAGGAAAAGCCACCAGGTCTATATCGAGGACGCTGTATGCTCGACTGACAGATTAGATTAGTGGAGAGGACGGAATGTTTCCCAGCTAAATCATCTTGGGCCTGTTTTAGCTCACCGTGGCATTTACCCTCTGTGCCTGATGCAGCATTCCTTCGGTTACTAAAATACTTCTTTGAACTGTAAAAGCAGATCACTCAGCTTTCACCAACTTGAGAGCTAAGAATGTCCTCAGACAGCATCCAAGGCCTATGGCAGAGGTCCCTGCACCTCAGAGTGACCCACCTACCTGATGCCCTGACCCATGTTTTTAAGAAGTGCTTTGATACGATGCATATGTGCACAGAATTATCAACCTCAACGTGACCATTGTATATTGCACATATACACAAATAAAAATGGAGGAGAAAAATTAAATAAAAATATATAAACACCAAAAAAGAAGTGCTTTGATTTATGACTTCCCACTGTTCTGCAATTGTAAACACTACCTGTAACTGCAAACTCATTGGAACCACTATTTGGGGAAACCGAAATGTTCCCAGGCCACTGCCCTCGCATATTGGAATCTAGAATAAACTAACTCATCTGTGAGATGAGAGCTGTGTTTTTGCCTTGACACTTCCAATGAGAATAATAACTTTTGAGACTTTTTTAAATAATTAAAGAGAATAACTTTGCTGAGAACATGACATGGAGCCTAATCAGTTGATCGACAAATTTAATTGATACCACCGGCAAGCTATTCATATTACCTTAATTTTAGTGTTAAGATAGGCAGTATAATGTCATTCAAAGCACGGATTCTGAAGCTGCACGCGCTCACATCCTGGGTCTGCCTAGTGACTGCGTGGCCTTGGAAGTGGGCGTATTCACCCCTCTCCATACCACGCTTCTCTAATCTATACAATGAAAATGACAGTGATAATACCTATCTTAAGAATTTCCTTCAAGAATTAACTAAATTAATACAGGAAAAATGGATTGGAAGCTTACATACTGTCAGCACGTGGTTGCCAGGGAGTGCGGTGAGGAGACTGACTTCTGGAGGGCAGGGTGAGGACAGACACGTCAGAGTGAGGCAAACCTTCTCCATCGTGGTTGTGGTAGTGGCCACGCCGTGATATGCAATTTTTGCAGTTCACATGCCAGATGAATCTTACTACACGTACATTACTAATTGATCATAAAAGAAAAAAAATTATTGAGAACCTACTTAGAAAATAAAAAAGTGCTTTGGGTCGTGTCAAGTACTTAGAAATTCGAATGTAATTGTCTTCTGCTATGACTAAGTCACCGAGGCTATTTTAAGTTTGATTTTGTAGATTACCAATTGATTGTGCTTCTGGTCTAGTGCTTCTCCCTCCTGAGGGATGACATTGGGATTTTTATTTTTTTAAGCATCTCTGTGGTTCAGTTTTTTCATGTAGAAATGAATGTAACAATAAGACTTCAGAAGTTTTGGGGGGGAAACCAGCCCATATAACGTGGGCCCTTTGTGTGTGCATGTGTGTGTGTGTGTGTCTGTGTGTGTATGTGTGTGTGTGTGTGTGCACAGATGTGCTTCTATGACATACATGCACAGATGATATAGATAGATAGATAGATAGATAGATAGATAGATAGATAGATAAAAGCACAGGTTTAGATAGCCTAAGATAATACTTAGAAATAGAAAGCACTCGATAAGTGTTAAATATTATTATGGGAACAAAGAAAAACACAATTTTGTGAATATAACATTATTAAAATTATAACACACAAGTTAAACCCCTCTCAGGAACTTAAATTTCTTTATGAATGCTTATTATAAGGTAGATTATTTGGTCTATCATTTGTTCAAGGGAGGCCTCAGCTTCTATTTCGACTATGAGAGCATGCGTTAGAAATTTAAATACAGATTAATGTACTAATAATTACTTATGTTCAGGAACAAATTTTCCCCAGTTTCTTCACAAGTATTAATGAAAAACATAAGACAAAAAGTGATTCCCATGGGTTTAGTTCAAGTTTAAGTACTGGATAATTAGGGCACTGATAATTTAATCCCCCTCCTAAGATTATGTGGAAATCCAGTGCAAGGGTTGGGATTAGCAAAGTAGATTAACCTTTTATCTAGGCAGTTCACAAAATCTTTTCTTCAGAGAAGACATTTTTTCTTGTTGTTAAGAAGTGCCATATGTCTGGAGTACACAATCATTGCTGTAAGAAATATGAAATTGGATTTTATTAATCTCGAGAGACTCTGCGCGGCTTTTCTTAGCACCAGGGAGAACCATGGCACCAGAGTTTAGGACCTGGTTCTGGACTAGAGAGTATAAAACAAGGAGGCGAAAACCAGGCTCTGGCAGTTAACTCACTCAGACAAAATTCTGGGAAACAACCACCATGCCAGGATGTCCTTGCCAAATTTCATCTGAGAATTCTAAATTTCCAAATCTAAAAGTGAACAGATTTTTTTCAGTTTTTGTGAATATTTAATCTGCTTTTTCTTTGTTTGGCTTTTCAACTTCTTGCCTAGATTGTTACTTTGCAAAATCTAAGGAACCCCAGAAATAGTTATTCCTAGTAATAAGGACCTAAGAATAGAGCCACTCAGAGTTCGCAGGGCATTGTTACTACCTGCAGGGTAAATTATACTTGTGGAATTTTAAAAACTCATATTTTAAAAAGCACATATGGGAAGGGGTCCAATCGTGTAATCTCTTTACTTGAATGATTTTAAATGCATAATACTGACTATTCAGACCTACAAGGCTGTTTATATTTAATACTATAATATAAATTATTATAATAAAGTAAATTTGGAAAGCCTAGACAACATGTATCCATCACTGAGAACCACCACATTCCAACATCTACCTCAAATGCATCTCATTCCTTTCAAATCTTACCTTCAACTTACAATTAAAACATTTAACAAAGCTCACAATTAAGCCTTGATCTGAAAGGTTCTCCTCAGCACATTAAGCTTAGTATTTGGGTGCTTCAACTTTAAAATTTTGTTAAACTTAAATATAATAGTGAATATGATGTAAGATCTGGGATGTAAAGATTCCCAAGAAGCCTAAAAACAACAACAACAACAACAACAACAACAACAACAACAACAACAACAAAAACAGAAGAAATTTTCTCTTGTCTGAAAAAAAAACCTGAATGTCAATATTTTGTTTAACATCCCCAACAAGATATGAGAAATCACTTAGATTTTCAAAGTGTAACTTCGTCCAAATCCAGTTCTGGCCCTAGTGATATACCATGTAGATATAGAAGCTGGAGAGATAAGTGATAGAGAGAAAGAGAGAATAAATGAAGACGAAACAGAAGGGAGGGAAGAAAGGTGGGAGAGACGGAGAGAAGAGGTCGGGGAAGGGAGGGACAGAAGCATGCAAGCGAGATATTCAACGTAATGCCAGAAGTTTAACACCAGCAGCGCTAGTGCTGAGGGATTATCAACGGGAGCGCTTTCTTGGGTTCAACCACGCACCTACAGGATGAGCAAATGGAAGGCTTCCCTTCCAGGTGTCTGAGGTCAAGGAGGATTACAAATCCTACGATGACACAAACTGGCTCTCAATTCTCTGATTTGTCTTATTGTGCATATTTCCATATGGAAGTTATGGAGAACAGTGACTGATAATGTCGAAATACTCTCCACAACCCAGTTCTGTCATTAAATATCTTTGAATGAAGCTCAAAAAGCTCCTTGCATTCTGCATTTGGGTTAAGATTAGATGATCAGAGAAACTTGGGAAGGAGAATCCAGACACCTGCAGCAGATAGGCACGTGCCAGTGAGTGACCTGAGGGGGCTGGCCGTGAGAAAACAGGCATGGGGTAGTGTTCTGTTTACAGAGGGGTAGCCGAAAGTTTAGAAGCTGGCATTTCTGTTACTTTCAGAATGTACACTCTTTGCCTGGTGGTCCTACAAGGCCAAAAAGAAATGCTGTCCACACTGAGAGGCACAGCTCTTCCAGGGCCGCAGGGCTCCCAAGGCACAGGACCGAGTTCTCTGCCAGCTTTAACATGAACCGCTCTTCCTTATAATGATCATGTAAGTCGGGAAATGTGAGGAGCATCAACCACACAAAGCTTGTAACTGGAAAGATAAATTTAGGAATGGAATGTTTAGGACGGATGTGCAAGGTAATAAAACATATTTTTAAGATTCCAAGAGGACTTTAGGTAGTTAGGCATATATATAATTTTTTGCAAATCTAAATATGTTTTAGTCTTATTTTCCTGAAGAAAGTATGTGTTTTCATCTCTTGCTCAGAGTACATCAATTTTCTCTACAAAGTATGTCTAACTTTCTAGATGAGTACACTAAAACCTATGAAACTCTTAACCTAGAATGAAAGCCTTCTTGACGACCTATAAAATAAGTCACCTACCTCACAAGCTGTGACTTATCAAGGCCATCTGTATTCTTACTGTGTGCCTCAATGCTTCCCAGGAGAAAGACAAAAAACTTTGGAGTAGGGTGTACAGCTCACAAAATACAAAATTTACACTTAAAAAGAAGCAAGAAATGACCTGTCTAAGCTATTAATGATAGAAACAAAATTTAATACTTTGAAGTGGTTTGTTGCTTGTTTTCTAGTAGTTATCACAGCATAGCCTATTTAACACTGAATTTTTTAAAAAATAGTTAAAATTATGAAACAATCACACATTGATTCTAATGTCTCCTGTACATATACAATAATATATTTAGATTCATCTCTGCCTTGGGGCAATATTTGTCTTTAAATCTATATGTAATTGTCTCATATGGCATCATCCTTAGATACATATTAGGCACATATTTGCCCTTTTCACTAAATATTCGGTACCCATAATTCCAAAGTTTACCTTGAAATTTCCCTCAAAATCAGTTGTATGAATTATTCAGTTTTTAAAAGAAAGAAAATCAGAAGGCTCTAGTGGAGTGAGCAATCTTCAAAAGGAACAAAAGATGTGATTCCTCTCAGCTCATAACACCGAAGTCCTGTGGGAGGGCTTCTTGTCTTGAACTCCTCGATGATTACTACCCATGCTCACAAATTGAAAGCCATCCCCCACCCTGAGAAAGCTATCTCTGAGTTTATGTGTCAGAAGACCACTGACATCTCTGTCATCAGCCTGGCAGGAAGAGGGAAGTTGCCTTCTGAGTTCACCAAAGCCATCTCCTCCCAATGATAAAGCAGAGATTCATCTGGAATGTAATTCACCATGTACATTTTCTACTCTTGAATTAAATTCTCTTAAAAGTCATTTGCTTCAGAAAGACAGCAAGACAATGAAGGGAAAAGAATTTTGTTCATAGAGACTGAGACCCAATTTCTCAAGGCAGCATTGAACAAGATTTTAACCTCATACATAAAAAAACGTATTTGAACTTCCTGGCATACGTTCATTCTATTTCCTACCAGCTGCCCCAACGTTTTCTCTTAGAAAATCAATTTTCTCTCACTTTTAGTAACTGTAGGACTGATCTCACCACCTGACCTATGGATCTACATGCCCCAGACACAGAGACTGGCCAGGCATGGACTGTGGCCCAGGTCACCCAGACCTCTGCTGCAGTTCCCAGGAAATTGGGGCATTTTCTTTTCTCCCCTAAGCCAGGTTCACTTAGTGGGCAGTGATGACAACCTGCAGTATCATTGGTTATGAAAATAAAAACAGTGGAGAAGACACAGAGGAAACAGAGAAGTTATTTTTCTTTCAGAGAGAGAAAGAGAGAGAGAGAGCAAGAGAGAGAGCACTCTCCAGGTCTGACATTTTAGTCTCAGAATCTATTTCTTCCTGAAATTAGAAATCCAACGACTGTTGTGTAATTACAAAAATTTTGATTTATTTGAGCCAGATTTTCATCTGCAGCTCATTGCATGCTAAAGCTGTTGCTAAATTGATATCTATCGTGAATATAAAAGGTCTTTGCAAACTCCACTGCGCTATATAAAAGTGAAAACTTATTTCTGTAAAATAAAACATTCATCGTACATGAAATTGCAAGTCCTACCATAGAGGCAATTGTCCCATGATATCAAAAAGTGCTAAGTTCTAATCCATAATAAAAAGGAATCATTTTCTCAATTTTAAGAAAATTCTGTATAAGGCAAATTCCTATTACAAATAGTCACTCGCAGGTTTCTATAATTTTCAGGTTGCAATTGCTCTTTCCTAGAAAGTAATTTGTACAGATTTTCTGAGTGACTGATCACAGGACCCTCCTGGGGAGTCTCTCTCATATAACTTTGCTATCCTTTTCCTTGGTACTTGTTGCCATCTGAATTTTTTTTTTTTTTTGGTTTTTCTATTTATTTGTTTATAGTTCCCGTGATATAATCACTCCATGACAGCTGAAACTTGGTCTCTCATCTTAATCACTGTGTTCTTAAAATTGTGCCTGACACGTTATAGAAGCTTAATAAACACTTATGAAGTAATATGCTCTTAAACATACTGTTACCTTCGGACACAAAATTCCCAATACTAAATGTCCAAGTAGCAAAATGCACACCATCAATGGAGGAGAAAATTGTCCAGGAGACATGAAAATTTCCCATCTATTCATATCCCCTACCCACTCCTTGCCCTGCCAAGATGACAATGCCAATCCAGGGTGACAAATGACCCCATTAACAACCACAGAATTCACACTCAGTAATAATCTTCAAGTTTAGTTCATGACAAAAACCACAGGGAACTTTTATATCTGATTCTAAAGATTAAAGTTTGGTTCTGGAAGATGGATAATTCCGGATATTGAACACCTCACCATTACTGCCAAAACAAATTCTCAGAACTGTCACTTCAGTGGCTTTCTGATTCACGAAACACATCTTCCTCTGATCTGCGATCTGGAAACAACTCAGAATTCAATATCAGTTAATACTTTTCAATGACAATATTCTTTCATAACTACTCAGAAAACAACTTAAAATTTTATCACTAAATATTTTACAGTAACTGAATAGTCTAAATAAATGATATATTAAAATACTATAGAATTCTAATCTCAGAATAAAATAATAAATTATATGTATTGCTGACAACATGTAATATTATTTTGATATCTCCATACACAAAATCTTAAATGACCAAAACCTAAGCAAACCAGAGGGCTAGCCCTTGAGACAGGCGTCATGATGTGTGAGCTTACCTGGTCGCCTAAATACAGCAGGGTCACAATAGCATCAAAGGGATTACAGAAGAAGTCTCACTGAGGCCAGACAGAGTTACTGTTGCTACCATCTGTTAACCCTTCCAGTTCAAGCAGAATCAGGAGATGGGAGAAGGGAAACCATAACCATCGTTTTTTTTTTTTTTTTTTTTTTTTTTTTTTTTTTTTTTTTCTTTTTTTGAAAGAGAGTCTACTTCTGTAGTCCAGGCTGCTTCTGAGCTCACTACGTAGCCCAGGTTGGCCTCGAACTCATGGCAATCCTTCTGCCTCAGACTCCTGAGTGCTGGGATTAGAGGCATGCACCACCACCCCCAATTTATGTGGTGCTGGGGAATCCAACTCGGTCACTTAACTTGCTAGGCAAGCGCTTTAACCACTGAGTTTTGTCCACTAAGTAAAAGCAATGTGTGTGACATTCAGAAGTTATTTATTAATGTATAACTTCCAAGGATTTTTAAACAGAATTTATACATGTCAAGGGAGTTGCTGGACACTTTAATTTCGACTTCCCTAAGTCATGTTTTTAAATAAATTTTGTTTGAGGTTTATAACAAAATGTTAGCAGATACATATAGATAATAAAATGGTTATTACAGCAAAGCAAATTAACACATCTATCATCTTCCATAGTTACATTTCAGTGTTGCAAGAGCAGCTAACATCTGAGTAAAAATTCCAAAAACCGCACTGTCGCTGTGACCCGTACAACAGGTCTCCAGACTGCCTCATGGTACACATTTGCCACTGTGCATAGGAGGACCTACACCTTCCGTTTCCTTCCTTCCTCCCCACTGTCTCTTGTAAACAAATTTTATTCCGTATGTCTCTATAGTTATCTGCATTTCTAAAGACTGTACATATAAGTGAGACCATGTAATATTTTTTCTATGCTATTTAGCATAATGTTCTCCCAGTCAACTCATACTGTGGCAAGTAGCAGTATTTTTTTTGAGGTTGAGTAATATTGCATTGTACATATGTACCATATTTTTTTCATCTGTTCATCTGTCAGTGGGCACCTTGATTATTGTGACACTTCCCTGAACATGGGTTTCAGATATTCTTATGAGGTGGTGAGGACATCTCCTTTGGATACATAACCAAAAGAGAGAATTGCTGGGTGGTATGGTAGCTTTATTTTTAGTGTTTACGGGGACCACTATACTATTTCCATAATATATGTACCAATCTACACTTGCATCAGCAGTGTGCTTGGCTTTTTTACATTTACCATTACCCACACTTGTTATCTCTTGTCTTTTTGACAATAGTCACCCCCATCAGTACGAGATGATATCTTGTAGGGGTTTAATCTGCATCTTCGTAGTGAGTAAAGATGGTGATAACTTTACCAAGAAACCTATTGAGTGTTCTATATCTTCTTTGGAAAATATATACTCCGGCATTTGGTCTATTTTTCAATTATTTCATGTTAAAATATTATTTTTTATAATTTGTTTTTCTGCTATTGAGTTGTAGTAGGTCTCTATAAGTGTTACACAAATGTTAACCCTTTTTCAGGTCATTGGTTTGAAAATATTTTACTCAGTCTGTAGGTTGTCATTTCATTTTATTAATTGTTCCCTTTACTGTGTAAAGATTCCTGGGCAAATATATTCTCATTTGCTTATTTTTACCTTTGTAGCTTATGTGTGAGTATGACATTTAAAAGATTATTACCAAATAAGTGGCCAAATAACTTTCATCTATGTTGTCTTTTAGGAGTTTTTTGATTTTGGTATTAATTTAAATCAATTTACCATTTCAGATGATCTGTGTATAGTATGTACTATATAAAATAATGGTTCAATTTCTTCCTTTCCTTCTTTCTTTTCATTTTTCTTTTCTGCTTTTATAAAGGAAATCTGTCTTACCAAGACTGCTTCTTAAAGAGATTATGCTTTCTCCATTTTGTCCTCTTGATAAGCTGGTCAAAAATAGCTGACCTTGCATATTTATTTGTCTTACCTGTGGGTTCTCTGTTTCACTGATCTACATGTCTTCTTATACAGATACTGTTTTATTAGCATAACTTTGTGATACATAACTTTAACCAGGAAATTTCATGCCTCCAATTTTGTTTTTATTTTTTCGTAATGCTTTAGTCATTTTTAATCATTTGCAGTTTCATGCAAACTGGAAAGTTTTCTCTTTCTGTGAAGACTGCCATTGAGATTTTAACAAGGACTGCTTGAAGTCTGCGTATTTCTTAATCATGCTATATTAGATTGAAGAAGCTAAGAAATGCTTAACGAGTTAGTAAAGCCCTGCTGTGGGTGTGTCTGGGGATGATTGACATGTAGGCCAGCAAACTGAGGGAAGAAGAACCACAATGTTATGTGGGTGACATAAATCTATTAGATTTTAACATGGAAGTAGAAAGAGAGGGAAGGAGGGAGGAGTGTTCTTACTTTGGAACAACGCCAGCCTTTGTTGTCTGCTTTGGGTATTGAACTCAGGTACAGATGGCAGCTGCCATTCTACAGTGAGCTTCCCGCCTTCCACCTTGGCTTGTGTTACATCCTTGATCCGCATTTTCTATGGCCTCCACGTCTTGTCTGAGCAGCTACTGGATTCTCCCACTCTCCCGCATGCAGATGGCCAATGTTGATTCCTGCTTCTAAACTCACCGATGACAATCTTGGGCTCCCCCGTGTCTTATCCAGTAGGCCTCTCTGATTAATCCCTTTGCATAATTTCATATGTATAGTTCCTATGGATTCTATTCCTATATAGACCCTTAACTAAAACAGATATTGTAGATACTTTACAATAGTAATTATTACGGTCTATGCGCATGAGATACCTTTTAATTTATTTGTTTTTTAATATTTCTCATGGATTTTTATAGTTTTCAGCATACAAATTTTTCACCTATCTTGTTCTTTCTTTTTCTATCTTAAATGAGACTATTTTCTTGATTTCTTCTTTAAGTTAGGTCATTATTTTGTATATAATTCTGCTTTATCTTATGTTGATTTTGTATCCTGCAACTTTATTGAATTCAGTTAGTTCTGACAGATTTTTGTGAAATAGAAGTTTTCTACACATAATATTACATTATCTGCAAGTAGAGATAACTATGCTTCTTCTCTGATTCAGATATTTTTGTTTCCTGTTGATTTGTATTACCAGTACTTCCAGTACAGTACAGTTATACGTGTTAAAAGTAGCAAAGATATTCCTAACCTGTATCATAACTTAGTGTAAAAACTTTGCAGCAATTTTCCATTGCTTCCAGTGTTAGCTCTGCGTTTCTCATAAATCACCTCTATTATACTGAGAAATGTTTTTCCACCACATAAAATGTTAAGAGTTTTCAAGAAGGAATATTAAACTTCATTAAACTTGTTTAGATTTTTAAATGTTTTAGTATGAATAAATTCACAAATTTGGAAAAAGAAGGCATATCAGGGTGACTGAGCAATCATATTTTCCCAGGATATTGCATATCCAGTGTCCTGAGGAAGTCCCTTCACCCCAGACAATGCTGGTGGCTGCCCACTTCATGGTTCTACCAACATTGCCTTCAAGTCTTTGAAGTTGCTTTGCCCCTGCCTATTAATCTTTCTAATGATAAAATCCAGTATTTCGTTTATCCATTCATTTGATGAGCCCATCCACTAAAGTGACAAACTCTGGAGTCACAAAAGAACAAAGCTCATCCCAAGAGCTCAAAAACATAGAAGAGCAAACTAACTTTGAAATATAATTTAATCATTATAACACCATTTCAGATTGGCCTAAGAAAACTTGATTTTTAACATTTAAAAACATCTGTTTTCTATAGTAATGAGATAGATATTAAAATTATTTTTTAAATTACTCTAATGCAATTCATAAACCAATTCTGCCACAAATTCAAATATTTATCAATAGAAGCAAAGATGCCTTAAAATAGCCATGCAACCTTTTCTGCATCGTTAATTCTATGATATTCTAAACAAACATTTAACATGGTAGGTTTCCTGTAGAAGAAGTTATATTTTAGTAACAGGATGATCTAAGCTACCTGGTAAACAGAGAAATTCTACTTAAGAGTAGGGTAAAAGACCAACTGGGCATTTAGATTCAACACTAAAGCTAAAATCCTTCTGGGCTTGCCAGATTTTCAGACTATATTCTCAAGGGGTGGGGAACAAGGTGCAGAATATTCATTTTTGTAAACAATTTTATAAGTTGAGCACTTTTTAATCGAGATGAAAGATATTTCTAGCCCTCTTTATGCTTATTAACAAATCCTTTGCTGTGGACTTAGCTGATACTTGAACTACTTACCATACAACCTCTAGAGTATAAAATCTTTATTAAAATCCTTCAAGTACAAACTAACAACCCCTAGAATGTAGACAGAACTTAATTTATTCACACATAGAGCTATATTACATTAAGGTATTTTTTAAATTGTCTTACAACCAATAACAATTACTTCAAGGATAATGAAACAATAATACTCTAAATATTAAAATAATAAGCACAGAGAGAATTTTAAAACATAGTAATTTTTCTTCTGCTACTTAATTAAGGCAGTTTTCTTTTATGAAAGAAGAACATCGACGCTTTTTCATTCCTAGCAGAATAATTAGTGTGCAAGTGCCAATATTTCCAAGTAGTCTAGTACGTGCCAGTCTCAGTATTAACGAAGTACAACGAGTAGGAAAGTCCTAGTGAAGTGCAAACGTTGTGTCAGCTGCCCCAGAAGCAATTCCTTCTTCACAAGTGGCCTTGTCACAGGAGAAAGAAATGAGGATAATTTTGGAAAGAAGCGTCCCTTCAGCCTCACCTGGCTCAGCCCTTTCTCTAACCAGTGAGGAACGAGACTTGCATCGGCGACTCAGATTGTCATTCGTGGTCGTCAGTGCTGGCCAAGATGGGGTAGAAACAAGACCCTGGATAATCAGATGAGTTCAAATGTTCTGCATGCTTACAAAATTGAGCTAGTTCTCTGTCTCATGTCAATACGATTTGATCTAACTCTTTTTTCCCATTTTATTGATATGTATAAGTGCAAAATTTAAGGTTTACATTGATCTTGAGCATTTTGTGCACATACATATCTTGTCGAGGTGACAAGGCCTTCCCCTCTCTCCTTTCGACCCACTCCGACCCACCCTCCCATCCCCCAGCCCCATCCGCCTGGCTCCCTTTTTCACTTTATATTCCATGAGATAATTGTGATCCGGGTTTCTCACCTAAATCTTTTTAAATGAAGGATGAAGGAAGGAAGGAACCTCTTCTTTGAGACTGTGAACTCATTTGCGGGCTACCCCAACTTTTCATCCGGGGTCACTTTGCCGCTTCGGGTTTGCCAAAGAGAAGCCAGATGGGAGTATTGGTCTCCTTCAGAAGTGGAGCTTCTTGGGTTTGGTTTGGTTTGGTTTGGTTCTTTACATGGTGTATAGAGGGAAGTGAATTACACCAAGCAATGTGGTTCATAGCATCCCATAAAAGCTATGACTTGAAGAACTCCTTTCAGAAATTAGGAAAAAAACCCAGCCACTAAAGTACAGAATATCATATATTTTAAGAAGTTTTACTTTTTGAAGCCGTCAATCAACTCACGTTGTAGTTTCTTGTGATGTCATTTTTGAAATAAAATTTTGAGTATTTATAAGGCAAAGTATCTGACTACTAAATAATTTGAGATAAGAACTAGGAATTCATGGAGTGTTCGAACTAGAAAGACTATCAGAGACTTTTGCTGGGCATTATGCCACAAAAAAAATGTAATAACATCTGAAGAAATTTTGTGTATACTTGAAGAGTTGTTGCCAGTTCTGTGTTTGTGTATGTTTATTGGGGTTTGGATTTGGTATGTACCCGAAAATATTGGGTGTTATAGTAATATTTGGGTGTTATGGATTATTTTTGGAACTATATGCTCTTGGGAAATGGGGGCCTGATCCAGAGGGGTGGTTATGGATGTGTGGATATGTCGTGGATTATAGGTGTGTGGTAGAAGATAGGTGTGTGGTGGATTGGTGGCTTAAAACTAACAAGGTCAAATCATTGGGACAGGACCTAGAAGGCTATATGCTACTTCTTCCCTTCCTCCTGGACTTGGCTTTCTGTTCACAATGCCATCAGAAGCTGCCTGCACCTCCACCTTCACCATGTGTTTCCACTGTTGCTGGCCACCCATGGATGGACTGTGACCCTCTGATACTGTGATCTGAAATAAACTTTTTCTCCACTAATTTATGTATGACAGGTATACTGTCACAGCAACAAAGAAGTAACTAAGACAGTCCTGATTTGCTTATGAGGCACTATTGTCTTTTGGTTTCCATTTCCCAAAAAATGATGTATGTTTAATTACAGTTTTAAAGTAAATAGACTACTGTTAATGTCTCAGAAAACTTGGTTTTATAAAACACATGCACACCACAAGTGTGAATCTCCATCCAAAACAACAGGACAGTAAATTTACCAGTAGGTCACCTAGCAGTAGTAGAAAAACAGTCACTAGACTCCAGATGAATTGAGAACTAGACAAAATATTACATTACAGCTTCAAGTTCAGCATTGCTAAGAACATACCACATTTCTGATTAACGTTTTGTATGTCAAGAGACAACCACCTGTTAGTGGGGTTTATATTTTCATGGGAGCAATGCTCTGCATTCACAAAAACAAATCTTTCTTTCAAAAATTCCACATTACAAATATCTTTTTGTTGATGTTTTATGTTATGCAGATAACTTTTACTTCCCTGCTAGGCTAGAGACGCATACTGAGACTGAATAAGGAAGCCGCAGTCCTTATGCTTCGCATTTGCACAGATTTTTCTTCCACTCTTCTTTCTCCACCATTCCCTTGTCCGGCCTGACTGTGCAGTGACTATTTCCATTCATGCTGATCTCGACAAGGTGAGTATGTGATTATTACAGCTGTAATTGTAGTGTCAAGTTAAACCCCTCTGCAAACATACATATAAAGAAACGTGAGGACCTGTACTCAAGTTCTGATTGTTTTGTCTTCTTTGCTTGTATCCCAGACATATAGAACAACAGGTTGCCCACGGACATTATCACGTTGAACTTGTGGCTACTCATTCCACTTTTAGGAATGCCCTTATGCTTATTTTGTAGGGAGTTTCTACTAGTTATCAAAAAAAAAATCTCTTCTACAAACATTATCTTGCCTTCGAAGTCATCATTTACCTCTCTATATCCCCATAGTTCTTTAGTGACACAAATATTTATGATAGTTTGTCATGAGTTATTTATTTTGATTTCCAATTATGGTCAAAATGTACGCAACCAAGCTTAACGACATTAACTATTTTCACCTGTCTAGGTCAGTAGCATTAATTACATTCATGTTGCCGTACAGTTAATTCTAGAACTTTTTCATCTTGTGAACATGACACTCTACACCTACTAAACAATTCTCCCAACTTCCAGATCTACCCCAGGCCCTGGTAACCACCACTGCATTTTTTGTTTATATGAATTTGATATAGCTCAAATCATACTATATTTTTCTTTTATGACTGGCTTATTTTACTTAGTACAATGTCCTCAATGTTTATCCATGTTGTCCTATATTTCAGATTTCCTTTGTCTTTAAGGCTGAATCATGTTTCACCATGTGCATTTCCTTTATTCACTTGTCAGTGGATACCAGAGTTGTCTTTAGCCCTTGTGAATAATGGTGCTATAATCACAAATATGCAGGTACTGATACACTACTTTCAATTATTTTAGATTTTATGTAAAGAAGGGAAATTTTTAAATTGCATGATAATTGCATTTTGGGAAGGAAATGCCATAGGGTTTTCTACAACATTTCCATTTTACCCCATTAGCAGCTCACAAAGGTTCCGACCTTTTTAATATTTTTTGCCAATGCCTGTCTTCTGGGGGTTTTGTTTGGTTGGTTGGTTGGTTTTTGTTTGTTTGTTTGTTTGTTTGCTATTTATATGGTAGTCCTACTAATACATATGAAAGGATTATCACATGTTATTAAAGTTACCTGTTGTCCAGCACTAATTTTCAGAGAACCTGCCTTTCCTACTGGCATACGCATCTTTATGCCACTACTGTCTAATCACATCCCTGGAAATGAACATGTCCTCAAAAAGGGCTGTAGAAAGAGAAAATGTCATTACTGGCAAAACCCAATGGAAAGCTCCCAAGGAGCTTAGGCTTCTTTAGGAACAAGATCAAGCAGCTCACTGAGTACTTTCCTCCAGTGGGTCAAGAAACAAAGAAGTCATGCCTCGAAGTCTCGGATGCTGATGGTGGAAGAGAGGCAGGAAAGATAATCTCATTACCTTAAAGACATAGAAAAAAAACGGAGAGATGGGGCAAACGCAGAGAGCCAACCAAGGACTGAATATCCCTGAAAGTTATTAAAAGAAAATATTGTCTGCTGTAATCCTCAGTGCTTAACTTGAGGAGTCTCAGCCTCCCCTCACTGGCTCATTTCAAGGCCACCTACCCTAGACACAGATGCAACTTGGCCTGTAGGAAAAAGCTATTTCTATGTCCCTGGCACTCCAGTCAGAACTCAGCCAGAAAAACTACCATTCCCCTTAATTAGGTTTTCGACATCCAAACAAGTTTGCACCGGAACCCACTGGCATACTGTACAAGTCTTCATCTCAACTTTATTTATGATAAAACCAAGACTGGTAACATGGCACAAGATCAAATATTACATCCTCCACATCCTGATCCGGGCTGTAAGAGGCAGCTTGGCCTCGTGACCTCTACCAGCAATGTAGGACACGTTTGCATGTGTCATGGCCGACGTGTTACTATGTGCCTGTTTCCTGAGTTCAGCTTTTCTAAGGAAGCCTAACTCCCCCTTTAATATTCCTCCTCTGTTACAGGCACAGTATCAGTGGGTCCAGAACTTTTTATTTCTCTATGTTCCACGCTTTGAAAACACCAGTCCTATTCAGCACATTCTTTAAATAATTATAGGTCTCTTTTATAACACATTCTTTCCATCTTGTTACCAGTCTATATTTTATCTTCTTTCAGTTCTACCTTTAAAGCTGTTTCAGCAATGCTAATTATAAAGAAGAAGATAAGGTTGGATTGCGTCTCCTCCCCACTCACATCAGCTCAGAAAATGAATTGTAGACTTTTTCCTTCGTATCTGTGCAGGTAATGATGTATTCATTGTGGCAAAGCTTTCAGAGGTAATAAAAATTATATGCTTTTTGCAGATGTGCTAATTATCTCTTCTTGATAAAAAAAAAACATTGAATTGGCTTCCAACTCCACAGTTTAATTTACACCCATATTTGATGCTGGCAAGAAGCCTGAACTATTTTTATGTTATTTTTGAGCTAGAAAATAAAAAGATTTTGTAAAAATTATTATAAAAACTGAATATGATTGACTGTGGAAAGTCACCACCAGTTAAGTCATAAATGTCACAAGTCTAAATGCAGAAAGATGGCAAGGAAGGCGAGGGACGATAAGATAAAAGGTTCGCGGTATACAACTTGAGAAATGGGGGCCAAGTCAATCTATTTTGAATAAGCAGAGATAACTGTTATTAAAGGACTATTTATACCAAGAAAGGAACAAACTACGTAGATTAAAACACAAAATCTACACCATTTCCAGTCAAATGAAAAGGCCAAACATTTTCATCCTGTTCCACTTCTTTGCTTGCTTGCTTGTTTGTTTGTTTGTTTTTGTACAGCATTGTGACCAGAATTGCTCATGACTGTGGGCTAGTTTTACTAAATTCTGTTAGCTTTTGATGAGAGTTCCTTGTAATTTTCTGAAGGTTTATTTACTTGTGAAATATTAAGACAATCTTCTCAAAGGAAAAGGTGCTGTTATTTGACCTTACTGAATATCTTTCAACCTCAAGGCGATAACTCAATAGGATTTATACATCAAAAGTAATAGTATCAATACTATAAGGTATTGTAACTTAAACAAGATGACCCACTACAAGAAAGGAAAAAATAAAAATGGGATGGGACTCATCATTATGTGGTTTGGTTTGGTTTGGTTTGATAAAACTTGTTAGCGGAAACCAAATTTCTCCTCGATTTCAACCTGTGGGTGGTTTCCACATAAATAGGAAAGATTGGCTGGCCTTTGCTTATGCAGGAAAGCCATAAGCAGCATGTTTCTCACTCCATTTCATTGCTAATCTTATTGGTACAGACATACGAATAGCCATAAAACACTGGTGACATGTTGAACAAATCCACTGTAAGATCAAAGTATTTTTCAGGTTGATGTAGATATTAGTGTTTCCAAGTTAATAATAACAATAATAATGACAACATAAAAGTAAAATATTAAGCTAGAACTAAAATTCAAATTTTTTATTACAAAGTTTAAATTATACTTTCTAAAATGCCTAAAAGTCTGTTCTGTGACCTTTATCAAGATTTTCATTTTCTAAAAGTCTCATTTAAAAATTTTTAAAACTAATACTACATAAACTTATTCAATGGATGGTTTAAACATAAAGCTAGAATTCATGTGAACATATGATATAATAATACATGGTAGCCTGCTCCTGAAAATAATAAAATCTCAACATCAAAATTTATGAACATGTTACTCATACTAGTTTAGAGATCCAACTTTCCTCTCACCTGGTAAGAATAGTAAAAATAACTTGTGGGACAAAAATGAGAGAAGGGAACTGACAGACTAATTCCTGTGACAGCCCTGGTCTGTGCATTTGGCTTCTGTTCCAGTCAAAGTATCTCCAGCACAAGTTTGTATTTTTTCCTTGATCCTGTAGTCAGCTGGCTGCTGCTACCATGATAAGGCAGAGAAGTCTCAGCAGTGACTGTAGCTAGAGCTCTCAAATCATGATCTGCACTTAACAGTACTTAACTGAAATTTTACCACTAGCCTCTTCCTTCTCTCACCAAGGTTTTTGCAGATGCCAAAGTGAAAAATGTCAAAAAAAAAAAAAATTCTCAAAGTCCATAGGTAGAATTGAAAGGTATAGGGACCTACCACCCCATGGGATAAAATCTATCAATGGAAAGCAGTTACTAGCAGACAAATGTTGACACTTTCCTATTCTGGGTGGAATTATTGGAGAGGTACCGGTCTCTTGATGATATTCTCGGAGGTGGAGCTCTGATCAGCTCAGTTAACAACTATTACTATCAGATGAGAGAGGGTCTCTAGTTCCTTTTTTTCTTCTTCTGCTACTTGTGTTGGATTATATCCATAATAAAGTACAGAACTTCTTATTGGCTGCAAGCATGATTTTGTAGGGAATATGGGAAGAGACAAAATCCAAAAAGAAATAATCAAAAGGATTAGTGACCTATATAAGGACCTCAGTGACTATAGATATTATAAGTTTATATTCAGTTTATCTGCAGAGTTATATGATTGCTGTTTGTCATCCCAGAAATAGAAGTAAAGAAAACAGAGACTTGAGTGAATTTATTTATTTTAAAAAAGAGTTCTTCCCCTGTGTCAGTCATTAGATTTGTCATTAGAAATGCCAACGTATAAAAGAAAAATGCCAACCCATTGGTATTGTAGTTGGGTTTTCCTTGAAAATTAACATCATGTGCTAAAATTTCAAGTCAAGATAATCTACTGCTCAGGTAAAGTAGTATTTGTGGAGAGTACAGCGGGAAGTAAATACTACATTAGAAGACTGGCGTCGAAGGTGGGGCAACAGAACATTCTAGTGAGATCAGAACACAATCGTTAATGGGAGGAAATATATGCAATTAAGTCAGCTGTTCTAATAGCAGCAAAGTTCAGAGCATTAACATAAAAGGTGGGTTAATGGAACGGATGTTGAAGATTGTAGATGTAGAGGAATTTAGAGAACAATAAGATAGATGTAGCAGATAAATCATCAGAATAAACTAAAACATAGAAGATAAAAAATGATATTTTGGTGATATATTCTTATATCATCATTATTATATAATCATATTATCGATTATATGATTCATTATATGATGTATATTGCATTAGTTTTTGCTCTTCTCTAAATTTGGCAGAGTTAAAAACAACTGCCAGCCAATAAGGAATAGAGCCAAAATCACAAATTGCACAAATAAAATGACCTATATCAATCCAGTAATGAATGAAATAGTATTTCACAGACCTCTTCTGGATATATCAATATTTGAACCATGACTGCTATTAAATGAATTCACAGGTGGGAAGTGATACAAATAGGAAAAATATCACAGAGAAATGAGAGAAAGTCAGGAAAAAATTACGAGAGAACAAAGCACAAGATTTATCCCTCTATTACATATGTAAATATACAGTCAGGAGGTGAATAAGACTGAGTAAGTTACACAAAAATGCAGATGCACAGACTCCAGGGTCCCGCAGGTGATGGGAAACATAGATGATAATAGCCAGTGTTGTGAAATCGCTGGTGGGCTTTTATAAATTATAGCAATAATGTAGTGACATGTGATGTTAATGTTATTGTTTCATTTAATTATGCCATTTACTTCTGCAAGCAATGCCAAATCCTTCTAACTGAAAGATACCCTATCTGGATAAGAGCACTCGCAACAAACCAAGCTGTGCCTTAGCTCTTGTCCCGACACTACTACCATGCCCCCGGATAGCCTCCTAGCACCAGGGAGGTCAGAAATCTGGGAACTGCCCTCTTGCACGTTCCTGACCAGCGGGCTCGCCAAGGAGAAGCCCTTGAGAAGAACTGACACGGAGAAGAGAGACAGAGAAGCCACTCTAACAAGCCCTGGGCATGGTGGGTAAATCCAAGGCTATTCAGCAAATGTGTGCGTTTGTAGTGGTCTCTAAGTATTCAACCTGAAAATCACCTCAGTGCCTAACAAAAGCCTAGCCATTGGCATCTATTTTCTGAATCTATGACCCTTTGGGTATGTAAAAGCTCACAACACATCTGAAAGTTCTTAATTCACAGTCCCAGCACTTTACAGAGTTTGATAGCATCGCGTCCCTTGGTTTCAGTACAATACAGCTTGTAAAACCTCTTGTGGTCTCTGTTTTCCAGACAGAATTCTTATGCACATGTATTTCTCTTCTTTCTATGGCCCACTTTACTTGAAAACTATTTTTTTTTCAAAGATGCATAGTGAATTTTAAAACTTACTTTTTTCATTAACTACAGGGCACTTTTTACTACTTCAAATGAAAGTAACAGGAATTAAATGTAAAAGTAAGATATCTCTGAATATAAAAATCATACTATCAGAGCTTGCTAATACGCTATTCGTGCCATTACAAATCAAATAAATTAATAATATACTTATTTTATAGGGTAAATCTAACTTCATAAAATTTGAACCTGAGATCTTCACTGTATGACTCAACAGAAGCCACAAATTGATTTTTTTTAAAAAATAGAGCTAGTAATTTTACAATAGATGAGAAGAAAGAAGTTAATGGCTGCTCTGACATCAAAGAAATACTTTCTGCTTCTTTTTAGAAAGCACTTCTGAATTGAGAAAATGACCACTTGTACATTTGAATAAAACCACAGTGAACATTGTTAATTAATGCTATAACAATCCTTGTAATTTGAGACATAATTTTAACTCATTCCCATTACTAAGCTAAAATTAACAAAACCTCTTTAAACATTTATTTTGTCAGCCTTCTATCATAAAAATGTTAATTACCTTGATAACTATTTCTGACAGTTAAAAGGAAGAGCAGGTGTGTATAATAAAGCTGATAAGTACCCTTAAAACCACGGACCAGATAAACAGTTTCATGCAATTCAAAGAAGTTCAGTCTATCCTGCACAGAAAAAGCATGCAGAAAGTCACTAGAGGACACTCCCTAAACTCTGATGTAGCTGTTGTCAATGCAAATTGCAGGGATCCCAGCTTGGGAAGACTGAATTGTCTCCTTATTTCAGCCTCTTAGCTGAACATGTATAGAGCTGGTTACCATAATCATTCAACTCTTTCAAGCACTTACTAAAAGAAACTTACAAAACAGCATGATGAGAAAGGGGAAAAGCTTGAATAAGCATTTGTCTTCTGGAGAGGAATCCTTGGGATCCAGCCAGGGAGGAAAATTTGCATTGAGCTCCCACAAATGGGACAAACTTGGTGCCACCATAACTGATTCTGTGAAAAATGGCGAGGTTTGACACAGAAAATGAGCTGATCACTTTTTTCCCATTTTATTGATATGTATTAGTGCAAAAATTCAGTTTTACAATGAGGTTGAGCATTTTGTGCACCTACGTATCTTGTCAAGGTGACAAGGACTTTCCCACTTTCCTTCTGATCACTTTTGTAACTATTTTTGTGTTCAACAATATAACATCCGTATAAGCAAAAATTATTTTCAGCTATATACAGAAAAAAAAGATAATTAACCACACAAAAAAGAATGGATAACTATGAAGAAACGCCGACATCACTGCGTGTGGACACCAGCATTCATTTGAAGAGTGTCGTCATAACAACTCCGGTAGAACCAATGAGCTGGTCTTCGGAGTGTATATTGTGCTACCAGACTAAATGCCCGGACTGAAGCATCTTTGTTTCTGATAAATAACATTATGTCTGGCGGGTCATTAAAGATTCTAGCACTCAAAAAGAAAAACAAAACTTAAGGAATAACACTTTCTGATTTACTTACTCTATTATCAACTAAATTACATCTCCCTAAGAAAGTTTTGAAAGTAACTAGTATTTACAACCTAATGTTGGTTATCTAGCTAAATAATCACACAAGAATAAAAGTGTCCTACAGAAAAAGAATAAAAGGACAGCCAAGTATCCCACCATTTCATTTATCAGGTTCTTTTTATGCAAAATTCATATGCAGATAATGCCTTAGCTTTTTATGTGATGTAATTATATTCCACAGTTAACAGACCAAGGCATCATGGTACTATTCTCCATCTAAAGGGAATCTGTAGGTGGTAAACCAATCTGAGAGACACAGTTCATGACTACACAGGCTCCATATAAAGAACTCTTGGAATATAATATACAACATAATCATCATTTCTAGAAGATTGAGTATGACGGAAAAAAGACAAGCCGAAGAAAGTTGCACTGGTTCTTTGCTCAACGGCAAGGCAGATATTTGCTTTTCTAAATTATTAAAGGCATTAGTTTAATGGCTACTATAATAAAGATGGAAGCAAAATCAGACACCCAATATCACAGGTATGGAATATTTTCCTTTAGCTTTAATTATGAAATGAAACACATTATTAGTCATAGTTTCACATATGTGTGTGTACATATCTAGTTTTTGAATATGAATTTTACCTTTAATTCAAATTTCTATAAGGCAAGGGCATTACTGATTTTATTAAAATTAAGCCGTATTCAGCCTAATACTCCATAAAAATGAACAAATGAACAGGTTATAAGAGAATATTGACAGTGATTGAGAATATTAAACAGATTGCTAATGCCACATTGCATATCACTCTTCTTTCTCCTCTGACTCTCACGTAATAACTTAGCTCAGTACTTTCTCTTCCTTAGCACCTATTTCAATAACTGTTAATTAAACAGATGAATGGATGAATGAAAGATAAGGCTACATTTTCAAGTTCTGTCCTATGCAAGCCTTTTTCTTCAGTGGCTAAACAGAAACTATGTATTTCTATAATATATCTGATGCCATAGAAATACCAATAACTTTACCTCCAATACCCAAGAAAGAGGGGAGTTTTCTATTATCTAGATGCACCTTAGACTTCTCTGATACATCTTGCACCCACCATGCCTAAATTCAGACTATCTAAAGTCATCACTACACATTCAACTTCAAATTTTTAATTTATGAGCTAATAATAAATCACAAGCTTATGGTGGATTTTGGACATCTTTTAGATTTTTTGAGACAGAGTCTTGCTCTATAAAACTTTTAGATCTTAACTATAACAATCTCATGGCCATACTACACGAAAGTGCACTCACACAATGTATTAAATGAGTTCAAGTAAGATTTCCTTCAGAAAGATTGACAATAAGTTGATCTGGGCACAGCCCTCTTACATTCTGGGCTTAACTGCCAGACCTGCTCAGCTGTCCTAATCTAAAACTCATAGTAAATATTACTCCATTTTGATTGAATTATTTCCTTCCAGTTGACTGTATTAAATTAGAATATAAGATAGCTACAACTATCCGAAGGATAAAGTTAAGAGCCAGCATATAATTAGCTTCTTTAAAGCAGCAGGACATAAATAGGGCATATTTCTAGGATGCCAGAACAAGGAAAGAATTTCAAAGATGAATAGTAAAAGCAAAATTTATCTAACAAATGACATTCATTCATTAGCAAATAGTATTCACAGATCATTTAAAATAACTCAATTGCTACATAAGTAACAGGGTATGTTTCTCTTCTCAGGCCAGTAGGACAAGGTGCTGGTGTCCATATAAAAACAGTTTTACTGAGTCCCCGTGATTCCCCACATATCTTTCAAAGACTGAGAGTGAAAAATATAAAGAAAATTGATTCCTGATTTACATATTCTGCTAATAAAGTGCCAAGGTCTTGTGGAACAAACACAACAGCTGCAAATTATGTAATTATGTATCTGTATGCAAATTTGCAGACATCTCATAAATGCAGGAACACTATTTGCAAGGCTAATTAAGTGTCTTTTATTGCGGCTGCATAATTCCTACATGTGATTTGGCTCCAGATGTCATTGTAACTTGTGAAACCTTTATTGTCAGGTTAGCTGAGGTAGCACACATTAACACTACCCATAAAATCTCTATTTATAATTAAATTACTTGCAGTGACTCAGTGATTTCTCATCCTCCTCCTGTCTAACTCTGTTATTCATGGTATGTGTAGATTGAACCACAACCGGAATTTTATTTGGAGTAAAGGAAATTTTCCAGAATCTACATTCCCGGAAGTGGCTAATCTGTTTAACCTCATACACAAACCAAGTTCAAGTGTCTAATGAGCATGGGAAACTTCAGATAACAGACTGAGGCCAATAAAAATTTTGTATTTTAAGCTGTAAAGTAACAAATCCTTTGCTGTCAACCTAAGATCAGTTTTTAATAGTCTGAAGAATTATCCTTTTTTATAATAATAAAAGATGTCTAGAGGGACAGCAGGAAATGGGTATCATACTTTTAATTTAAAATAAAGAAAAAAATTTCAATGTAAAGATAAAGCTTTTCCTTTGAGAATCTGCTGTACACACAGCACTGCAGGAACTAGGAAGAAATGTAACACACAGTCCCTCCAAAAAATTCAGAATTCATTTAGAAGATAAAAATGTAAAAAAAAAAAAACATTGCAATATAAAACATGAATATAATACCTAATTGTTCACCTGGAATGAAAACAAATAAGTGAAGTTAGAGATAATCCTTAAAATTATTTTAATCTAGTACTTTATTTCAGCCTTTTTTCTATTAGCAGTTTGTCTGAAATAGGAACTGATATTCTAATTGTTCCTTTTTACCTCTTCTAAGAACAGTAAGGGAAGTTATGCAACCAGACCTGATTTTTGAAGGGCTGGCTTTCCTGTAGGTAATGGCGCATAGCACATACATAAATGACTGCAAGTAGAAAAGCTATCTTACATAACAAGATTCTGGGTGGAAATTTTTCTCATTGTTGGAGACGTGGTAAATTGACTGTTCTGTCTGTTGTATGTAATGGATTTATACATCCGTGCTTATAAATATGGTGCTATGCAGTGTAAGTGGACCATGCAAATTGTTGCATGTAGTATATATATTTAACACACTCATGTTCCAAAAACAAAAATAATGAACTAATCAAAACACTGTAGCTAAAATACAAGTGCCCAACAACTCTGGTGCTTCCTGACAGGACTTCTATCCCGAAGCAGAACAGTCCTACTCTCATTATCTAATTAATTGCCAGCACTTGCCTTTCCAGGAGAGTTTATATAAGTGGAATCACAACTTGTAGTCCTTTGTATCTGGTTTCATTTCTTTAGCATAATATTTCCAAAGTTCGTGCATTTTGCAACTTACATAAGCATTTTATTTCCATTCTACGAGGCACAAAGTGACATTTGATTGTGATTTTAATTTTTATTTCCATAATGACTATGGATGTTGAGCAATTTTAGCAAGTACTTGTATTTCTTTTTAGAAAAAAATACCTATTAAAACTTGCATTTATTTTTAATTTATTTAATTTTTATTTGTATTTAACTTATCTATTGGTTCATGTTAATTACTAAAACAACAATTGCCAAATTAAGAAGTTCAATTAAATTAATCTCTTTCTACTTGTAATATATATATATATATCATTACTAAGATAAATTGCCCTGCTAAAAATTTAAAAAGAAATACTTCTTTGTTTTATACTTTAGTATTATAGAATTTAGCTCCAAGATTTCAAGATTTAAGCCTCCAGTATACATTAGAATTTTCTTTTCTTTTGGGGGCTTGAAGAATATAAATTATTCTTTGGCATGTGGACATTTATTTGTTTCAGCATTATTTGTTGGAAATATTACTCTTTGGTGAATTATAAAAACCCATTGGAGAAAAATCCATCAACCATAACTTTATTTCCAGACTCTTAATTCTAATCTATTCAATTGCAATATATGCCAGGGCCATATTGTCTTAAATATTGCAGCTTGAAGTCTGTTTCAAAACTGGGAAATATAAAAATCATATTTTGTTCTTTTTTAAGATTGTTTTTGGGTATCTGGTTCTCTTGCACTGCCTTACAAATTTAATGATCAGCTTCTTAATTTTTGAAAAAAAAAAAAGGCCAGATGGAATTTTAAAAGGGTTTGCATTAAACCTGCACTTAAACTGGGGAAATATGCCCACCTAAATAACACTAAGCATGCAATTTGTGGATATGGAATGGCTTTCTTAGCCACTCTTAATTTTTCAATAAGACTTTGTTTTAGTGTACACATTTTTCCTTTTTTGTCAAATTTATTCCTAATAACTTATCCTCTTTCGTACTAATGCAAATGGGATTGCTTTTATTGTTCCATTTTCAGATTGTTCGTAGGTGTTGTATGGAAATACTATTTTTCGTACTGCTGTTCTTGAATGTTCTTGCACACTGCTCGATTATTCCATTTTCTTATTTCTGTACACAAGATCACGTCGTCTGTGTACATATATTGATAATGTTACTTGTTCCTTTCCAATCCAAACCTGTTTTCTTTTTTGGACCTAATCGCGCTAAGCAGAATCTCCAGTACTATGTGATTAGAGTGAATTTTCTTATCTTTTTCCTCATCTTGGCAGAAAGCGTCCTCTTGGTGGATGTTTTCCATGGAAAGATTTTATGTGGATAAGGAAATTTCTGTTCATTCCAACTTTGTTGAGAGTGTTTTTATTGTAAAAATATGTTGGCTTTTGTCAAAGTTTTTGGCATCTACTTAAATAATTACTTAGTTTTGTCATTTAGTCCATTAATATGGTGTATAATAATTGATTTTTTAATTTACACTAATCTAGCATTCCCAGAATAAATTCCCTTTGGTAATGATTTAAAATATAATATGTAGTGCTGAGTTCAGTTTTCTTGTATGTCATTAAATATTTTAAAAGTTTTATTTCTGTAGTATTTTCTTAGGTTGACTACAGGATAATCTCGGCAGAGTGAGGTGGGAAGTGTCTCTTTTTTCTGATTTTTACAGAAGTTATAAAGGAATGGATCCTGTTTTCATTTAAAATGTCTTTTGTGTTCATTAAGACTGTCTAGATCTGAGCTTTTCTTCATAACACATTTTTAAATTTCTAACTGAATCACGTTACTTGTTAACACCTATTTAGATTTTTCATTTCTTCTTGAGCTATTTCAGAAATTTATATCTTTCTAGCGTCTATCAATTTTCTCTAGTCCCATATTTCATATACACATATATTTTATATTTTTTATTTTTGCAAGACTAGTGTTGATGTTTCCTCTTTCATTCCTATTTTATCAAATTGAAACATCTCTCTCTTTTCACAGCTCCTAGGCTTAATATTTGTATTGATTCATCTATGGAATGTTCAATCCTGAATCACCATCTGTATTTTTATCAGATAGTCTGCTATCAACAGATTTCCCCAGCCTTTTCCTAAGACTAAATTATTCTTTTTTATGTGGATGCTGTTTTAAAGGTTCTTTATTTATCCTTGGTTTCTGCTATTAGATCTTCTGGTCTAGATACGGGTCTCCTAAGTTTCTTCTAGTCACATTATATAGAAATTAACATTCTTCACGCACATTTAGATCAGCCTTATGGCAGACAACTCTTTAAAATAAGGATATAGGAAATAAATCTTGAGTGAAGACAAAGTAATACTGAGCTGTGCAAACTGTTTCTGTCAAAGACTTAGTGAGATTTGTGAAAGAGTATCATTGTTGCTTTCCATAACGTTGAGCTCAAAAGATCAAATTGCCTCCTGAGCATATGAAATGGATCTTTAATAACTGTATTTGGGTGATTAAACTCACCTCTAATTCTATTTAAACTTTTCTTATCCCTTTATAAAGTCAAATCCACCTTGATTTCAACCTTAACATAGTCATAATCCTTTTAACACTTAAATTCCAATGTAACGTGAATATAGCCCTGTACAGTAAATGGCATCCCCGTTATCCTTAGGATAGAGAACAGTTAAATCCAAACTAAGTCTTCAATGATTATCTTTAGATACAAAAAAAAAACAGCCTTTTTAACAGTCATTGAACCTACATAACCAAAGAACTACCTTATTATTCCAGTTTTGTCTCTATTCCATTTCTGCACTGTTGTTTTTGTGACTAGTATTTTCCTCTTCCCAATTTGCTCAGAATAATGAGTCCACTTGATGTCCTTGCTCCTTGCTCTCAGGTTGATTTTTAGAGAACCTCTAGGCTCCACTGTTACTGGTTATCATCTGGGATCAGTTCTATATTTTACCCATATGTCACCATACTAACTTTCTTACATCTTTCTTGACCTCTCACATATCTAATTAGAAAACCTGAATGATTCTCTTTTCTACTATTACCAACTCAGATCTTGCAAGGCCTTGAAGCATCCAGCTGTATGACTGAAACACAGTAATTCAGCACGATTGCTTTCTACTCCATAACTCTCAAAATCGGTAAGCTGTTATTCTCCTCCTACTGATTTTAATACTATCCTTTATTATACACTAGGTGACTTTATAAATAATGTGTTGATATCATTGGTATTGGTGTTGATATTGGCTTAATTTTTTCTACCAGGAATAGGTAAATACAATGTCCATAAATGTGGTTGCCTAATCCAGGACACTTTTGAAGGTGAAAAGAGTACTGTTAATTATACTAGACAGGAATCAGGAACAGAATGCTGTAGGAAATCTGGGACTTTGCCATCCAAACCAGGATTCCCAGTTATTCTATAAGACAATTTTTGTATAAAATTTTAAGAATAATATTGAACTTACACAACTAGAAAATAATTGACCAAACTGTAACTGAACTTCGGATTCAGATGTAGTTACCAAGGACAGGAAATTTCTTACAATGTTAAAGAACGCATGTCAGATCTTAAATCAGCTATTTCCTCACTAGATATGATTTTTGCTTAGTTCATCAGACTAAACCACTGTCATTTTAAAATACACTCAATATATCGACAATTTCCATGTTAAGTTAGATGGGATCTATTTTTGGTTTTTATGACTACATTTCTGTAAACCAGATTAAGAAATTACTCGCAGAGAAGTTGTTCTACTTTTATTCTCATCTCATAAAATCTGGCTTCCCACAGAATTCTTCAAGTTCAATGTAAAACCATAAATGAATTAACCAAATAGAAATACAAATTTTAGGGTATTAATGGTTTATTTATTCAATTAATCAAAACTAATCTGATCTATCTGGTTAGAGTCGATATAATACTGATAGAAATCTCTCTATAATTAGTCTTGAGACATTAGGCTGTCTTACTCAAGGCAATAAAAAACAAAAGAAAAAAAGCACTTTGCTATAAATCATACAGAAGACACCAAGATGTCTGTCTTCATTCATGTCACACTGAGAGAAGCAGGAAGAAGGCATACTTCCCAGCCAGTGACAGCCCCAAAACTTCACCTCTTTCTAGGAAAGAGACCACCCCAGTTGGGAAGCCAATGGACCCTCTAACAGAAGCAGCAACCTAGTAACAATATCGACAAATCTAGTGCTTAATATTTGCTATGAATATACAATGCATATTTGTACATATAATTAGGCAGTGCTAAATCTATGGGATTTCTTTTCACCAACCCTAATTATTGTCTAAAAATCATGTATTTGTTGCAGTACCTAGAGAATACCTTGGTCAACAACTTTATTAATAGCCTGGTAAAAATGATTTTCTAAGAACTCAGTGGGACCGCTATTGCAGCATGGCGCATGGAAACATGTCCTCCGGCTTATTAGCCGCTACCCACTGGGGATGCATTTTATAGAAATTACAGCTCTGACATGAAACTAGTCCTAGATGTTTTATAAATAGTCTGGGAGTTCCTTGCACTGCTCCATAGGCTCTGCGCAGTGTCTTCATTTCTGTGATATGTACGGCTCTCACTAGCTTTCATGTTCCAACAGAAATCCAATTTTCCCTGTTGTAAGAGAAATGACCGGGTGGGAAATGCTATCAATTCTGCATGAAAGAGGGTAAATTTTTGTTTTGGGTGGTGTGTTTGTAAGTCTTCAGCTTTTAGAAGGCAGTGTTTTATATGTCTCTGGTACGCTGCACAAGTCTTCAGGCATCCCTGGAGAAGAGACCCTTTCTGGGACCCTCCTTAAACAGACTTTTGTTCACTGGATGCAACTGAGCAGAGGCACCACGCTTTTTTTGCCAATGTGCATTGGCTTTTTTATAAAGGAGCAAAGTCACAAGCCCACAGGACATGCCCCAGAGAACTTATGCCAGGCTCACCTCTGCAACAGCCACTCTCTCTGTTCTAAGGCAGGTACAAGGCAATACACTAGATTTTACTAAACTTACCGAGCATATACCTTGAGAACTCAGTGTGTTGCCTTGGAATTTATAAATTTTGACTCTGATACTGTGACGAGGTACTAAAAATCCAACATTAGGTATACTCTTGTAATTCTATAATTTGCTGTAACCTCACGTTGATGTTAATTTTCTGTAACCAGGTTGTGAAATGATATAACTCAGACTGCCAGTATACTAAAGTGACTCTATTGTGCGGTGATTATGCTATTCGGGTTATGTGTTTGCTGTGTGAATTAGAGTTTTCTGTGTAAGTTAAAATTTACTTTACAAGTCAGTTCGCTGTGGGTTCATCTTGTGAGGCCTGACCCGCCTCGCCTTGAACCCTTGCTTGTACACTTAAGAGAATCTCTCTGCAGTCTTATGATAAGGACAGGGGCTTAAGCTCTTCTCCCTCTCTTGACTCCTCGGAAACCTGCCGAGAGTCATGTATTTTGTGAGAATCACGAATGTCACAAAATCATGTATATTGCAAGAGTCATGTATTTCATGCCAGAAATAGCCCACTGAAAACAGCTGCCAGGTGTCAGGTTGTGATTGGTTGCTATGTAGTAATGTATGCAGTGATGTAAAATCCTCTATATAATCTTTGTGTAAAGGTTGCTCGCAGCTGCTCTCTGCAGACTCACCGGAGTCTAGGGTCAGTCCAGCCACTGATCATAAGAACAACTTGGCCAAATAAAAGAAACCTTACCTTGCCCCAGCTGGCATTTGGTAGTCTCTTAATTTTAACCTATAATAATTCCATTTTGTGGCAATTATGCCATTAAGGTTATGTGTTTGCTGTGTGAGTTAGAGTTCGCTGTGTAAGAATTTATAAGTCAGTTTGCTGTGAGTTCATTTTGCGAAGCCCTGCCCTCCTCACCTTGGAGCCTTGCTGTGCTCTGGATGTCTCCGGAGTCTTATGATAAGGGCAGGGGCTTACCCTCTTCCTCTTCCCTTGACTCCATGGCAACCTACGGAGAATCACGTATTTTGAGAGAATCGCGTATTTCACACCAAAAATAGCCCGCCAAAAACAGCTGCTGGGTGTCAGGTTATGATTGGTTGCTATGTAGTAATGTATGCAATGATGTAAAATCCTCTATATAATCTTTGTGTAAAGGTTGCTTGCAGTTGCCCTCTGAAGACTCACCCGGAGTCCAGGGACAGTCTAGCTGCCGGTTGTAATAACATCTTGGCTGTAACAAAAGGAAACCTTACCTTGCCCCAGTTGGCATTTGATGGTCTCTTGATTTTGACCTATAATTGTACTGCCTCTCTTTTAGGGTTGGAAGAGATTGGAAACAGTAAGGGGAACTGAAATGAAAATTGCTCTAGGAGCCTACTTCCAAGGCTTTTTCTAAATTCACATTGATCTACAAAAGATCCAAAGCCAGAGCAGCATCATGAGAGTTTACTTTGCGTAAGTACTTCAGGGTCCCTGAGAGTCCCCAGGCCTGCCTTAGGAACTGATTTGCATATACATTCTTCACTTTGCTGGGAAGCCTGCCGTAAGAAGTGAGCAGCACTGCTGGGCTCTTCAGAGCCTGAGTGGGCGGTAAGCTGCAAGCCACTGGCTCTACCTTGCAAAGATCTAAGGATGTTGCACCCTGAGAGACAGGGAAGAGACCATGCTGAGGGGGGTGAGTGCAAGTCCAAACTTTAAAGGAGCAGTCTAGCAATCGGCACATTTGCTTCCTCAGTGCACACAGGATGTGTAGTCCAGTGTAAAGCAGTTCCACTGGGAGAAAGCAGGGCAGTATGGGGGCAGAATCTTAACCGGTAGAACCTGTCCTTCAGGGGTTTCTCTGTGCAAAGGCATTGCCTTTTGCTTGTGTGGAACCTGTCCTTTGGTGGCTTTTACAATGGACAGTTGCCACAGACAAAAGGCAACAGCTGGGTGTCAGGTTATGATTGGTTGCTTTGTAATAATGTAATAGTAACAGAGTAATGGCTAGTTGATTTGTAATGATGTAACAGCCCTCCAAAGATAATAATGACTGGATGTCAGGTTGTGATTGGTTGCTATATGATGATGTAAATTCACTCCATGGCTCTATATACTCTTTATTATTCTCACTAAGGGCTACTCTCTGAGTACTCACCTGGAGTCTAGAGACAGCCTGGCCACGATAAGGTAACCTTAACTTATTTCAGTTAGCATCTGGTTGTCTCCTGATTCTAGTTTCCCCCATGTCCTCCTTGCTCTATCATTTTTCCCACCCAGCTGCCTCAGTGACCCTGTGTCTCACTCTCCGCTGATATCCTGCCCCAAGTCAGCTGTTGGAAATCCCCTGGAATCAGGCACAAGGCATCGATTGAAATTCCAATCACTGCTAGATTCTTCCCACTATTTTTATTGCTCTGTAAATCTAGTTTTAATTATTCTCCACCCCGTCCCTTTGTTCCTGTGATCCTTTCCATCCTTGTGGCATTTCCCTTTACAAGCCCCACTCCATCCCCACTTCCATACTGAGAATTCTTTGAGGTATGAGCCCCGTTCTCAGTTGCTGGCTACTAAGACTCCTAAATTTTCTTCTGAAAGTGGTGCTTCTTGTGCATAATATACTGTGTCACTCAGGTATAGCAGTTTCTTAAGAATGTGGGTGACGGAGTGTTGGGTTGGGGGTTGTTCAGGTGAAGGACTTCTGATAGAAAAACAATTGGCTATGAAAATAAAACTCTATCCAAAAAGTAGTATAAAGAGAGAGAGGAGGCAAAATAAAGCTGGGGAATGAAGCAGGACCTATATGATTATGACCAGGAGAGATGTTTATTTAGGACAAATATATCCTGAAGGAATGAGCTCATTTCCTTCCTGTTTGGCAACTCCAGACACAACCTATGCAGCCTGAATCCTGTCTCTCGTCTTTGCTTTGTTCCTGTATTAACTATGCAGCACATTAGGAAGGCGTGGCAGCCACCTCCTCACTCCTTTTATAACTGCTTCTTTTTACTTCCAGATTCACCAGGAGAGGACAATCCTGTACCAAAATCAAATTGGCCCTTCCCGTGTATGCGGGGACACAGAACTGCTGGCTGGTTTTTGCATTTGCTGCAAAAGCTACTTTGCAATTTGCTCCCTTGCAGCTGCTTGCGTCCTTCCTTCCCCAACACGGGAATCTGCCGGAAGGGGAAACTCCATGGGAGCAGACGGTGCACATTTTACTTGGTTCTATGCACAAGTGTGTGATGTGGCTCTGCAAGCCCTCAGGACACCAAATCTGCCCTTCTGTTCCAGCTGAGGAGGGTGCTGAGGCGGCGCTCACAGCCTCCAGAGATTCCCAGAACCTGCCTTTCTAAGGAAAAGAGAGCAAACCTTATACTAGTAGCAATGTTATCGGTAAAAAAAGTTGAAGACTTCCTAGTGGCTGTCATAAGTACCAAATTTTCCTGTGTAAATCCCTGGGGAGGACCAACGGGCATTGTCCAAATTACCTTCCATTTCTAGTAGAAAAGGGGATTTGACTTATCCAAAGTGTTTATGATTTCGAGAGGATTTTTTTTAGCTCAAGTTTATATTTACAAAATTGTCTTGGACATCTCGACTGATCTAATACAGCCTTTCTGCATTTTTAAAGCCTCACATGTCTGACCTTGTCTCTCCATAGCCCAAGAGAAAGACGGGCAGTCTCTTTCTAAAGCAGTTTTTAAAGCAGCACATATTTTGCATAAGTTAAATCGTTAATGGACTACTCAGGGGTTGTGTAACGTTCTGCATTTGTTCTTCATCTCTTTATCTTTTTTTAATCTCCTCTAGGTGATTCATCAAGCATACTTCTTGATCCAGCTGTGAGAGATTAAGAAATGTTATTTGCATTCATGGGAAGAATTCTCAGGAAAGGAACAATCTGCCTGTTGAATACATTCATGTAAATAGAACAAATGTTTTAAAGCTGAACAAAACAAATGAAAGGGACACAAGGGAGATTTTTTTAATAAAAATACAAAACCTCTCAGCATGAACCACGCAAAACTTTGATCATCACTTTGAATGAGATTAGATCTCACCACGTGTGACAAGGTGCTAGATCTAAGACATCTGCAGCTCTGATTAGAGTACAGGCTCATGCCGAGGTATTTCTTTCTCTTTCAGTTCCACCACTCTGGGTTTAGAAGGTCCTGCTTCAAACGTGTCTTAACCAATCTCTAAGAATGCCAATGTAAGAGAAGTACCCGAGGGAGGTGGCAAAGCACACAGCCTGGAGTCAGCTGGGCCAATGGCAAATTTAATTAGGATTCATAAGATTAATCTCAAAGCACAATTGGAAAAGCATAATAATAATAAAGTTCATGTTCATCAGCTGTTTTGTACATGTGAAGCACTGGACTGTATTAAAAGAAGAGCTTTAGGCCAGGTCTTGTATACAAGCCTGTAATCTCAACAGTCTGGAAGTCTGAAACAGGTAGAACCTCAGCAATTCAGCAACTTAGTCACAAAAAAAGAAAAGCTTTAAACTAACTAGGTTTAAGAGAGTTTATTTGCACACAAAGTAACTCATGAATTAGGTAACACTCTATGCCCAAAGGGATTCAGAGAGCTCTGCATTCTAAGGTGATTGTGGGGGTGGGAGAGGGAGGTTTTACAAACAGAGGACAGAAGTAAGGTACAAAGACAGCTTGAGAGGTTACAACCTGTCATTTGCATTTGGACATGGTCTGATCAATTGGCTACCTATGACTGGCTGAGACTTGGCTCTTTATTACTATAGTTTAACATAAAATTTTATGAACAATCTAAAAAAAAAATTCCAACCGGCACTCTTTTTAAATCAAATAATCAATGTAAGATTTAGAGTGGGTAATTGGTCCAAAATCATTTTGCTATGAGATATTACCTAACCAATTAAGCTTTTCTGGATTTATCTGCATTTTTATTTTAATATCAAATGAAGCATTGGAATAGGTGAGCATCAGGTTTCAATCTAACTTCACCCTTTGATTTGATAAGTTCTCTCTATTGCCTTAGGTGTGCTGCCTCTCTCCGATGTGAATTCCAACAAGCAGGTTATACTTGAGCATTCTCTGTAGTCTCTTCGACTTGGACAAAGAAAGAGAAGGGAAATCAGTGTGGCCTCCATGTCGTACAGAAAACTGACTCACACTCTGACATCCTGTCCTTCAGTATCTGATGCAAAGAAAGCCTTTCATTTGGCTTTGTCAATTAGACCACATGCCACTTGAATCAATTCACTCGCTCAATCTTCAACCTGGTACTTAATTTACTCCTTTTTCTAAAGATGTAGGTTTAGACGATGCTAACAGGAGGTATAAGCCCTAATATTTTAACCTAAGAAAGCCAAGTTATGAAATAATCAATGAATATTGGGCTCAAATCAGTGAGAAAAGTTAATTTTGTCTCCACTTGCTAATTTCTCCTTCATTTATGAGAAGTAGGAAGGTTGATGGTTGGTGAGTTTGCTTCAGCTTTTGCTTTCCAGGAGAATCTACAAATCATGTGTGACCCAAGTGTAGAAAGGTATACAGTTTACCTAGTTTACCTCGATTTTCTGACAAGTAGAATTGTTGAATGACCTTTGAAATCCATGTGGAATTTCACATAAATGAGAGACTACGAATGCAAAAATCAAATGCAGGACCCAATGAAACTGTGAGTGTCCAGGGATCTGTCCAACATGCTGACGGGCTTTTCACTCCTAAGCAGCTTACAGAAAACGGCAATTCACAAAAGAAGAAAAAAATGTATAAGGAGGATCAAAATGTTATTATTTAAAAAAGTATAAGTAGTACCAATATATTATTACTAAAATCTAAAGATATTGTTTATATGTCATTTACATATGTATACAAAGTACATGTAAATAATTTATTAATAATATATAGAGACATGAGTGAGGTATTATAATATCACTATGAGTATATTTTAGAGATTTTTTGTTTGTTTGTTTTTTATAGAAACAGATGCTACACAGCCAAACCGTGATACAAACTCTATGAAACACTCCAAAAAGAGAAAAATGTTTATTTTCCTCAAATTGAGAACAACTCAAACTCTCAAAGATTGAAGGTTAATGTTAAACTTAATGAAAACTTACCTAACATTTTAAAGATTTAAAAGACATTATGTTTTGCAGCTTTGAGTTTAGACATATGAATGAACTCGTGTTTGCCTGAGTTCAGAAGAGTTAGAGGATCTTCACAGCTCAGCTCCTGTTCTATTGACCTGAACTTTCTCGCATTACTCTAAGACCTCTGCCTGTCTCTCCCACCTCGACCTTTCTGCCCTGATAAGAATAATCTGGTTAAATGTTTAGCAACTGTTTATACTGTAAAACTACAGGTGAAAGATACAAATAATACCATACTCACATATTTTTCTTAGCTAGAAACAAATTTATAAGTATCATGCAAGGTTTCAAATTTGTTCTCAAGTATTTTCATTAGGCTTTAATATTCCCGTTCTCAGACTTAGTTTTTAAGTGGAGATAATTGCAATTTTAAAGAATTCTGCAATCATAAGAATAATGCAACAATGCTCACATATCTTTAATAAGATTAGCTTATTGTTAAACATTTTTTCATTTGTTTTATCATGTTCGTCTCTTCTCAGTCTTTGCCTCTTCCTCATCTCTCTCTCTCTCTTGCTCTCTCTCTCTCTCTCTCTCTCTCTCTCTCTCTCTCTCTCTCTATATATACCACATGTATGCAGTAGTCTCCCATTAGCCATACACCCTTTCTCCACAATTTCATCTCACCTGTGTCAATTTGGAAATATTTGTTCATACATTTGTTATTTAATTTCCACATATTCATTAATTTGCAACTGTTTCTTCTACTGATCTTTTCTACTTTTGTTTCATAGCAGTCAAGCGTTACTTCACACGATTTTAATCATCTTAAATTTGTCAAGATCTGTTTTATTACTTGTTATATGTCCTAGAAAACAGTCTGCGTGTACTTGAAGAGAACATACATTCTAAGAGAATGATCTGTATAGGTCTGTAAGAATCACTTAGCCTACAGCGCTCAAATCTACTGTTTCTTTGTTGATTTCATTATTCTATTGTTGAAAGGCAGGTGATGATGTTTCATACATCATTGTAGGTTGTTTTTCCTTCAGTTCTATCAATATTTACCATATTAATGTTTTGATATTCCAATGTAATATATATATATAATTATTATACCTTTATGATAGATTTTCCTTTTTATTATTATGTAATGTCATTTTGTCTCATGATAATTTTTATTTAGTTTGTCTTTTTGTTTGATGTAAAAATAGCCAGCCATACCATCTTCTGGTTATTTTTGTAGGCAAGATATTTTTCTAACGCTTGAACTGCAACTCACGTGTAACATTAAATCACTTATGATTGTCTTGTAGACAACAGATATCAAGAGTTAGTCCTTGATTTTATCCACTCACCCACTGTATATGGCAAGTTAATCCATTTACATTTAAACAGTTTACTGAGATGTAAGGATTTACTGTTGGCATTTTCCCATTGTTTTATTTTCGTCTAATAGTTCTTTTTTCCTCTTACTATATTACTTTGTGTTTCAATTATAATTTTATTACTATTCTTTCACCATTTAACCTTTATATTTTGTGTAATGACCAAAGCAGTTTTCTTTGTGTCACCATGGGTCTCCCTTCAGTCACCACATTACTCAGTATCGTGATTTATTTTTACATTCTTCTTACTGTTATATCTCCTTGTTGACATTCTCATTCTGTAGATTTCTCTTGAGTTCACTGAGAACTTTCTGACAGTGATTGTTAGCTCTCCGCCAGCTCATTCATATATCTCCACTTCGCTAAGGGCTGTTCCTGTTCTTGTGTTGGGTTCATGGTCCAGGCTTCTTCATATTTCTTGATTTCATTTTGTTCATATTTAAAAATTAGGGGAAAAAACCACCTCTTTTAGGCTTCATGGATTGATGAAATACAGAAGACCTTCACCAATAATTCAATCAGAAATTCTTAGGACATCTCAAAGTTTCAAGCAAGCCCAAGCCTTCATTTTCAGCAGCCTCCTAGATCCTGTCAGCACTCAAAATCAAGTCATGCAGAAGTCAATCTCTCAGGTAGTATTCAGAAAAACTAACACATCGAACACAGGGTCTCCTTCTTAACTGGAGAGAAGGCGGGCACTGGAGGTTTTGAGCCCACTTCCTCTGCACTGAGATGGGAGGAGGGACTGTGCCAAGAGCTCGTGTGTTAGTTCAAATCATCTTATTTCTTATTAGGGGCATCTCGAATGCGGTAGGTCCCTTCAGTGCTCTGAGGGAACAGGAACCAATCCCTTGGGTAATTTCAGGAGACACTGGAATGTTTGGCAGATGGTCCACTGTTCCTCTCCCCAGAGAAAAGCTGGGATCCGGGAGTTTTCAATTCACTCACTGTCAAGCCAATAGGAGGAGTTGTGGCGAGCGTCCACATCCCAGTTCACACCTTTGTCTTTGTTCTGTGATGCCATCCACCTCAGGGTCTGACCCTAAGTCTCATCAGCACTGTGACACAGTCACCTGTTTCTTGGTAGCATACATTTTCCTTCCGGTCAGGTGCTATGTCAGGGGTAGGGATTATGATACGATGAAGGACTGTTTCTGCTTTTGAGGTAGTTGCTTTTATAGTCACCTGAACTGCAGTAACCTCACAACTGATTTCTGGACTTCTCACAAAGGGAGCTCATCCATGCACTCCTGTTGAATTATGAGTCCCCAAAAAGTAAAACGTCTGAGATTCCACTTGTGTCATCTAACAGATATCCTTGCTCAGGTATATTTTCTTAATGTGGTATTAATGTCTAGTTTCCTAATTACTCAGGTTTTGCACCATTCCTCAGTCATACTGTTCTATGATTTCCATTCTGCTTCTCTTAAATTCTAGTTAGCTGCACAGATGCGTTCTAAATACTTTCTGATGTTTTCATTTTTTCTTATTAATATTTTTATTTCATTTATATATTTATATATATATATTGACTTATCTATTTTTCTTAAATTTGCAATTTACCTACTTGTTTTTTCTTAAGAATCCATATCTTAATAATTCAACTAACAGTGTTCCTGATCCTGTCATCCTGATTTCCACTCTTAAACTTAACAATGTATACTTTATTTTTTTCTAACTTTTGATTTATTTATTTGTTTGTTTCAGTTTTCACACTGAAACTTGAACTCTTTTTACTATGTTATTTTTATAAGAGAGGTTTAGGCTTATGAATATTGCACCTTGGCTCCCTGAGATGTCTCTTATGGGCTCCCATATGCAGTTCTTCTGCTACTGTAAATTTCACATATTCTTCATGCTTTATTTCCTTCTCGTGTCATAGGTCTTTCAATTTCCAACTGACAACAGCATTTTCTTCATTTTGGATTTACTTTTATAGAGTTACTGCACTGTGGTCAAAATTTGTTCTTTTTAATATTTCTACTTTCTGGAATGTATAGATCTTTTTCCCAGGCCTTAGCATATGGTAGGTATTGTTTTATTGTTGTTGTTGCTATTTTTTCATTTTGAACATTCTACCTATGCATGGGAAGAAAATATTCAATATTCACGGTGGTATTTTTCCAAATGTGTCCAAAAGGTATACCTTCTCATATTGTGAATTACTGTCTATTCTTACTTATATTTTTATTTGGATATTAATGTGTGGAGAAGAATCATTAAGATGACTAATCATTCTTAGTGATTGGTCAGAGGAAATTCAACTTAATAACTATTGAAAATACTAATTCACACTCCACTGTCAAAACTATGTCACCAAATTTGGATGTAAGTGCCAAAGGGAAAAGAAATCCTTTCTTCAGTGAAGAAAAACAGGATTCTGAATCCATACATGTCATATTTTGATATATTATTCATTCTTTCCACTTAATCTCATATCCCCAAAGGATCATAGCAATAATTTTCAATAAGTAATACTTTCTTCATATCTAATGAAGGCAATAGCATTGTTTAGGTATAAACCTACTTAGATTCCAAGAATGGAAGTGAAATCCAGAGCTAAAGTGAATTGGAACCAATGCTGGTGAAATAGTACCATTGGGCTCTACATGAAACTTATCTGAGAAAATTTCCATGAGAAAGCCAGGTTAGCCTGACTCTCAGCAAATTAAGGAAGTAAACAAGTGTAATGTCTCTAAATACCAATTATTCTGAAATTTGTAGAGAAAAAGAATGGAGAATTAGTATGAAGATTGTCCTCTACTTTTAAATTTTGGCAACAATATATTTGCAGATAAAATTTAGTATTTATTTATAGTATGTGAAGCTTACAGATTAAAGAGTAAATTTATTGGTCTCTTTCTTTCTCTCTGTCTCTCTTATTTATTGACTTGGTTTCCAAAATGAGAAACCGAATGGAAAATGAAAGTAGTATATTGAAATCTACCATACTCACGTGTTTCTATGAGTTTATCCTTCTGGTTCTTCTTTAACATGACTAATTGCTACACTATTTGATGATACATATTTTCAACGACTATTGTAGCATTTAGTATCAGAGTGTGTGCTTTGCCCTTTGCACGTGGTTTAGGTCCTGTTTTATGCAGTTCCAAGGTTATCACGCTTGCTTTCTTGTCACTTAGATTGAGTTGTGCTTTGATCATTTTATTTCGAGTTTTGTTCATTTGGTTTTTGGCTGCTGCTGCTGCTGTTGTTTCCAGTTCAGATCGCTGCTTGTGGCTTTTCAACATTAAGGATTCTTCCATATTCCCAAGTAGTTGTCTGACAACGTGTGATTTATATTGAAAAGTTGTGTTACAGCTTGATGTGTGACTTTGAATCACAAAAGCTTTTATTTCCACTTTCCGATTTTTATACAGGCTTTGTATGCAATCTTTTTTGTCCCTGTGTTTATTTATTTCATGGGATAAGGCTCCCAATATATTTTCCTGTTCTGGCAATTCTGTGGGGGAGTTTTGTTGGTTTATGTTTATTTGGATGGTTGGTTAAATGGTTTATGGTTGGGGTTTTTTTTTTTGGGGGGGGGGGTGTTTGTTTTGTTTTGTTTCTTTTATTTTGGTGTGAAGGGTTTTGAGCCTACTTTTTGCAGATAGCAATGATAACAGTAGTGGTACCACAAAGAGAAGAAAATAACATTTACACTGCTAAAGATTAGATTGTTCACCCCCACCCCAGGTCCTTCTCTTTTCACTCTTTTGTCCTCAAGGGTCTCTTCCCTGCCTTGTATCCTTACTCAGGAACAATCTTTTCCTGAGACTCCACTTCTTCCCTCTCGGGTTCCTCTCCCATGGTATCCATCTGGATTGTAAGTCTCATTCTGTGACCATTCTTTGGCATTTTTTAATGCACTTTTCTTTGTTGAGAAGTCTTTTTTTCCTACTGTATTTTCTGCACACCTTTCATTTCCATCTGTTCTTTTATTACAGAGTCTTTTAAACTCTCCACTTTAGGTCCTAGATGTGTAGTGGGGTCTGTAAGAGCTTTTTGGCATTTGTTTCATTTTCTTATGATAATTTTAAAGACTTTTCAATCTACTAAGAGAGAAGGCACAGATTCTATATGTCTTTATTTGTTCTCCATGTAGATTTTATGGAGTTTTTGAGAGACCTATAAGAGACTTAAAAATAGGCTGTCACTATTACTTTTCAATTCTAGAAATCTGAGACAATTTTTAAGAAAAAAAGTAAGTCTCCCAATATACACTCTCTTTAATTTTTTCACCCTTTTATTCTTAAGTGAGATTTGCATATGACTTTCTTTCATAAAGTATACTACCTAGATGTTATAGTATATTTCAAAGAGTATAATATGAAAAAAGAAAAGCAGTAACTTCGGAGTGGCAAATCCTAATAAACTCTGCTCAACCAAGTGATTAAGGTTACGATCAATAGTGTTAAATCATGCTGAGAGTATGTGCCCTTGATATGATGAGACAAAAATGATACTAAACTCTGTGATCTTCCTCCCAAAACACGTAAATCCAGTCTAATGATAAGAATAACACCACACAGATTCCAATAGAAGTTGCCTTGTGAGTATACCTCAAAAGTATCAAGGTCAAAAGGAACAAAGAAAGTATGAGAAACTGTCAAAGGCAAGAGGAGTCTCAGAAACCATGCAAAATAAATGCAACATGGCATGGGGAAATGTGGATACGGTTGGAAGAGAAAAGAAGAAGGTTGAAGAAAGAAAATCTGAATACAGTATAGACATCAGTTAATAATAATGCATAAACTTTCAGTTAATTAATAGTTCTTTAGAAGACCATATTGACGCAAGATGTTGCAGGACAGTGAAAACTGGAGAGGAAGGGAGGAGGCTGTTATGTAAGAATTTTCTGTCCTCTCTTTTCAGGTTTTTAGTAAACCCTACATTTTTAAAAGCCTAATAAAAACAAAATGATGACTAAAATTATAACCAGAGAAAAACAACCTTTAGCGGTTAAGGAAAATAATATTAGTGATATTTAGTCCATAGCTTTACTTTGTAAATTGCCTAGGCTTACTAGTTAGGAAATCAATACTGTCAATGCACAGGCAAAGGAATTAGCAATCAATTGTTTGTTCGTTTCTAGAAGAAAACAAGCTCAAATACTCAGAACTGAGTAAACATTTATTTTGAGAATTTTTGAGTTTCTAAATAAGAAAAACTTCAGTGCTACAGAGTATAAAATATAACCATGGGTGGGCTGAAGGAATGGTTCAGCAGTTAAAGCACTTGCCTAGCAAGCACATAGGCAAGCATTAAGTACCAGAGTTCGATTCCCCAGCACCACATAGCCAGGTCTAGTGGCTCACGCCTGTAATCCCAGCACTCAGGAGGCTGAGACAGGAGGATTGCTGTGAGTTCAAGGTCAGCCTGGGCTCCACAGTGAGTTCAAGACAAGTCTGGGCAGCACAGTGAGACACTCTCTCTCTCTCTCTCTCTCTCTCTCTCTCTCTCTCTCTCTCTCTATATATATATATATATATATATATATATATATATATAACTGTGGGACTTGTTCTGCAGCTATTACTGTAATTAGAAAGTTATCAGTTTCATCTCTACGTTAGAAATAAAATTGACAAATTACATCAAGAAAGCTAATTTTAATTTTAAATTTATGATTTTGATTTACCATTAGTGAATAGGAATACTATCCTGAAAATAATAACTACTCCATGTTTGTTCTGGCCAAAGTACAGTAATTCTATATATTGAGTAATATGAGTTGTAGATGTTAGGCAGATTAGCAATTGTAGGAAGCTCTTTTTTCTCTTGTAATATTTCAGCCTTCAGTTTTAAGCATTACTACATATCATCACACCCGCAAGTGTTAATATGTAGAAATGCTCACTGGATGTCATGCTGAAAGAGACCCTATTCAGTTTCTTCTTTCTTAAATATTAAAAGTTGTAAGAAAACTTCTGCCAGAAAATGTATTGTGGCAGAAGAGACTATCACAATCTCATGTACTTCATGTTCCATTTAGTCCCTCATTTCAGAAACCATGTCAATAAATAAGAAAGAGAAGCAGAGAGAAAGAAAGAGACCAATAAATTTACTCTTCAATTTGTAAGCTTCACGTACTATAAATAAACACTAAATTTAATTTTCAAATATATATATATCGTTGCCAAAAATTAAAAATTAGAGAACAATCTTCATACTAATTCTCCATTCTTTTTCTCAACAAATTTCATAATAATTGATATTTAGTGGCATTACATTATTTACTCCCTTAATTTGTTCATAGTCAGGCTAACTAGGATTTCTCATGAAGATTTTCTCAGATAAGTTTCATGTAGGGCCTAATGGTTCTATTTCCCCAGCATTGGTTCCGATTCACTTTAGCTCTGGATTTCACTTCCATTCTTAGAATCTAAGTAGGTTTATACCTAAACAATCCTATTGCCTTCATTAAATATGAATAAAAGTATCATTTATTGAAAATTATTGCTATGATCCTTTGGGGATATGAGATTAAGTGGAAAATGAGTAATATATCAATATATGACACATATAGATTCAGAAACCTATTTTTCTTCATGGAAGAAAGGATTTTTTTTCTTTTCACTTTGGCAGTTACATCCGAATTTGGTGACAATTTTAACAATGGAGCTTCAATTAGTATTTTCAATAGCTATTAAATTGAATTTCCTCTGACCAATCATTAAGAGTAATGATTCTTCTCCACACACCATATCCAAATCATTTTAATTATTATTTTGGTGGGAAATCTTCAGTAAAAGCAAGAAGTGGCCTTCACATGTGAAACTCCATGGGGCTTTCTAGTGGAAAGGACGAAGAAAGGGGACCCACCCATTTGGGTGTCTCATCGTCCACTTATCACAGCTACTGACCATCCTGACCCACAGAAGAGCAAGTGTGGACACCTAAGCATTAAATTCAACCTAAATGCAACGTAAGGAGAACAACTTAGGAAGTGAAAAATACAAAGAATTCTAGGGTTCACACAGGCTTATCAAATTAAGAAACAGCAAAAGTTAAAGAACATTTGCTAGTAGTGTGTACTTTTCTTAATTCCAAGGAGAAGATCTTCATATTTTGGGGTCTACTACCTGAAAAACAACGTGAACTTATCTTGTAAATTTCACTGATATGGACCATCTGCTTCATGTAATAAATCAAAAGTGGTGATTTACTGCTGTGCCTTTTTCATAAGAATAAAACACAACTCAGATTTGCATCAAAGGGCAAAACCAAACTAATTACACATGACATGAATGTGCACACAAGTGTCCAGCCTCTACATCAGGAAAAAGTAAGTCTCGACTGGCCACAGCTCAAAACAAACACAAGTCAGATTGATTAGGTTTTCTGTAACATAAGAAATTAAAACAATACAATAATTCTTCTCCAAAAGAATGAAGTACTTGCCAACTTGTGCCAAAATTCCTAAGTTAAAACTGTATATTAATAATCAAATAGAAATTTTCCATAAAAAGTATCAACCTGGCAAGATACAAAGAAATATCTAGTGAAAGTAATAATCATTATTCTCAATAAAACAGACGGAAAATTTTTTATTTGAAGACAAAGATTTCTTGTATATTTCTGACCATCTAAGGAAACTATGATTTTATTTCTTTAAATTTAACTTTGACATGTTTTTAGATTGTTCAAGTTCCTCAAATGCCTGTAAGATTTTAATATATAATCAAAAAATGAAAAATGGACATGTTTGGAAATATCTCCTAACTTTTGGTAGTCACAAAGCTACATGAAGTAAGCCTCATGCTTCTATTCTGTCTTTATTCTTCCATTGTCCTGATGCTTCCTTTCTTTATTTCTATAGTTCAAAGAAGAGGTAAGAAACTCTGGGAATCTAGAAGTGAGTTATGGGTCTAGTGCTGACCTCATCGTTATAGCCTCCCAAGTGAGAAATCACTTTGGGTGGAAGTTCCGTCACCTCAGACTTTCAACATGCAACGTACTTTCTCTTTGTGTGAAGAGATGACAATTGATGTGTCGGTAGGTCATCTGTTTTGTAGTTGCTTTTCCAGGTAGATGCACACCCAATATTTTTCTTTTGGTTGTTTGCATGAAAAATCACTTACTTTAGGGAGAGATAACTGCGTTTAAGCTAGCAAACTCTCTAGACCTCTTGAAGAACACTCACAGGCTATGGAGTTTTTCCTTGTTTTTTTTTTTTAAGGTAAAGCTCAAATATTAACACTTGACATAAAATTTTATCTTAATTAAATCATATTTGTTAAAGTATAGACTTAAAAGTTAGGGCATTATTTAAAACACTGTAAGTGCTCATAATTACTTGTTGAATAAAAAACAAGTCTTCTTCTCATTGGTAACTGTACTCATTATATACCTAATTACTTTTTATTAAAAATAGGTTAATGTCTTTAAAAGCAAGTATAGGTAGCCTCGAGTTCTTTTGGATTTTATAACAAATCTGGCCTGAAGAAGAACACGGGATTTGTTATTGCTTTGATTTCTGCTTCTATTATTGTTTAGAGGAGGACGATTGCAGCTACAATACAAATCTAAAAACCAGTGACATTGTCACATAGCCACGGTATTGATTCTACCCAGGATTTGCACAAGGCAACATTGTCTCCCAGCTTGATATCACCAATAGTGATGAAAAGATGAATTTTTAGCTAGCGGGATTAATATAATAAAGGTATCATAGATAAATTCTTCACTCTCTTCCATCACAGGAAAGGAGATTCAAAGGAGTTATCTGTAAATACGACATAAGGACTGAAGGAAAGGAAGTTGGCATTTCTTTCTCTGGTATGGGGGTCTCTGCCCTGCGGGGACCCCCAGAACAGCTGAGGAGGGGTTCGATGACAGAGTAGCACTCTAGAAACCTGTTTCAGTAAACGCAGTCCAATTTATCTAGGAAGTACAGGGCTTAAGTAGACTAGGACAATGCAGAAGTTACCTCGGGCCAGTTAACAAGGCCTTAATTAGCGGGGTCGCCCAGGAAGAGGGAAGGAGTAGAGGAAGGAGGACGGGGCTTGCCAGTCAGCAGTCTGTCACTGGACAAGGCGGTGGGAGGTGTGCCTCTCCAACGCCATCTAGCGTGAGCTAGGGGTGAAGTGTGCTTCTACCGGGTTGTCCAGGACTAGTGCCAGATAGGCTTCAACCCAACATGAATCCCCTACACTCTGGCTGCATGTCAGCTCAACCAATGTTCTGACTAGTTAGCTCACATGTCACCAAGCCATGCAAAACGGACCTTAGGGAGTAGAAGGAAATGCCACAGTACAGGTGAGCATTCTGCAAATATGGAAGAATTATACAAAATGACACAGGTTGAGGCCTCCTATCAATATTCTACTCAAAAGGATCCCAGAAGAAAAACAATTCCAGTGTAAGAGAAGATAAAGAGGACAGTGGACAGGCTGTGGAGACAGGAAGGGAGTAGTGAAATTTGCCTTCCCAGAACTAAGATGTAGGGAGGTCCTCCTCCCTTTGGAACTCTATGAAGACGTGCCCAGCTGGAAAGCCAGCACTGGAATGCCCTGAGCTTAGAAGCCTCAAAGTCCAGCCAAGATTTACTAAGAAAAGAGAAAGCAGTAGACAATCAAAGAGAAGATTGCATCTTTCCAGGTTAATCAGGGAGATTTTCTTTTCATTTTCCTCTTTCTTATCCTGTCCTCACAAAGGACATTGTCTCATAGAAAAGAGGAAGGGGGATGTAAAAGAGTAGATAAAGGTCCCTCCTTCTCCTGAGCACATACTCCAAACCACACCAGTATTACTCTGGTACTCTGGTTTAACTGCTTTGGAAAGAAGCAATTGTTTTCAGAGAACATCACAAGCCAATTTTAAAACATACACATAGATAAAAAAATACTAAATATAGTCAAGACAATTTTTCTTTTTTTTCTTTCTTCTTTATTTTTCTTTTTCCTTTTTCTTTTTTCTTTTCTTTTTTTTTTTTTTTTTTTTTTTTTTTTTTTTTTTTTTGAGATGAGGACTCTTTAAGTTACCAAATTGCCCATGCTGAGTTTCAACTCTCAATACTCATTCAAGTCTTAGAGTGAAAGGATTATAGGCCTGAGATGGAAATTTTACTCTACCAAATTTAAAAACTTTTTGTATGGCAAGAATAGGTAAATGGACCATTGAAACCCAACAGACAGTCCAGAAACAGACCTGTATAAACTCACGTGACTTACCACAAATAATGGAATGAGAGCAATTCAATATCCATGTGGCAGAAATGAGTCTTGAAGCCCATCTCTCACTATGCACAAAATTAATTTGAGATGGATCAAAAGCCCAAATGTAAAATACTAAACAACAAATATAGAAGTAAACTATATACCAAGATGCTTTGTGTGCCACAGTGAATGCAAAAATATTTATGGGCTATGTTATAGGGAAAAGATCAATACAAACATGTCAGAGCCCTCACAAGCTTTCTGCCACAGATCACTCACACATCCAACATTGATACATTTCAATATATATATATATATATATATATATATATATATATATATATATATATATAATTGCAAAACTAGGTGTTTAATTGTGGCTTTAAAAAACCCCAAGGAATGAGTATAGACCAGAGTATGACAGTGCTGGTGTACAATCCACATCCAAGACTTAAGAAGTTATGCAATACACTATAGTCATAAAACTAAAGAAGCTCTGCACATATCTCTTTACTAAGTAACTGCAATTATTTAAGAATAAAATGAATTTTTTATTTTTACTATTTTTCCAGATACTACATTTGTAGGACATAAACCTTTAATTTGTTTAGACTTAATAACTTTCTAAGCCGAAATGTCAGGTGTTTGTTTTGATTTAACATGTCTGTGAAAAATAAAATAAAAGAAAGTCTTCATAAACCAAGAAAGTTTGGGAAAATCTATTCTAGAAAAAGAATATACAGAATAAAAGAGTCATGACCTTAGAATGGGGAAGATTTCTTAGACAGTAATAAAAAACTAAACATAAAACTCACTTAATAAAATAGACTGTTAAGTCTAGGACTTCTATTTTCATAAGACATTAAAAGAGAAAATGATACCAACAGACTTGGAGCTAATGTTCACAATATATATACCTAAAATAGAACTAATAACTGGAATACATAAAAAAACTTCTACAAATCAGTATAAAAGATAATTTAATTTGTAAATGGGCAAAGAATTTGAATAGACACTTCAGCAGAGCAATTGTTAAAATAGTCAATAAGTGTACCAAAAAAATCAGCTTCATTACTTGTAAGAGAAAAGTAAATTAAAACTGCAATCGGACACCCGCCAGAAAGCCTGAAGGGAAAAAGGTAGTTAATATCAATGTAGCTAGCACTGTAAAACAATAGGGCTGGGGTCAGTGGCTCAGTTCTAGCACTCTGGGACATGGGGGCAGGAAGATTGCAAGTTTTAACCCAGTGTGGACAATTTAGCACCTTTGAAAGACCTTGTCTCAAAATCAAAAAGTAAAAATCAAATAGGCACGTAGCTCAATGTGAAAGCCCTGGGCTCATTCCCATTCCCTGTAGTGTGCGCGCGTGCACACACACACACACACACGCACACACACACACACACATACACACACACACACACACACACAGAGAGAGAGAGAGAGAGAGAGAGAGAGTAAAAAATATAGAAACTGCAATATATTGCTGGTGGTGGGGATATACTCGCTTTAATCACCTCTGGCAACACATGAGCAAGCTAACATACACTGACTTTGGACGTACCAGCTCTATTCCTGGCCATGTGCCAAAGAAAAGGCAACACATGAATCCACAAGACATCTTTTAAAAGTAATTTTTTTTTTTTGAGACAGGGTCTCACTCTGTATTCCAGGCTGGTTCTGAGCTCATTATGTAATGCAGACTAGCCTTGAACTCACAGCAATCTTCTAGCCTCAGCCTCCTAAGTGCTAGGATTACAGATGTGCACCATCACACCCAGCTTACGTGGTGCTGGGGAATCAAACTTGGATACTCATTACTTGCTAGGCAAGCTCTTTAACCACTAAGGTATTCCTCTAGCCCCTTAAAAAATATTTAAAGCACTGTTATGCATAACAGCCTGTTGTTATTTCAATTGTTAAGGTTTCTTTTTTCTTTGGTTGAGGTCTGTCTTAAAAGTGGCCATAGCCAGGCCCAATGGTGCAAGTCTACAATCCCACTCTGGGTGGCTAAGGCAGGGGCCAGCTTGGTCAGTTTAGCAACTTAATGAGACCTCATCTCAAAATAAAAAAGTAAAAATGGGCTAGGGTAGTAGCTCAGTGCAAAAACCCTGGTTTGGATCTCCAATCTCCAATGAGAGAGAGAGAGAGAGAGAGAGAGAGAGAGAGAGAGAGAATGAATGAGTGGCCATAAGTCAAAAATAACAATTCTCTACTCTGGATGCCCTTCATGGTATGTTGAGGTGTTGAGAGTTAGGTTCAGGTGGGTGTGTGTGTGTGTGTGTGTGTGTGTGTGTGTGTGTGTGTGTGGTGAGAGAGAGAGAGAGAGAGAGAGAGAGAAGACACACTGAGGAGCTAAAAAGTATAAAACAGAAGAAATATATTCCTGCAGGTTTCTGAGAGGTTCAAGGAGCTGGTGGTTGGCTGCACAGAAGTCCCGAGATTGCGGGTGCAGGAAGTCCGATCGGTGAGGGCAGATGCGAGAGTGGAGAAGAGAGGAAAGGCAGAGAGACAGACAGAAAGATGACGAATGACTATGGATCTAGGGCACTGTGCTTTTAGTAAGACCTATGAGCACCGTTCTTCAGCTTTTCCAGTAGAACTTGGAGATTGGCTAGATTTGAAAAAAAAAAAAAAATGAGAAATGCAGCTGCACAACTCTGGTGTTGACCTTTAGGTTTGCCCATGGTCAGCAGCTGCGGAGGGTGGTGGGTTTGGGTTTGGGGTCAGTGAGATGTGGAGGAAAGGGGCAATACCTCAATCCATCAGATAGAGAAGAAACCTTCAGCTGGGCCAAAGGTGACTGGGTTTGTTCTGAGCAGGCTTCAAACAGCTTACAAAGGCCTAAGGGTGGAGGCCGAAACAGCAAGTGTAGCTATCAAATGTGTGAGTGACACACCTCAACACAAGCAGCCACCGACGGGTGAATAGATAAAGCGATGGAACTCTCCAACAGCAGAATGCATGAGAACTCCCTACCGTCTCACACATCACAAATGGCTACCAGACTTTGGTGACAAGGAGGAAGCCAAGCACTACACAGTATATGCTCAATGATTTTACTTACATAATATTCACAATCTGGCAACACTAATAGGCTTTTTCTTTCAGTTCAGAATTAAAATTACCCTGGAGGAGCACAACTGATTAGAAAGGATCTTCCCCAGCTTGATATTTTGCCACGTACATGGCAAAGTGTGTAAAGTATGATTTTCAGGTTAGCTGCCCGAACAATCTTCCGCATCACTATCATACATTACCTAGTTTCCCTTTAAAATCAAAATGAAAATGTCATCTGCCTCACTGGATGGCTGAAAAAATAAAAGGGATAATGTGGGCCTGGCAGAGGGTAAGAACCAAATAAACCATTAGCATTATTCTCATTAGTATAATATTTCATAAGTCTCTAGTAAACAAATATGTTTTTGTAAACAATTTTGACAGCCATGGCAACATAAGTTTCACACAATTTGAGCCATTTTGAAGGAAAAAATTTTAAAGCCAGAAAACCAGATAAAGTGAGAATGAAAACGTGTAACATTGCATTGGAGGTGGGTTAGTAAGCATGAAGCCATGCACAGGTCAGCCTTGAAGGAGGGGAGTATGGCTGACGGGAAACAATCTCACTCCTCAAACAGCCCGTTAGGGTCTGTGGGCAGGATGGCCTGAAGTCCTCATGATGGAGCCACAGTGGTACAGGCCAAGCTACAAGAGATGGGAGTGGAGAAACCTTATCTATGAATAGCTGAAACTAATAATAATGTCTGGAGTTCAGGCTGTTCTGTGTCACTGACGCCAACTGGTGCAAGGAAAATGAAGAAGGAAGAAGTCATCATCTCAAAGTAGCAAAATCGCTAGGGCCATGGCCATTAGAATATCTGAATAAAGAGAAAACATGATAATGCATGCATCAAAACAAAATTAATTCAAGTCATATTTTTGACATAGCAAAAGGAGATCCTGAACATCTTCTCATGATTATTAAATAATAAAGGGAAATCATTCAGACAATACTGATCAGTCTTCAGACATTTTTGTAGCCCAACCACTGTGCAATTTTGTCATTTTTCACAAACAGAAAAAAAAAAAATTGGCTCCACTCAAGACCTTCGGTTTTCTGCTTCATTTTGTGCTTATTTGTGTTAAATTCTTCCATTGAGAATTATCCCATTGTATGATCACTTTAGGACTTTGACTCTCATAAGGGACATCTAATGTTTTAGCAAAACTTCATCTTATACCTATGGCTACAACCCTACGATTTTTTAAATCCATTTAAGGGTCTACAGTATATTTTTAATTCCCTGTTATTTGTGATGAAATAACGGACTTGATTCCATGACTAAACCTTATGTTTTCCCTGGGCTGAGTTAGTTTCCAGGGGCCAAAGTCTTCAACAAATGTCTTTGCCAGACTTAAAAGATCTAAATATTTTTTAAAATATATTACTTTCACTCTTTAAAGTAGAATTTTATGAGTAATAATCATAAATGATCTACTTTTGTCCCTGCACAGGCAAAAACTAATTAATTATGTTGCTTTTACAAATTTCCACTCTCAGTGCCTACAGTCTTGGCCCCTTCAAGTCCTTTTTAGCTGTTATCCAGTTAGAACTGACCTCTAAGGCAAACATGGGCAAATTAAAGGCAGCTATTTGACACATGCTTCATGAGCCCTGAAATAACACAAACAAAGCAACCTAAGAGACCTGCTCCTAGGGAAGGAATGTGAGGAACATTTGACATTGCCCAGGATGGCAAGGCTGAAATGAAAGCACTCGCTGTTCTGGAAGAGGCAAGCCAGACTGCAGCCCAGCTGTGATAATAGGAGAACAGTGACCCGTGACTACATCTTGACTGAATTGTGGGTCTTGAATCTAATCATTATGTTAAAAAGAGGTGTTGAGCCTACAAAAGGAAGGCAAGTCTGGAAAAAGAGACATGGCAATATGTTAAAGCCAAACTGTAACCTAAAATCCACAAATCCATGTCATCCCACCTGCTATTTGTTTCTGCCAGAGCTGTCATCTGGTGATCTAGAGGGGAGAAAGGGGAGCAGCAGCCTTTGCAAGAAGTAATAACGTGTGGTGTGAGATTGGCTCTGTTGCTGAAAGGCCATACTCCCGGGTAGCATTATTCCAAGCCTTCAGAAGGTGCTCCATGCACTTTATCACGTATCTGAGAAAGTCACTGGTTCAGCAAGCTGACAGCTTGCACAGATCTCCTCTATTCTATTTTAAAAGGACAAGAAAATTTATTAAATGGCGTTCCTTAAATTCTGGGAAGTATCACACACTGACAACTTTGTCTTACTAAAAATAAAACATGCATCCTTTTTTATTGCATTTTTCATACGTAGGTAGTATCTTTTATTAGCACAGAGATTGGTATCATAGCTTACAATTACATCACATTTTGCATTTTTAAGAATCTTTTCGTGTCAATTCTCCTTGTGAGACTGAGTTATATAAGGTTTTCTTGTTTAGATGCTTCTTACCAATGGGAAAATTGAAATCAGACAGCTTCTGAGATTTGCTAAGAATGGATATTGGAGGCTAGACTAAAAGGCAAGCTTCCAATGCTAATCCAATCCTCTCTCCACACTACATTACTTTAAGGAAGATGGAAAGGGGAAATGGGAAAGAAAGTCAAATTATTTCTTTAGAGGAAGGTAGTCAGAACCATTGGTTTTAGAATGTATTGTCAATAAACTAACCATGGTGATACCACTAATGCCAATAAAAATCTAGTTCAAATTATGTGAATTATTACATAATAAGAAAAAAAGTTTTCTCCTTACAGTTAGCTCACCAAGCAAAAGCAGCAACATAAGTTTTAATTATCTGAAAACTAGAAATAAATTTCTCTCCTATCATTTGTAGAGCCAAATCATATTTCTAAAGTAAAACCCAATCTAAGAGCTTTCCAGTAAATGTCCTTGTAAGTAGGTAATTTTGAACAACAGCTTTTACATGTAAACCTCTAAGTATCAATTATTAGCAAATTCTGATATTCCCTTCAATCGTTGTCATCGCTAAAAAGAAATCAACACAAACCCAGAAACTGTAATATGAGAGAGAATGCGTAAGAGCATTAGGGGCTCTGGTTTGCATGACGCAGAGGAACACCTGTACCCGTAAGCAAGGGGAAGAACAACACAAGCATCCGGAAGGAAGATACTGACCTGTCTTCATGTCATCTGGCAATACCACAGTTTCCTTCTATTTTTTCTGTACCCTTGATGTAATATATGCAGCTTTTTGACACTGATGCTTTGAATCCCAATAGTAAATCCAGATTCCAGATTCAATCCTTATGTCCTGACCTTACTACAGACTTGAAATCAAGTAAGTGCTAAACAGGGTTACAACTTCACACCGTGTTTCTAGGTTGCCTCAGGGAGAGTGGGGGCAGGGAGGTGAGACAGGACAACTGTGCAATTGGAAAGGAAAAAAAAAAAAACACTCAGGACATAAGGCCAGACAGGCAACGTTCTCCCGCCTATGGAATACATTCAATCATGAGCTGGCCTTCCACCTCTGCACAAGCTTCCCCTGTGCAATCAGCTACATATTGCCATTCAACTAGCAGAACTTAATACTGGAAGACTTTCTGTACTTAGAAACTCTGAGGTGGTAAACTTTGTCTCATTCAGTGTTTCACTCTTTCCTTCCCAGAAATCACCATAGAAAGGACCACACACATAGAAGTACAGCAGGTACTTCTTAAATAGATGATCTTGGCTGAAATGAACATTTAAGGCAAGATCATATCTAGAGAAAACACAAAGTACACATGATAGAATTTAGGTGGTTAAGATTATACAATGGGAAAATAATGAGATTTTATAATTGGTCACTCAAAATGCTTGCCATCGAATGTCTGACTTTGTCCTAATCACAGAGAAATCATCTAACCAAAACTAGTTTTTTCAAATGTCTTCTTTTATGCAAAAACAAATCACTTGACTTCATAGAGCTTTTTTTTCCTCAAAATTCCTGATCTTTCCAATAAACATTGTCAGATGTTGAATAGTTTTAATGAGATTGCTCTTAAATTTAATGAACCTTATGTTTAAACACAGTAATTTTTAAAAACAATATTCAGGTTTGCTTTAATTTTGTGTGGTAATAATGATTAATGTCCCTAAAAAGTTTAAGAGAAGAACCAAGACAAGAACTGTTGCTTATAATACACAAAGAGGTTTTTAAACCAGAAAATATAACTCTAACAAGATAATAAAATAGTATTTTAGGACACACCTATCTTGGGAAATCAAATATCAGAGGAGAAAATTTGAACATAAGAGCTCTCATTAACATTGAGGGACCCTCAAAGAAGACTCTTTTCCACAACTTACCCACCCAGCACATGTGAGTCATCATGAGTGAGCCAACTATTCCTTTCTCCTTCAAATCACCCAAGAGATCACTTCAAACTCAAGCATACACAATTGGTATTCATTCTGTAATGGAGAGCAGATGAATGACCTTACAAGAAGCTAATGGGCCTTGCTTCCTGAGAGTCTCTATCAGGGCATGTAACACAAGATAAATCACAGCCAAGGATTTCTCAAAAGTTCCTTGATGAGCGATCCATGACCTTTTCAAGTGTAAAAATGATGGATGCAATGGGGGCAAGTAATATGTAGATTTTTAAAAACAAGGCTGGCAGAAAAACCAATGATGGATCTACCAAAGTCAAGTGGAATTACCCGGCTGACGTCCTCCACTAGGCAGGAAAACCAGAAGGTTATATCTGCCTGGAACGCAAGAACTTGTTAAACAACAACAGCAGCAGCAACAATAACACTAAAACCAAGTTCACTGTTGGAACGTTGCGTGATTCTATGCTAACTGCCATATTAAAAGCTCTTGTGTTTCTGACCCAGTGGGTCGTCAACTATTTGGAGCAGGCAGCCTGTCTTCTCCAGAGAGGCCATTAGCTAAAGCTGGTAAGTGGAACACTACAGGAGCCGGTGTCGAAAGGGTGGCACGGATTGCTCTAGACAACTCTCCATGGTGTGAACTTATGGAGTCCCATGCGGACTGTAACTTTCATAATCATCACTTGGTTTTAGGCACATATCACAGATTTCATTATCTGCTGGCCCCTAAAGAGCTTTATAATTTGAAAGAAAGAATTCAAATTCTCTAGTCACCACCTGACTCCACACTCCCTACCTTTTTGTCAAGCGGGAGCCTAAAAGCACAAGATGAATTTCTTTTTCCATAGAATATGAACATTCACTAAGGCACATCTGCTCTATTTTTTTCTTTCTTAACTAGACATTTGATATGATTGTTTTCTTTTCCTTCTTTTCTACTTCCCCATAGGATCCACCCCCAGGTTTCTGCAGCATTCCACTCTCCTGACAAAGAAAGAGAACAGGCATTCCAATAGACCTGAAACAGGAGCTGAGGACGCGGCAGGAGTGTTTCAAGCACAGCTTTACTGGAGCACCAGATCCAGATACGGATACGTATTTCCACAAGAACCGGGACTTCCACTTGCTGATAGGATAAGTGGAGAAGGTCACTGAGTGACAACATTCCTGTTCTTCTGGTAGATTTAAATTCCTTAAGTGGAAAGTCATCTGAGGATCCCTTGTGCTGACTCCCAGGACAGTGCCCCCACGCTATCTCCTTTCAATGAACAGGACTTTCACGTCCCCTGGGATTTGTTTTCTCTGCCCAGGAAGTCATCCTAAATAGTGTACTGGCCCTGGATTCTCCATGAGGCCAATGCTGCTGTCCAGTCCTTGACTTCTTTGTCCTTAAAATCTATTCCTCCCAGTCCTGGCTCTGCCCTGTGTCTCTGGATGTGATCCCTATAGGCTGTGCTGCCCTGCTTAGAGAGCTTCTGGCCAGGATCAATAAATGAGAGGTCCAGGGAAGAGATCAGAGAGTAGTAGGAAGAAAGAACAAGGCTCTTTCTCGTACTCTCTAGAGCTCAAGCAGCACCCAGTAGCAGCTACATATGCTCTACAGATCATTGGGGGAAGGGGTGGACTTGAATTCTGGATTTCCTCCCCCATTCCCAAGAAATTTTTCCTTTGACATGTAAATACTCATAATATTTGCATTTTTTCAATCAGCCTTTAAAGAAGAGACCACAGGAGGATTTGACATCAGAAAAAATAAATGTAGAAATATGAAATTACAGGTCACAGAGTATACTGTGATTAGACAAGTGAAGGATGTGAAATCAGCTCCAGCAAAAATCCTCCTTTCTGCAAAAAGCATGGATGCTTAGTGTTTTTCACACTGCCAGAAGGCACAGGCAGCACTGGCCAGGGAATTTCCAGAAGGAACCACTCTAGGGGAGCCAGGTCTACGGCTTTGCTTTCTAGTAAGCTCCATACGATTCCTCTAAACTCAACAATATGACAATGACTTAATATTCCACTAGAACCAAGAGGAATAGACCAAAAAATTATATATTCTCTCCTACCTAACAACTGCCCTGGGGCAGGGGGTATTCATGGATTTTGATAACAGCATGAACTAAATCCAGGTCTTTGTGTCATTCCCTTAGTGGAGAAAAGTATAAGGAATGAGAGATAACATGACATCCCCCCATAAAAGGACATTACTCTTGGAATACTTATAGACACTCCAAAATTGCATCTAATTTTAGAATCACTATTTAAAAATTGATAGAGAAATAAAGCACTGGTCTTTTTTTTCTAGTATTTCTTTTTTTAATGGCTGAAGGTAGCTTTCAGTTATTTTCTTTCAGTTTCTATAATTCTCAATCAGATAAAATAGCCTTCTACTTACAAAAATCTTTCATGTGTTTGGCTTTCTCCCTTCAGCTTTTAAAATAAATATAGCTACCTAGGATCAATGTGTTTCAAAACCAGATATGACCATGGCCTACATATGGTCAAATGATTTTGGCTTCTGGAAGAGATGCAGCTATTTTGAATGCAGTCACTGGAGTCAAAAGTAACTGGAGAGACAAAAGATTGCACATGAAGCTCTTTGAGTGCACTTGATGTTAAAGAGATATGCATTTCAAAGTGGAAGCCAAACCTTCGAAGCAACTAAAATCTTAATAATTTTTGGATTCTTGAAGACACAAGCCAAACGCAGATGACTTAAGTACTTGATTTGGATTTGAACACTGATTCTGCCACAAAATAGCTGTGTGAACTAGTTAACCCTCCTGGGTCCCAACTTTTTTAAAGATAAAGTCTTAAATATTAAGGATATCTTTAACTTCAAAATACATCAGACCGTGCAACAGAAGAGCAGCCCATTGAACACTCTCATGCCCAAATCGTATTCCATCTTTTCTCATCAGCTTATAAAATTGCAAGTACCCAAGCACATTTTGACTACAAGGCAATGTCAAATTACTTTTCATACTAAGTAGTAACTAGAGAACGCATGCCCGGATGACATATAGCCTGACTTGCCTGATAGAGTTCACATATAGGAGTTGTTCCTGATGAACTTGAGAACTCATAACATACCCGCACCTGCAGGGCTCCATGGAAACTGCTCAAAGTCTTCAATGACTACCTGAGAAACAGAATAGGGCTTTTAAGGAAAATCATCTAATCAGGGGATACCACTGACATACCTATACCCAAACAATTCAGCTTAAGATGTTCAAAAAATAAACGGAGTTTTATAGTAGTGAGCTAGGACTTCCAGTTCTGAGGGGTTGGGACCTTCCATCATCAAGTGGGAGTTTCTTCCATAAGCCAAACTGTGGTCTAGAGCGGCTCCTAGAGGGTAACTCTGAAATTACTTTATAAATCTATAAGCTTTCTATCCAACTTTTAAAATTAAATACAGGAACTTTCATTTAAATTCATTGTTTAGCGCAAATTCAGAAATACCTATTTGTTGATGTATGTTATGTATAATAATAACAACACTGAAACTATCACATTTTTGCTTCTTTTCCAGATAGTGTCATTTCAGGTGAGGGGGAGAGGGAAAAAAGAGGATTGGGGAAGACACTATATATAATTCTGAGATATTGCAATGAATTAGTGCTGTTGTGTATAGGAAACTTTACTGTTTTAATACTTATTATCTGCTCTAGGGCTTAGTCACCTCTGAAACAAGCTAATTTTGAAAAGAAAACTAATACTTAAGTTTATTACTTTACAAATCCATATGAGAATAACTGAATTTCATGCAATCACAAGGACAAAAGTAAGGATGAGGTCATATCCTTGGTTTAGTCAGAATTTGACTTAGTTCTCCACTGAGTATTTTATTAAGGGATTTGAAAATTTGAGACAGTTTTGTTCTGCCATGTAAACTAAACGCTACCCAGTAGATGAGAAATTGAAAACCACAAAGCTTGGGAAGAAAAATGAACGCTTCAGAGCATAAAGTTTTCCATTAAATTATGCCAATAAACTTAGGCCCTTGAAAGTTACTATACTCAAATATTCTCTAAAAGAAGGAATAGCTCTTTGCTGCCTTTAAGCTAAGGCTGGAAATTGGATGAAAAGGAGTAGCGAGATGTTTTAACCCTGCTAAGTTAAATAAATTTAAAAATTAGTACTTCTCCTCTTAATTTAACATCAATCTGTTTGAATTGTATGTACATGTATTAACATAGGAAACAACTTTTTTAATTTTTCAATTGAGAAAAACAAGCCTAGACCTATTTCTAATTATATTTCTCCTAAGTTTTCTACATGAATAGCTGTTTAACTACTAAGAACAGCAAAGATGAATTAAAAGTTGTTACATTAAATCAGAGGAAAAACAACTCTGAAGATTTAAAAGCCAAAGAAAAATTGATAGGCCTTAATATTTCCACCCCATACTAGTTCAAGTTAGCGCTAGGAGTATACTTTCAGCTCAGTGTTGGATTCAAGAATAGGAGGTCATGTGACTGCAATCATGCAAGAGCTTCTAACTCAGGGAAGTATGGAACGACACAAGGAGCTCACTGCAGTGACTCTGCTGTTCCGTGCACTTTCTTCTCCTTACCTTTCCCCTCTCAAACAAAAACAAGCCATCAGTAGAATTCCTCGAGCAGAATACGGATTGATATTCAAGATCTGTGTATTGTAAGATAGATCTGCTCAGCAACTAACAAAGCAATCATCCAGGCATCTGACCGCACTGCAAATGATAGCGGTAAAAATGACGATCTAATAGTCCTGTCTTCTAACTGAAGCATGCTGTTGTCCACTTTTATTTCAAGGACGGACTAAATAGAAGACAGCAAATGTAAAGCAAAGGGGAAGACAGAGAAGCTGCAATCTGACTTTGAGCTGTAATTCCAGCCTTATTGTCAAAAGATTGTTGAGTCTGCGTTCAGTTGTACACAGATTACTCTATGTAGGCCCTCCTTCTTGGACTTTCTTATCTGTAATAGAAATATTGATTCCACTGTGACCTCTGTATACCTCGGCTTTTAGAACTCCAGATGTTACTAACGCATGAAATATCAAAAAATCTACCATGTGAACAAATTTGCTTAAAACCATGTACACAGCAACCATTCGCTTATGCAGCAAAGAAAGCACCTTTTTCCATAGCTAAGGGCAGCTCACTATCGAGGCTATGGTGTACTCAAATGATATCCTTTTGATCTACCCACATCTCTGCAAATTATACAGATGTCAACACCCTAAACCAACCCTCTCTTCCCACGTTGATCACAATTATTTATTGTATGCCAGACCTCTAATGCTCACAAACTATCTAACTTCACAAAGCAGGGGTTATTATTATTTTGTTGAAATAGAATCTCCCTCTGAAGTGCAGGCTAGCCTTGAACTCATGGCAAACCTCCTTCCTCCACCTCCTCTGTGCTGGGATTACAAATGTACACAGCCACCTCCAGCTTATGGGGAACTAGGAAACAATCCCAGGGCCTTGCGCTAGGTCCCCAGGCCAGCAACTCTTATCTTTTCCATGTGCAATCCTCCATTTCACCGAGGTCCATCACCCTCGGTAAATACTTACACAGACGCTACACAGACAGCAAATGTGCCGTGAACACATACATACACCAGCTAACATTTTAATAAGGAAGCACCAGTGAGCATTCGTTGGAGAAGCACTCAAGAAGAGAAAGTCCATGGGACTTAACCAGCAAAAATGTTCCAATTTTAGAAATATTCCACAAATGCCATCATAAATGAGATAGGATTTGCAAAACTACTGATTAAGATTGAATTTTCTTCGCTGTGCTGGAACTTAATGACCTTTCACAAAACCAGTATCTACAATATTTGAGATTTCAGTGATCTCACTTTGCAACCCCTCATGACCATCACGTCCAAACACAACTTCAAAGAAGCCTCTGCTCTGAACTGAATTCTCTTCCTCTCAAAGTGTGTCACACAGCCAGCTTCTGAGGTGGGGAGACAGACAGACTTGCCTTTGGCCTGGCATTTCCTGCTGGCTTCCACTGGCTGCTTTATCATATTTGAAAGTGTAAAACGCAACCAGGCTGAGGGCTTCAGAGGACAACTTACCTACAGAAATTGACCAGGCCATGCTTTCAAATGACAATGAGAATAAAATATTAATAATTATATATATCAGTGTCTAGACATTATTCACAATAATAATCATTTTCAAGAAGGAAAAGGAAAACCTAAAGTATTTAAAATATAACCAAGAAAATTAATAAAATATTTTTGCTTCTCCATGTACTAAACTGCTCTACACTAGTCTTTGCTGGAAGCATTATGACAAAATGTGGCAAAATAAATTGAACAGAAAATACACATCCAAATCCCCTGTAACACCGTGATAAACGCAGAGCAGTACGGGCGCGCTTTTTGCCGCACATATTATCTTGAATTAGACATGGACATGGCACACATACATGACCATCTTCTACATGAAGGCCTCTGGGTAGTGTTTTTATTTCAACTAGGTTTACTGAAAGAAGAAACAGATCCTCCCATGACAGGTGCTCAAGATTGACATTTATATTTTCTGCTAGATAAGGAATTCCTTCTAATGGAACATTTCCTATTGAAGAGCCAGAAAGAACAATTTATGTTGAAAGCAGAAAAGTGAACTTTAGAGTGTAACACGTATGAGATCCTTCTGCAGATTGTCCCACTCTCGTTACAATCTCCACTGGGAGAACTGGTTCGTGCTGTGGCTCTTTCAACTCCTACTGTCACCTTTGTCAAAAGCATAATCTTAATGCTTCATTAGATCTGAACACACAATCCTCCACCAGTATCATTTTATCCTTGTGGACACAGAAATTACTCAGCTCTATCGACAAGCCCCGCTGGCTACAGAGCTTTGAATAGAGGAGCGTGAGAACAGCAGCCAATCCGATCGGATTCTAACAACTGGAAGAGCAAACCATTTTGCATCTTGGAAGATAATGACTAATACAATTTGAGTCATGTATTCAGTAACAAATAAGAACAATGAACATCATACTCCCAGAAAACTCTGATGCGCAAAGCATATTTTAAATTCTGAAAGAATGTCACCCATGTCCCTTAAAGTGGGAAGAGCTGGCACATTCTTTTACATTCACTAATTATTAGCTTGTGAGCCTCGTCTTTTCTTATCCAGAAAGTGACAATAATACCTGCCTTGTAATCCAAAAAAAAAAAAAAAATGGCAAGAATTGAAAGAGACAATATAACACAATCTCAGTGTGTTTTTCCAAATATCATTATAAAATCATTTTTAAATTAGAGGTATGCTAACTGCTAAGGGAGGCCTCAGTTTCAAATATTATTATGAAATTACCAAGGTCTCCAGTCTTGGAGCAAAGTGCTGTCATCCATCTGTCGCACACGAAGTCACAGGGAGGCAGGGTGTTGGTGCAGGTTAGGAAGGTATAGCCGCTCCTGGGGCATTTTTCAGCTCTATCTGCCATGCTTTAGAGCATGGGCCAGGAACCTTCTTACATTCTCCGTGAATTTTCCTTCAAATCACTTCTTCTCCGACATGGTTGAAAAATGTGCAAGATAAGGAAGATAATGCAAATACTGCAACGTTGTCCCTTGCCATCCCAGCCAGCACTGGCACTAAGAAAATGAAAAAGCCTCTGACATATCAAAATTTAGCAGCAGCATTCTAACTGGGGCGAGAACAATATTTTTAATCCTCCCTGGGAAGATCAAATTAAATCAGTGGCAAGCTCTGCCTGCGACAGCTCTATGTCACTGACTGTTCGGATGAGAAAGTCAGTGAAGTCTGCAGCTCGGGCTTTGTAGCCCGTGTCTCTCTGCAGAAATCCAGGCAGGGCAGCGATAAGCCGTCCCTGCATAAAGATCAGCCTGCACACACTGAAATGGTGTCAGAAAGGAAGGGTCAAAACCACAGGCGCACATTCTGTCTGGCGTTTGGATCCAGCTAAAATCCATCAAATTTCACAGCTGAACTTCAAACATGACTCAGTCAGACGTTTGACTTTCTTCCCTTTTCAGCAAGACAACACATCTGTATGTTTCAGCCCACGCAGCTATGCATTTTAATGATTGTATATGAGAAGCAGATTCTCTTGATCAATAATAATTCAGAAATTATGGCCATATTCATTAAAAGTTTCATTTAATGGCAGTGAAGGCTCAAGAGCAGCGATTTTCAAACTTTACTACGAGTAAGACACATCTGGAAAGCATAAAAAAAATGCAGATTCTTGAGGGATGTCTGCAAAGTCTCATTGAGTAGGCCTGGAATGCAGCAGCAGAAAATCCATTTCTAACAAACACCCCAGGTAAAAACCTATCCTATAGTCCTTTAATCTTAATATGATTTTTATAATCTCAGTTGTACTTAAATCCTTTGAAGAAATGAAAAAAAATACAAGAAAAGGGACAACCCAAAATGCATCTTGACAGTTTTGTAGATAGTCTTCTTCTGGTTTTTGGATACTTTAAATCAATTTTCATGGCATATTAATCCAAAATATGAACAGTCTTTTGAATCAAACACACCAAACAAAGAAAAGATGTATCTTTTAAAAATGATTCTGCTCCCCAAAGCAAAGATCTTTCATGTGGATATTTCGAGCAGTCTAGGTTCAAGGTAACAGTCTTAGCCACAGTATTCAAGTTTAAGGCTTTAAGTTTTAGTTAACAGTATACAAAATGGAAATATAGAAGTAATATGGCCCACTCAAGGTGTTCAAATATGCATGGCAATGAAATCAGCCGGGAAATATGACTGCAACTCTTCTCCAAATACAAAGCCCTACCTTTGCCATCACAACATCCTAATTTATTGTTTAATTTTAAAAGCCCAAGACCTTAACTCCCAACTTTGCATAATCTTGACATTAACTACAGCAAGTCTAATTAGACCAACAAAATAGAATAATTATTGCTTTCAAATCAACATATTTTTCTCTGGAAAAAAAAAATTAGATTCTCCAGTCCTGGGAAATTGACAAATCTGTGTAGTATTTCTTGTTTCGTTTTTATTTTTGTTTCTGACCTTACAATTGAATTGCACATCTGTTGCTTTACTACTTCTTGGTGAAGCTGGCTTCATGGGTGTAGGATCTCTGCAGCTACACAGAACAAGGCACTTGGCTAATGCCATACTGTCATTGCCTCAAAATGGCATCATAAATTTGAACATGACTCCTTTCTTTCATTAAGCTCCCAAAATTATATATCTAGGCCTTTGTCTTAATAATATTTAGATGTGGCATTTAATGGTTCTTTCAAGGAACATTACCTATGTTGACACAATATTTTGATGAGCCCATAATCCATCAATGTGTTTTTCACTTTATGTTCATATATCTTAGTTGTCAACCACTGGACTATATGCTACAGTTTGGATCTGATGTGTCCCCCAAAAGCCTCACATATTTGGAGGTAGCGGGATATTTGTGGAACCATGTGCGATTGAACAGAAGGGCTTGGATGGATGGGGCAAATTTTTGGAACATGACCTGGAGGGATTGTGTCAATTTATTGAGACCGGGGGAATGCCCAGGGCAGAGCTTTCAGTTGTGTGATATTGACTTGTGGGCCAGTAAGCAAGGGAGAGACACCTACCCTTGATATTAGGAGCCCAACTCTCAGCTTGAACTGAGTAAAAGAAGGAAGAAGAAACATCATTACAGCATCCTACTGAGACAGCTCTTGGCGTTGCCTGAATCTCTAGGCATAGACTTGCTCCTCGCTGTCTTGGCTTTCCTGTCTGCGACGCTATGCCCAGCTCTCCAGCTTCTGCCATGTGCTTCCACTATTGTGAGCTACCCTGAATGGACTGTATGAGATCCTTTAAAACTGTGAGCTAAAAGAAACCTTTTCTCCCTTAAGTTGCAGGCATTGGGTATTCTGTCAGAGCAATGGAAAGGTAACTAAGACACCACAGAGAGAAATAAAGATTTTGTCTTTGCCATCGCTAATTTCAAATTCAATTCCGAAGCGTCATATAGTATGTATGAGATCATGAGATCAAAATTTAGAAATTTGTGAGCATAATAGCACATACAGTGTACCTGTTATCACAGATGCAAGAGGACTGAAACACTTTCTAAAATTAAGGCAGTATTAGATATTTTGCATAAACAGAAACTTCAGAATGATTTGCTATTTAGCTGTTTGCGGTGGACTCAGGTACATGTAGCTACAGTCACGTACAAAGGCTCAAAATAGCCTAGAGAAGTATTTCCCATTAACACCAAAGAGGACCCTGGAGACATAAGTCATTTTGTCTTTTTCACATGATTATGATACTCATTTCTCCACCAACCATATTCAAGAAATAATCAACCATAAGCCTATCTTAGTTTCACATGCACAGGTGCTAATAATCTAGACTGAAGGTTTGCGAGAAAGGGCACAGATGCAACCAGTCTGAAATCTGTAAGTTCTACAGAGTACAAATCAGCTACAATTATTCTGAGCAACACAGTGGTTATATATGTGCTTCAAAGAGTAAGTACCTCTCAAGGGGTCTGGCGAGAGTTTTCTGCCTAGGGGTCACTGTGCATCCACTGGCCATTCTTCCTTGCCCCTATTTCACAGAATTCTATTTGTGAAGCAGAAAACATTTTCCCCAAAATTCACTTGCTCATTTCCAACATTATTGTTACTAGTGTAGTCAACTGCTGCCTCAG